>CM077164.1:66811801-67200616 GCA_039583875.1 Platanthera guangdongensis
TTTTGCAACCAGTCTTGCTTTATTCTTTATGATGACCCCTTGTTCATCCATCTTATTTCTGTAGATCCACTTAGTTCCTATTACATTGTGGTCTTTAGGCTTTGGAACCAGCTCCCAAACCTTGCACCTTTTGAACTGATTAAGCTCTTCTTGCATAGCTTCAGTCCATTGTGGATCTTGTATAGCTTCTTCAAATTTCTTAGGTTCAACTTGAGACAAAAAGCTGGAGTAGATTGCTGCATTCATGTATCTGCTCCTGGTTTGAACTCCTTGTCTTGGATCTCCAATAATCAGCTCTACTGGATGATCTCTAAGATGCCTGTGGGCTGGAGGCATCCTAGCTTCAGGTTGAACCTCTTCAGCATCTGCATCATGCTGTATACCTTGGATTTCTTCAGCTATTGGCACATGTAGTTCTCCCCCTGGACAACAGCTACTCTCCTCAACTTGTTGTCTTGCAGCTGGTACTTCTTCTATAGTAAGCTTGTCCAATTTCTTTGTCAAACCTGTGGGGCTGCATACATTGCTAGACAACTCATTGTTAATTAGTTTTGTCTCATCAAAAACTACATGCACTGATTCTTCTACAACTTGTGTAGTCAAGTTGTAGACTCTATAAGCCTTACTATTATTGCTGTACCCAACAAATATTCCCTCTTGGGACTTGGCAGCAAACTTTGTTAAGTAAGACTTCTCATTGTTAAGTATGAAGCATTTACAACCAAAGATCCTAAAATAGGATAGATTTGGTTTCCTGCCTTTCACTACTTCATAGGGGGTCTTGTTTAGCCTTTTAGTGATGGTAGCCCTATTTATCACATGGCATGCAGTGTTAACTGCTTCAGCCCAGAAATACTCTGGCAGTGATGTATCACTAAGTAGGGTTCTACCAGCCTCTATCAAGGTCCTATTCTTCCTTTCAGCAATGCCATTTTGCTGAGGTGTTCTAGGTGAAGAGAATTCTTGAAATATCCCAAAGTCTTCACATAGTTTTGTCATGCTTTCAGACTGAAACTCAGTACCATGGTCACTTCTAATTTTGACCACAGTACTATTTAGTTCATTCTGAATTTGCTTGACAAAGCTGTAGAAGACACTAGGTGTTTCAGATTTCTGCCTTAAGAAGAACACCCAGGAAAACCTTGAGTAGTCATCAATAACTACAAAGGTATAGACCTTCCTACCTAAGCTGTGAACTGGCATTGGACCAAAGAGATCCATATGCAAGAGGTATAAACACCTCACAGCATCTTTGTTATCTATGCTTCCTAAAAGTGGATTTAGTCTGCTTGCCCTTTTGACAAGCTGAGCAAATGCCATCTTTAACACACTTAACTTGAGGACCATTCCTCACTAACTCTTTGCTAAAGAGTTTGCTAATAGTCTTGTAGTTAAGATGAGCTAGCCTCTTGTGCCATTTGACACAATGAGAGACTGTCTCATCAGCTACAAGACAAACAGGAGAACCATTGTTCTCAATCATAATGTCTAGACAGTAGACATTCCTCTTCCTATATCCTGTCAAAATGATCTCTTGATCACTTGACCTCTTGATATGACAACCATTTTTAACAAATGAGATGTCATACCCTACATCACTTAATTGACTTATACTTATTAGGTTGTGTTTCAACCCTTTAACATAAGCCACTTGAGTAATGGTAACTAGGTTTGAAGAAATGTTACCAAACCCTTTGATGATTCCTTTTTCAGAACCACCAAAGGTCACTTTAGGACCATTTTTGATTGGAATATAGTCCTTCAGTAGTCCCCTTGTTCCAGTCATATGTCTGGAACATCCACTATCCAAGTACCATGTTGGGGTATGGCCACTTGGATTCACCTGCAAAACAAATTAATGAACCTTAGAACCCAAAGTAATCTTGGGTCCTTGGTGATTGTTAGTTTGCAACTTGACAAAGCTACCTACTGGCTTTCCACCAGGTAACTTGCTACTCACCTTGGCACTGGCATTGTGCCAACAGTCCATTGTAAAATGGCCAATCTTGCCACAGCACCAGCATTCAAACTTGTTGTACCTTTGCTTAGGTACAATCTTTGCTGTCTTGACTACAGCAGGCTTGTTGAATGTTGGGGCTTTGCCCTTGGACTTAAACTTGGACTGCTCAGTCCCTGCAGGTCTAACAAAACCCAGTCCAGCCTTGCCTTTATGATGAACAAATTCATCAATTAAAGGTAGCACTGATTTAGGTTTTGAAAACCTTGCAACAAGCTCTCTCTCTTTCTGAAGATTGATCTCCAGTCTCTTAATTTGATCATTCTTATAAGTGATAGTTCCCATCTGAATCACAGTAATGTGTTTCAGCCTGGCTACCTCATTCAGTTTTTGATCAAATTCCTTCTCAAAGTCTGTTGCAACAGCCTTGAGATCAGCAATCTCCTTTGCCTGACTTTTAGCTAGGGTCTTGCTTTTCTTATAGGCTTGCAACAGTACCTTATATTCATCTATAAGCTGATGAATATCTTCCTCAGACTCAGATATATTCTCATCACTTGATGAAGAAGAATCTGATTCTGAACTAGAACAAGAAACTGAATTTAAACTTGAACTTTGTACCTGACTGGGTCCTGGCTGCTCCAGGATTTTGGTACTCTCAGTCAATGCCATCAGTCCTTGGCACTGGCAGTCTTCTTATTCATAAATTGACTCCAAGATCTGCATAAATTCTTCTTCTTCTTCAGCAAATAGCCCTATGTAGGCTTCAGCATTAGTATCAGTGTCTGAAGAAGAAATATCTGAAAGAGTCTTCTCATTCTTGGCAACAAAAGACTTCTCTTTCTTCCCTTTGAAGTGAGTCTTTTTCCTGTCACTGGATTCTTTCTTTTCTCAGGACAATCTGCAATAACATGACCCTGTCTATTGCAGCAGTAGCACATAATCTTTGATCCAGTTGCCTTGCTTGTCTTTGTCTTTTTCCTGTCCTTCTTTGAAGGCTTTTTCTCCTGATACAAGACTTCTTTTCCTTTGTAAGTAGATGGTCTGGACCTCCACTGTTTCTTCTTCAGGAATTTCTGAAAGTGTCTAGTGAAGGCAGCAAAGTCTTCATCACTTTCACTGCTTGTAGACTTTATACTGACAAACTCTTCTGACTCAGATTCAACTACCTCTGGAGGTGGAGTTGATGACTTAGTCCTGCATTTTCTGGGAACTTCTGTCTTAAAAGTAACAGTCTTTTCCTTGTGCTCAGTTCTAGTAGATTTCTCCTCCTCTTTCCTCACTGTCAGCTGCATCTCATATGACAATAACTTGCAAACAGTGTAGGAGGAGGAATTTCTCCCAACTTTGTCATTTCTCTTATGGCACAGATCTTGGTGTCCCAATCTTTGGTTAGGGACCTTAGGAATTTGTCATTCAGTTCATAGTTGCTGAACTCTCTTCCATAAGACATGAGTTCATTAACTATTCTATAGAACTTCTTGTAGCATTCAGTGATGCTATCTCCCTTTCCTTGCCTAAAGCTCTCATACTCTTGATTAAGCAAGGACTTCCTATCTTGCCTAACTTCTTCAGATCCTTCCATATACACTATAAGAGTGTCCCACATCTCTTTTGCTGTCTTACAGTGAATTAAGTTCTGAAAAGTGGCATCATCAATGGCACTCACTATTATGTTCTGTGCCCTCTTGTCCATGGTGGCTAGGACAATTTCATCCTTAGTCATCTCAGAGAAATCCTTTGGAGTTCTCTGATTTGCATCTAGAACTGAAATCTTCATGGGCACATAGGGCCCTTCCTTAACTGTGATGTAGATTCTTGGGTCTGAGGCCTCCATAAATAGCCTTACCCTTTCTTTCCAGATCCCAAAAATTTCCTTTCTGCAAATAGGTAATTTCATGGAACCCAATTCTTTATGATTTTCAAAGGAACCCATGGTTCTTGATTTTCTTGAAGCTGTTTCTGACTTAGACTGTTTCTGACAAAACAGGATCTCCTTAGACTGTTAGTCCTTGTTTTGAGGAACCTCGCTTTGATACCACTTGAAAGATATGGTACCTAAACACCTAGAGGGGGGGGGGTGAATAGGTGACCTAATCCTTTTCTAACTTTGTTGGCAGCCAAACAGTTATATCACCGATTTCTAACTAGTTTATTACAGCAATCAGCAATAATCAAACAAACACAGATCATCCACATCACAAACACATCACAGCACATAGTGTTTTATAGTGGTTCCCCAAGTTATGGGTACATCCACTTTCCCCCTTCGCCTATCTAGCAGTGTACTAGATTCGGCCTAACTTCTCCACTGTCTCAGAACCCAAATTGGTTCCTACCTCAGGCCCAAAGCCTTACACTCAGCTTTATCCCAAAGCATACACTCAGCCAATCAAGGCCTACACTCAGCCAATCCAAAGCCTACACTCAGAGATCTATATCTCCTACACTCAGGCTAACAAGCCCTACCCTCAGCCTTTATAAATATAGGCTTACAATCACTCAGATCCAATGGATCCTACAAGTTACAAATGTAATACAGATAATGACTCTACAACTCAGAATTACAGGAGGGGAGTTGAGAGATTCTTGATGAGTTCTTGGAAGAACTCAGCTGGATTCACCCTGACTTAGCTTTCTTCAAAGCTTCTTGAGTAGAACTGAATAAGGCTGAATCCTCTGCAGTTGTTCCTTGACCTCTGCCACTTAAGACCCAGAACTGAATCTGAATCCTTCTTCTCAGCCTAGTTCCTAAGGCTGATTTCTTGGAAGGAGCCCTCTCTCTCCAACTTCTTAGATCTGCAGATGGAATGCAAGATCTTCTTGTGTTTATTACTTTGTGTATCACTTTACAGATTACTTGAATAATCTGATCAATTACTTTAATTATTCTCACCCCGTTTCTGTAAACTGTGGGTGCCTATTTATAGGCCTTCTTCATGGTAACCGGCTGGTCCGGTTCATAACTGACTTCTGACATCTCTGACAGTTGTTGTAGACCGGCTGGATCGGCAGCTGTCATGTCAACCAGTCACTTCTTGAAAATCTCTAACTGTTTATAAGTGTCGAGACTTTCTGTCTTTAAGTGTCGACACTTATAGTCCAAGTGTCGACACATGTTGTATAAGTGTCGACACAAGTCTACAAGGTGTCGACACAATTCCTTGTATGTCTCGACACAGATTCTTCTGCATGTGTCGACACTAAAATTGAGTGTCGACACAAATACTTGTTCTTTTAGCTTTTGCTGAATTCTTCTATGTGTCGACACATCTCCTTTGTGTCGACACAACTTCTTGTGTTGAATCTGTCAAGTGTCGACACTGCTTCTTGGTGTCGACACATAGTCTTCTATCTTGAATCTTGCTGAGTGTCGACACAGCTTCTTGTGTCGACACACCTTCTTGTTGTTGAGACTTCAGCTGAGTGTCGACACATTCCTTTAGTGTCGACACTTGTACTTAGAATAATTTGCTGCTCTTTCTGTTCTTTGCTAAATGTCGACACAGCTCCTTGTGTCGACACTTTCTTCAAGTGTTGAGTCTTTAGCTAAGTGTCGACACATTGTGCTGGGTGTCGACACTTACTTCAAGTGTTGACTCTTCTGATAGTGTGTCGACACATTGTGCTGAGTGTCGACACATTCTTCAAATGCTGACTCTTCAGCATAGTGTCGACACATTGTGTTAAGTGTCGACACATGTACTTAGACTCTGCAGACTTTTGCTGAGTGTCGACACAGCTCCAAGTGTCGACACTTTCTGGTGTAGACACTGCTTCACTGGGTGTCGACACAGCTCCTTGTGTCGACACTTTCTGTCTGCACTTTTCTTCACTGAATGTCGACACAGCTCCAAGTGTCGACACTTTCTGTCTGGTGTCGACTCTGCATCCCAGGTGTCGACACAATGACTCCAAGTGTCGACACTGCTTGTCTGGGTGTCGACACAGGCTTTCTTAAGTGTCGACACTTTCCCTCTGGGTGTCGACACATGGACTTAGAAACTTTTTGCTTCAGTCCAGTGATTTCTTAACCTGCACAAGTAACTCAAACATACATCAAATACATTATGATGTATATCATTGAGATGGGTGAGGCTTCTTCAAATCAGGTACATTTGACCAATGTACCCAACAACATGTCAGCTAGTTGATTATCTGTATTAACATACTCTAGTGAAATATCTTCTTTTTCACCATGTTCCCTTAGAAAATGATATTTTATCTCTATGTGCTTAGTCCTACTATGGGAAACATGATTGTTTGCAATAGATATAACACTAGTAGAATCACAAAATAGTGGTGTTCTACTTACTTGAATACCATAATCCTCAAGCTGATGTTGTATCCATAGAAGTTGAGCACAGCAACTTCCTGCAGCCACATACTCTGATTCTGCTGTGGAGATAGCCACACTTGTTTGCTTCTTGCTACTCAATGAAATCAGTCTTCCACCTAGGAATTGACAGGTACCAGTTGTACTTTTCCTATCTTCTTTGCAGCCTGCAAAATCTACATCTGAATAACCTGTCAGTTCAAAGTCTCCATTCCTAGGGTAGCAAAGGCCTAGATAAGGAGTGCCCTTTAGATATCTCAGAATTCTTTTGACTGCTGTCAAATGAGATTCTTTAGGGAAAGATTGGTACATAGCACAGACACATGTAGCATACACGATATCTGGTCTACTTGCAGTCAAATATAATAGGGAGCCAACTATCCCTCTATGCAAAGTCTCATCTACAGGTTTCCCTGCATCATCTTTGCTAAGAGACATACTTGACCCCATAGGAGTTTTCATGGTACTGGATGATTCAATACCATACTTCCTTATCAGTTCTAGGGTGAACTTAGACTGGCATATGGATAAACCATTCTCAGTCTGTCTAACTTGGAGACCTAAGAAGAACTTAAGTTCCCCCACACTGCTCATCTCAAATTGTCCTTGCATTAGTTTTGCAAACTTTTTGCAAAGACTACTTTCAGTAGACCCAAATATGATGTCATCTACATATATTTGGACTAGTATGATCTTGCCTCTGGATTCCCTAAGGAATAGAGTCTTGTCTATTTTCCCCCTTGAGAATTTATTCTCAATGAGGAAACTAGACAGGGTCTCATACCAAGCCCTAGGGGCTTGTTTTAACTCATACAAAGCCTTCCTAAGTCTATAAATAAAATTAAGTTTAGTTGAATCAACAAAACCTGATGGCTGTTCCACATAGACCTCTTCCTTTAGATTGCCATTCAAAAAGGCTGACTTAACATCCATTTGGTATACTTTAAACCCTTGATAGGTTGCATATGCCAAGAACATTCTTATTGCCTCTAGTCTGGCTACTGGAGCAAATGTCTGATCAAAGTCAATACCTTCTTCCTGCCTATATCCCTTAGCAACCAGTCTTGCTTTGTTCTTGATAATAACTCCATGTTCATCCATATTGTTCCTAAAGATCCACTTGGTTCCAATTATGTTGTGGTCTTTTGGTTTAGGAACAAGCTCCCAGACTTTGCATCTCTTGAACTGATTCAGCTCCTCTTGCATTGCCTCAATCCAATGAGGGTCTAGGATGGCTTCTTCAAATTTCTTTGGCTCAACTTGGGATAGAAAACTGGAGTAGAGTACTGAACTTAGATTTATGCTCCTTGTTTGTACCCCTTGTCTTAGATCACCAATAATTTGATCTGCTGGATGTTCTCTTAGATGTCTATTAGCTGGTGGCAGCCTGGCTTCTGGTTGAACTCCTTCAGCTTCTTCAACTTGCTGCACTCCATGATCTTCTTCTGCATCAGGTGCATGTAGTACTCCCCCTGGACAACAGCCACTATCTTCTACTTGTTGTCTTGCAGTAGGTCCTTCCTCTATAGTGAGCTTGTCCATCTTCTCAGTCACACCTGTGGAGCTGCAAATACTACTAGACAATTCATTGTTAATATGTCTAGCTTCATCAAATACTACATGTACTGACTCTTCTACAACTTGAGTAGTCAAGTTGTAGACCCTATAAGCCTTATTGTTGTTGTTGTACCCAACAAAGATCCTTTCTTGGGATTTGGCAACAAACTTGGTTAAGTAAGACTTACCACTGTTAAGTATATAACATTTACAACCAAAGATCCTGAAATAGGATAGGTTTGGTTTTCTGCCTTTCCCAATCTCATAGGGGGTCTTATTGTGGCTCTTGGTGATAGTAGCCCTATTAATTACATGGCATGCAGTGTTAACTGCCTCAGCCCAGAAATATTCTGGGAGAGATGTGTCACTTAATAGGGTTCAACCAGCCTCAATCAAGGTTCTATTTTTCCTCTCAGCAATGCCATTTTGCTGAGGTGTTCTTGGTGAAGAAAATTCCTGAAATATCTCAAACTCTTCACATAGCTTTGTCATACTATCAGACTGGAATTCAGTACCATGGTCACTTCTTACTTTGACCACTGTACTGTCTAACTCATTCTAAATTTGTTTGACAAAACTATAGAAGATACTAGGTGTTTCAGATTTCTGTCTAAGAAAGAACACCCAGGAAAACCTTGAGTAGTCATCTACAACCACAAATGTGTAGACCTTCCTACCTAGGCTGTGAACTGGCATAGGACCAAAGAGATCCATATGCAAGAGGTATAAGCACCTCACAGAATCTTTGTTCTCAATGCTATTAAAGGTGGATCTAGTCTGCTTACCCTTTTGACAAGCTGAACATATCTCATCTTTAATACACTTAACCTGAGGACCATTCTGAAAGTGCAGCTAAATCTGATATACTCTAGAGGGGGGTGAATAGAGTATATGGTGCTTTAAAACTTTTTACAACAATTGTTGTAATATGAGTGAGCAGGGAAGCAGTAATAAATCTAATCACAGAACTAAATTAATCAAAAGCTAATCACAGAATAATCAAGGCCAGAAACAAAAATAAAGACAAGCAAGACCAGAAGACACAAGGAAATATAGTGGTTCCCCTAAACTTGGGTACATCCACTCTTCTACCACCCTAGGTAGGAATCCACTGCAGGATGAGTTGATCAAGTGTCCTGGGCACCAATGAGCTTTTGATAAGGTGCTCAAAAACCAAATCAGATTTTTTGATCAGGTGTCTTGCCACCAATGAGCTTTTGACAAGGTGCTCAAAAAATAAGTTCAAACTTTTGAAGGGAGTTTGAGAAACCCTTTACAGAGAGGGGGTGAGAGAGTGATGGAAGTCTTTCTCTTTCTCAAACAACTGAGAAGACTATGTGGATTGTTGATGTCAAAGCTCCCCCTGAATCCTTGAGATCTTCAGGAAAAGAAGCTTTGTTGTAGGGTGATAGGCCTTCAAAAGTTGAGCTCCAGCAAAAGATGATTTCAATAACAGCTGAAATGTTGAATGTCTGGAGTCTTGAAATATGTTGTCCTTGAACACTTGAAAACTAGAGAGATTTGAAGATTGATCTCCTTGGATGTGTGTTCTTGAGAATTCTTTGAGACAGAATATTTTGTTGAAGATTACTGATGTCTGTCTGTGTGTGTCTGTGTATCTGTCTCTCTCAGAGATTCAAAAATTCTTCTCTTTTATTCTCTGGTACTGAATAGAAAAACATTCTCTGAGAAGAATAGTCGTTGGTCTGCATTAATTGCATCCTTAATTGCAAAATCTCTTCTGGAGGAAAGTCCATAGAAATATTCCTTGAAACTTGGTCCAGAAATAAATGAAAAACGGCTAGGGAATCTTCAGAATTAATTATAGAATAACTCCTTAACTGATTTGAATTTGAATCTAGAAACATCCTTGAAGTTATCTGAAAACGTCGAACTGAGCTCTGCTATCATTGAACTGACCTCAGCGATATGGATAAATACAGCAGCAAAATATCGTCGATCTGAGCTCAAAGATCGTCGACCTGAGCTCAGAGATAGAAATCCAAAGCTGAGTCAAGATCGTCGACCTGAGCTCACCGATCGTCGAATGGAGTTCGACGATATGATGAAGTTGAGCTCAATGATCGTCGAATGGAGTTCGACGATCTGTCGAAGTTGAGCTAGACGATCATCGATCGGAGTTCGACGAATCGTCGTGCTGAGCTTGACGATATGACTTGGTCTCCAAACAGAAAATCCTGGTCTTGAGGGCAGCTTCCAAACCTAGACTTCTAACCCTTAGACTCAATTCAAATTGACCTATTGAGCTATACAGGAGGTCAAACATTTGTTTCCTAGAGACATAGTGATCCTGACCCAAATTAGTAATAGGGTGTTCCAACAATCTCCCCCTATTTGGGTTAGGATTACTATTTACAGACTTTGGAAAAATTTAATTAACAACATACAAGCAGCAATACAGAAAGACAAAAAGAAAAGCTGGACAAGCAGAACCACAGATATATATATATATATATCATCCCAGATAATAATCAGAAATCACAGAGAATGTCACCTTACATTGTCATTTCTTTTCCTTGCCCTTAACAAGTTTGATTTCTCTGTTAGGATTGCGGGCTTCTTTCTTTGATCTGGTATCATCTGCTGCACCTAAAGATGTTTGATTTTTAGGCCTGGGAACTACAGCTTCAGGATGCAGTTCCATATACCTGTCAGAATCAAAAAATTTGCTTGAAGCATATCTTTCTAGCTCTTTCTTTCTCTATTCAGACATTGTAGAAATATTGGAGGAATCTCTTCCTTGCTCTCTAGCCTTTTTGATCTGATCTAGTGCAGCTAGTTCTTTTAATCTTGCAGTCCAAGCAGCTGGATTGTTCTCAGGGTCCTCAAAAGGTACTGGTGGCTCATATCTGTTAGAGGGATTGTCTTGAGGAGGCCTGGATGACACAGTTTCTTTCAGCTTATACGGAAAAGGACCAGATGTGGTATCAGAAGAAATTTGTCCTCCCCTGGAATATGGGTGTTGCCTTGAGTAACCTTTGGAGTAGACCTGGAGATCTCTTTGATTTCCTCTGTATCCTCCTCTCCTAGATTAAGAACCCCTGGATTGGCTTCCCCTATGGTAAGATCTAGCTTGAGGCTGATAGGGTGCCTGACTTCTGGCAGGGGGTTGAGCTGCAGAACTTCCACCTGCACCTGCATTAGGAGGAGGTGGTGGAGGATGATGAGAGTGTTGGAATTGTGAAGAACCCTTTTCATATTTTCTCTTCTTTTTCATTGCTTTCAGTTGGTTCTTGGAGTACTGCATCTAGTGCTCAGTGATAGGGCAATCATGAAGAATGTAGTATGGAATATCATTGTTATCTTTGACCTTGGCAGGAGGTACTCTCTTCATGGCTTTGCTCCTTGCCTTTCTTTTCCTGGCAATGGTAGCAGAAGAGTCATCAGAGTCTGTTCTGTACTCATCACTTTCAGAACTCTGGTCATCATACAGGGCATCAATTTTCTTCATCAAATCCTTCTTGAGCTGTACAGAAGAAGATGAGGCAACAGAGGGTGTAGCAACAGGTGTTAAAGTAGTAACACCAGTGACAACAGCAGATATTGCAGGTTCAGGAGAAGTGACAACAACAGAAATAACATTTTCTGGAGAAGTAACAGCAGCAGCAACAGATTCACTAACAACAGCATCAACAGTAGAGTTATCATCAGAAACTGCAGAAGGCTCAAACTCAGGTGCCTCTGACATAAGAATTTCCTTGGAAATTGGCTCAATAGCAATAACAGAAATTTCAGCAGCAGTATTAAAAGTTTCAGCAACAGTATCAAAATGTTCAGCAGCAGTAGAGGCAACAACATCAACAGCAATGCTTTCACCAGAAGAAGCAGCAGCATATACTGAGTTGACAAAAGAGGTGATGATGCAGGGGTCACAGCAGGAGAATGGCACAAGTGCCTTGGATAGATCCTCTGGGGGCTGGACAGCAACTGGCTCTGGCAGACCTCTGAAATACAACAGATCAAAGTTTGAAAGCAAAGACCTGAGGTCTATTGCAAAGACTACAGCAGGAGGAATTTGTTCTTGAGTCACAGTAGCAGGAGAAATAACAGGAGCTGAAGAAACAACAGCAACAGCAGCAGCAGCAGATAGGCTCACAGAAACAGCAGCAACAGCAGCAGCAGGAAGACTCACTTCATAGGGCATCTCCCCCTGCCTGGATTTAGATGAGGCTGGATCAAGGCACACTGCTGTAGGGGCTGCCTGAGGGAAGAGAGATGAGAGCTTGGCAGAGAAAGCTGCCACTGATAGGTGTAATGGATCCAAGGAGGTCTCCAAAAGAAGAGATAGCCTGGGGGCTAGCAATTCATACAGCCTGTCAGCAAGGGCTGGAATGTCCACTTGCTCAAGGGTGACTGGAGCAGAGGTAGAAGATGGAGGAGCAGCTGTTGGTGATGGTAGTGGAGAGCTAGAGTAGTGGGGCAGGGATGGCTGAGGTGTGGGTAAGGTGGATATGGAGGACAGTGGGATGGAAATAGATGGGGTGAATGTTGGTTGGTCAATGATTTGTTGTAGAAGATCTTGATAGGAAGTTGAGGATGAGGGTAGCTCAGGAGGAGAGGATGGAGAGTCATCCATAAAGGAATCATCAATGAGGGTGAAGGATGGAATGGAGGGTGATGAAGTGGCATCTGGTTGAGGGTAGGAGAATAAGGGATGGAATTGTTCTTCTGGTGTTGGTAGAATAGGTACTGGAGATGGTGTGGATGTTGGAGAGGGACTGGAGATGATGATGGTGGATGGAGTTTGAATGGTAGATGGTATGGGAAGAGAGGGAATTGGAGGAGGAGGAGGAGAGGCAATAACAACAGGCAGGTCATCTGCAGGGGCAGAGACCTGTGGGGAAGTGACTCTGAGAGTCCTTGTGCCTGAAGGAGTGCTGGAGGAGGGCCTGCTGGGCTTGCTGATTTGTCTGTCCCATTTACCAAACAGGGCACAAGACAGTCTCTTGGATGCATTGATATGGATTCCAGAGGAGACCAGCAAAGCAGGGCACCTGTGCTGCAGAAACACCCAAATAATCCTTCCAAAGTTGACAAAACTTTTGTTTATCTTCTTCTTGATAAGGTCAAAGAATACTTCTCCCCAATTCAAGTTCTTCCTGTCTACAAGGGCTCCCATGAGGCAGAGCTGATACCTTGAGATTGTATCATGGGCAGAGTGCTTAGCCAGTAGCACTTTACCAACTACATCTGCATTGAATCTGTATTACACAGAAAGGTTCTTTTTCAAGAGCTTGCTAGGGTTGGCTTCTGAATGACCGATTCTGGCAAGCAGGTCAGTATACTCTTCTCCAAACAAGTCAGCAGTATCTTCACCATTTCTCAACTCAAAAACCTCTGATAAAATTGCTGGGGTTAGAGGTACCTGTGTGCCATATATTGACCCAACAATGGTGGAGTTGTCTTGATTGTGGGCAGTGTAGACCCATTCCTTGATCTCATCAGATGCAAGCTTGATCCTTGTGGTCATAATTGCAGTCAGGTTCTGCTCTTTGAATAACCCCAAAATATCCTGAAAGACCTGGTCGGTTGTGCTGAAGGATTCCATATCAATGTCGAAGCCAGCATCAAACTTCATGGCGGCGAGAACAGCAACAGACACAGCCATGGGTACCTGCAAAAATTCAACAAACAAAACGACCAAGTGCAGACTTGTTTGGAGGGAAAGAAAGTTCTTGTAGAGAAATTGAAAGCGCAAAGGAGAACGACGGCGAAAAATGAATTTTATATTAGGGTTCGACGCAGAAATGGAAAGATCGTTGAAATCAGTTCGACGATCGAGGCTTCTAAAGGAATCTGTAGAGTCTTCAACATCGTCGATCTCCGTTCGACGATATTGGAGAGCGTCGAGCTCTGTTCGACGATCGTTCAGAGAACAAAATCGTCGAGCGCCGTTCGACGATCGTTAACCGGAAGAGATAGTTCATACTATCTGGGAAACGCTGAACTCAGTTCGACGATTTCGGAAATCGTCGATCTCCGTTTGACGATCTGGGGGAAAATCGTCGAGCGCAGTTCAGAGATCAGAAAGACTCTTGACACTAAGAAAAATCAGGATGTTTGCCTAGTCTTGGTCAATTTTTAAGCTTTCAAAATCTTGGATATTATTTAAGACTTCCTCCATCTAACATTCCTAACTGATTTAGGAAGAAGGTGTGTTTCTTTTCATCCAAGGGTTTGGTGAAAATATCTCCCCTTTGTAAATCAGTTGGGATATATTATAGTTCAATTTTATTTTTTTCAACATTATCCCTTAAGAAATGATGCTTAATCTCTATGTGTTTTGTTCTACTATGGAGGACTGGATTTTGAGCTATAGAAATAGCACTGGTGTTATCACAAAAGATTTTAGACTTCTCTAAGTTGTAGCCATAGTCTAGGAGTTGGTTTTGAATCCACAAGATTTGTGATCAACAACTGCCTGCAGCCATATATTCAGCTTCAGTAGTTGAAGTTGACACAGAAGTCTGTTTCTTACAAAACCAAGAGACAAGTCTGTCACCAAGGAACTGACAAGTTCCACTGGTGCTTTTCCTATCAATTCTGCATCCAGCATAATCAGCATTAGAGAATCCAGTTAAATCAAATGCTGAATCTTTTGGATACCAGAGACCTAGATTTTGACAACTTTTAACATACCTGAGAATCCTCTTTACTAGTGTTAGGTGTGACTCTCTAGGGCTTACTTGGAACCTAGCACATATACATGTAGAAAACATTATATCTGGTCTACTAGCTGTAAGGTACAGTAAAGAGCCAATCATTGCTCTATATGTTGTCTGATCAATAGGTTTCCCATGTTCATCAGCATCCAATACAACATTAGTAGGCATGGGTGCTTTCATACAAGATGCTTCAGACATACCAAATTTCTTAACCAATTCATTTGCATACTTGGTTTGAGAAATGAAGATGCCTTCAGCATGCTGTTTGACTTGCAATACTAGGAAGAAGGATATGCTACTCATCTCAAATTTAGAATGCATCAGGTTAGAAAACCTTCTGCACAATTTGGAGTCAGTAGAACCAAAAATAATATCGTCTACATAAATCTGTACTAGTAGGGTATGTGACTTATGAGTTCTAATGAAAAAAGTTTGGTCTACTCTACCCCTTATAAATCCATTTTCCAAGAGAAAGCATGCTATGGTCTCATACCATGCTCTAGGAGCTTGCTTGAGACCATATAATGCTTTGTTCAATCTAAAAACATAATCAGGATAAGTTGGAGAGATAAAATCTGGAGGTTGTCTGACATATACTTCCTCTTTGATATCTCCATTTAGAAATGCACTTTTGACATCCATCTGATATATCTTGAAGCCTTATGTGCTGCATAAGCTAAGAATATTCCGATGGCTTCCAATCTTGCAACTGGTGCAAAGGTCTGGTCGTAGTCTATCCCTTCTTCTTGAGAATATCCCTGAGCAACTAGCCTTGCCTTGTTTCTTACAATTACTCCTTGATCATCCAGTTTGTTTCTGAATACTCATTTTGTTCCAACAATGGAGTGATCCTTATGCTTTGGCACTAGTTCCCATACTTTTTTCCTCTCAAATTGATGCAACTCCTCTTGCATTGCAATAATCCAGTGTGGATCTTGCTCTGCATCTTGAATGGACTGAGGTTCAATTTGAGATAGGAAGTAGGTGTGTAACAGGTTTTGGTTGACCTGATTTTTGGTTTGCACACCAGCTGAGATGTCTCCAATTATTTGGGAAATTGGATGGTCTCTTGATGTTACTAAATCAATAGGGGGTGTTGATTGTTCACCAACCTATATTGTTGTTTCCTCTTGTGGTACAACAACTGGCTCTTCAAGTTGTTCTTCAATATGTTGAGCATTTTCTTCATCTTCACTGCTTTCATCCCCTTGAGTAACCTGTAACTTGTTCAAGTCTTCAACTAGAGAATGTTCCTGCAAAGGTTCTATGGTAGAAGAGATCTTCTCCTTGAAAGACATGTTAGATTCATCAAATGATATATGAATAGATTCCTCAATTTTTAAAGATGATTTATTATAGACCCTATAAGCCTTGCTGATCATGGAGTATCCCAGAAACACTCCTTCATCAGCTTTAGCTTGAAATTTTGCTAAATATTTCTTGTCATTATTATGTATGTAGCAAATACAACCAAAAACTCTAAAATAATCAACTTTAGGTTTCTTCCCTTTGAGTAATTCATAGGGAGTCTTTCCCTTTAGTTTATGTATCAAACTTCTATTCAGCACATAGTTGGAGGTGTTCGCTGCCTCTGCCCAAAAGGATAGAGGAAGGTGAGCATCTGACAACAATGTAGTGGCAGATTCAATAAGGGTTCTATTTTTCCTTTCAGCTACCCCATTTTGTTGAGGAGTTCTAGGAGCTGAGAAAGTATGCCTGATCCCTTCACTCTGATAGAACTCTTGCATAAGAAGAGAACCAAACTCTGTCCCATGATCACTTCTGATCAGGGCAATGTGAGTATTGAACTCAATCTGTATACATTTGAGAAACTCTGTCAGACACTTAAAGTTATCAGACTTCTTCCTTAGAAAGAACACCCAAGTGAATCTAGAGAAGTCATCTACAACTACTAAAGTGTAGGATTTCCCTCCTAGGCTTTGTACTGTGATGGGTCCAAAAATATCCATGTGTAACAGATACAATATCCTAGGTGAATCACTCTTATTAAGTGACTTAAAGCTGTTTTTAGTTTGCTTGCCTAATTGACAAGCCCTGCAGAGTCCTTCCTTCTTGTAGGGGCCAGAAGGTAGTCCTCTAACAAGGTTGTCCTTGGATAGCCTAGCAATAGTTCTAAGGTTTAGGTGTCCTAGTCTCTTATGCCATAAGATGTTTGGTCTACAGACAGAATTAAACAGGCAAATATCTACATCAGTTGAAAGAAAGTCTACTAGATAGATATTACCTTTCCTTTTACCTGTCAACACAGTTGTGTTGTCCTCTGACTTGATTTTGCATAAGGCTTTGCTGAAGGTCACCTGGTAGCCTTCATCACACAACTGACTGATGCTTATTAAGTTGTGCTTCAGTCCTTCCACATAAGCTACCTTTTTGAAAGTTACTGATCCAATCTGGACTGCACCATATCCTTTAGTCTGTCCAAAGTTTGAATCACCAAAGATAACTTTGGGTCCAAGCTTGGCTCTAAAGGAAGTGAGGTTGTCCTTGTTCCCTGTCATGTTCTTAGAGCACCCACTATCCAAGTACCATTGTTGGTTAGATGTTGGATAGGTCTTCTCCTACACATAAGGCAATTCATTTGTTTTTGACCCAGTTTACCTTGGGCCTAGGTTGATAACCTTTAAATTCTGAAATGAAAGACATCCCAGGTTGACTCTTATATCCTTCAGGATGATATCTCCTTGGAGGTATAATCCATTCAGTATAAGGGTTAAAGATTTGGGATGAAGGACCTTTAGGATTGAATTTTGATTTGCCCTTGAAAAAATTTCCAGAGCTCTGACCTCTGTTCGACGATCTTGGAGCTGCGTTCGACGATCTTGGGTCAGATCGTCGAGCTCCGTTCGACGGTCGACTATGGCTGAGTTCAAGTACTTGATATCGTCGACCTGCGTTCGACGATTTTGCCTGAGATCGTCGATCTGCGTTCGGCGATCGTCGATCTCCGTTCGACGATTTCTGCTGGGACTTAGTTTTTTGGGGCAGATCAGAATTTTTCCTAGCAACCTATACAACTCCCTTTCCTTTATCAGAAATGAATTTGATTGGAGTTGTTAGAACTATGGGTTTGCTGGATGAAGCACCCAAGTCCAGTGTACTATTGAATCTGGAGTTCACTGTGCTTGTGATGTTCATCAACTTGATGCTTTTCCCATTAAGGGATTCTTCAAGCTTCTTGGCCTCAGACAGCTCACTTTTCAGTAAAGCTATCTGCTCCCTATAGCACTCCAACTCCTGAGAGAGTTTGAGGTTTTCTGACTTTAAAGTATTATGTTCAGATAGATGATTTCTGAGAGAGATAATTTCTTTCTCAGATTTTAGTAGGTCTAAACACAGTGCTTTAAATTCAGATTTAAAGTTCTCTGAATTAAAATCAAAAGAACTGATTACCTGATCTTCTTCAGGTTGAGTCTCTGAATCTGACTCTGACTCTTCTTCTTCTGAATTATGCTGTGAGGCATTGATTGCCATCATGTAGAACTCTTTTTCTTCTGTATCATCCTCATCATCACTGGAGCTGGATGATGCTTCTGACTCTTCTTCAGTCTCACTCCAGGATTCAGCAACAAACCCCTTTCTTGTATGTTTATTTTTGCTTGATGAGGGTTTTCCATTGCCATTCCTCTTGGAGACTTTCTCCTTTCTTCTTTCTTTCCTGTCCCTTCTGTCCTTGTTTTTGTTTTCTGGGCAGTCAGGAACTATGTGCCCTGGTTTCCTACAACCAAAGCAAATAATGTCTTTATTATTATTATTAATGGACTTGTCATATCTTGGCTTATCATGTTCCTTGTATGATCTCCTTCTGAAGTCCTTTCTGGCCATCTTATAAAATCTTTTGGCCAACAGACTGAGCAGTTCATCATTGCCTGTGACTTTGTCTTCAGGATGATCTTCAGTTGCCTTGAAGGCTATGGTCTTCTCTTTTCTTGTGGCTGGTGAGGCAGCCTTCTGTTCTTCTTCTCTATTTTTGATGAGTAGCTCATAAGATTTGAGCTTACCCAATAGAGCTTCAGTGGTGATCTCATTCAGACTTCTGGCATCCTTAATTGGCCAGATTCTTGAATCCCAAGTGCTAGGGAAGCACATTAGAATCTTGTCATTGAGTTCAGTTAGTGAGATCTCTTTATCCAATGTTCTGAGTTCACTGACAATTAGACTGAGCCTGTTGTACATATCTCCCACTGACTCAGTTTCTCCCTTCTTGAAATTCTAATATTGAGATATGAGGTGGGATCTCCTATCCTTTCTCTCATCAGCTGAGCCTGAGACTATTTCTGAGAGTTTGTCCCAAATTTCCTTAGCTGAATTGCATTCAGCCACCTTTTGAAATATGTCATCAGACATTGTCTGGGCCAAGATGTTCATAGCCTTGGCATCAGCTACCTTCCATCTCTTGATATCAGCATCTGTTCCTAATGGAGGTGGAACAGCATTTGTACTGGAGTTCTCTTGAGGTCTTGGACATACTGTCAAAACAGAGTTAAAAATATCTTCGTCAATAGAATTCATGTACAGTCTGATCATTGCTTTCTAAAGTGCAAACTTGGATAGATTGCACACTGGAGGTCTGGTGCTAGCATAATCTTTGTTTTGGGCCATGATTTGTGAAAACAAAATCTAATAATAATCTACTAAAGAAAACAGATCTAACTAGGGATCTTTGGGTTCAGGTGTTAGCCTGTGCAACCACCAAGGTGTGGTATGTTTAACCAACCTCGCTCTGATACCAATTGAAAGTGCAGCTAGATCTGATATACTCTAGAGGGGGTTTAATAGAGTATATGGTGCTTTAAAACTTTTTACAACAATTGTTGTAATATGAGTGAGCAGGGAAGGAGTAATAAATCTAATCACAGAACTAAATTAATCAAAAGCTAATCACAGAATAATCAAGGCCAGAAACAAAAATAAAGACAAGCAAAACCAGAAGACACAAGGAAATATAGTGGTTCCCCTAAACTTGGGTACATCCACTCTTCTACCACCCTAGGTAGGAATCCACTGCAGGATGAGTTGATCAGGTGTCCTGGGCACCAATGAGCTTTTGATAAGGTGCTCAAAACCAAATCAGATTTTTTGATCAGGTGTCTTGCCACCAATGAGATTTTGACAAGGTGCTCAAAAATCAAGTTCAAACTTTTGAAGGGAGTTTGAGAAACCCTTTACAGAGAGGGGGTGAGAGAGTGATGGAAGTCTTCTCTTTCTCAAACAACTGAGAAGACTATGTGGATTGTTGATGTCAAAGCTCCCCCTGAATCCTTGAGATCTTCAGGAAAAGAAGCTTTGTTGTAGGGTGATAGGCCTTCAAAAGTTGAGCTCCAGTAAAAGATGATTTTAGCAACAGCTGAAATGTTGAATGTCTGGAGTCTTGAAATATGTTGGCCTTGAACACTTGAAAACTAGAGAGATCTGAAGATTGATCTCCTTGGATGTGTGTTCTTGAGAATTCTTTGAGACAGAATATTTTGTTGAAGATTACTGATGTCTGTCTGTATGTGTCTGTGTATCTGTCTCTCTCAGAGATTTAAAAATTCTTCTCTTTTATTCTCTGGTACTGAATGGAAAAACATTCTCTGAGAAGAATAACTGTTGGTCTGCATTAATTGCATCCTTAATTGCAAAATCTCTTCTGGAGGAAAGTCCATAGAAATATTCCTTGAAACTTGGTCCAGAAATAAATGAAAAACGGCTAGGGAATCTTCAGAATTAATTGCAGAATAACTCCTTAACTGATTTGAATTTGAATCTAGAAACATCCTTGAAGTTATCTGAAAACGTCGAACTGAGCTCTGCTATCGTTGAACTGAGCTCAGCGATATGGATAAATACAACAGCAAAATATCGTCGATCTGAGCTCAAATATCGTCGACCTGAGCTCAGAGATAGAAATCCAAAGCTGAGTCAAGATCGTCGACCTGAGCTCACTGATCGTCGAATGGAGTTCGACGATATGATGAAGTTGAGCTCAGCGATCGTCGAATGGAGTTCGACGATCTGTCGAAGTTGAGCTAGACGATCGTCGATCGGAGTTCGACGAATCGTCGTGCTGAGCTCGACGATATGACTTGGTCTCCAAACAGAAAATCCTGGTCTTAAGGGCAGCTTCCAAACCTAGACTTCTAACCCTTAGAATCTATTCAAATTGACCTATTGAGCTATACAGGAGGTCAAACATTTGTTTCCTAGAGACATAGTGATCCTGACCCAAATTAGTAATCGGGTGTTCCAACACATTCCTCACTAACTCTTTGCTATAGAGTTGGCCAATGGTCTTGTAGTTAAGATGGGCTAGCCTCTTGTGCCATTTGACACAATGAGAGACTTTCTCATCAGCTACAAGACACACTGGAGAAACATTGTTCTCACACATAATGTCTAAGCAATAGACATTTCTCTTTCTATAACCTGTCAGAATGATCTCTTGATCATTTGACCTCCTGATATGACAACCATCTTTGACAAATGAGATGTCATATCCTAAATTGTTGGAGTTACCATGATGATCTGGAAGTGGTCAAACATCTAATCTCACTGCCAACGCAATATGAGCCTGCAGGGTCGCACATAAGAAATGTGGAGAAGTTGGATGACTGACTGTGTTGGTAAAGGTTACCAATCACCGACCTGAATAGGGTTATGGGCAAGGTGTTGCCTTATAGGATCATCGGGTTGGGCAAAGGTTGCCTTGAAGGGCTGGTTAGGTTTGTCGTCCGAGGGTCGATGAGAATAGTCGAGAATCATCTTCTGATTCCCGCCGATCGACGAGAATCACCTTGCTGATTCTCGCCGATCGACGAGAATCGTCGAGAATCAATTGTTGATTCTCGACGATCGACTACCTTGGCTATTGTCGTCGACCGCGGCTCGACGATCGTCGAGTATCATTATGTGTCGTCGAGCGTGGCTCGACGATCGGCGAGAATCGTCGAGTATTGTACTCTGATTCTCGCCGATCCAATGTGATACTCGCCGAATGATTCTCACTGAACCTGCTCAGTGATTCTCGCCGATTGTCGCCGATTCTCACCGATTCATTCTCGCCGATTCTGAACCCTAGTTCTGCGTGGTCTGCGGATAGCGATTTTCCTGAGTTTATTTTATACTTTAAGTATAAATATAACACTTAGGGTTTCGGGAATATGTGCGATCTATCCCCTCTGTGCGAATCGAACCCGACGGAAGGAGTTCCGCATTTCGCTTCGCCGATCCCGATCCCGATCCCGCCGCCGGAAACTGTTCCGCCGCCGCGTTCGCTCCGCTGCCACCTCTCCTCCGGCGAGTGTCGCTGGTGCAGCTCTTCCTGGCACGGACCTAGCAGTCCGTGGAATAGCCGAGGTGCGGTCTTCTCCTTCCCGATCTTCCGTGCGACGGAAAGCTCGGCGTTCTCCCGCCCGTGTGGACTTCTGCAGAAACGTGGATACTATTCCACGTAGAACTCGCCACTAGCAAGAAGATAAAGTTTGGAGCTTCTCCGTTGAGTTGTGACTCAACGCCACCGAGGTAATTTTTGCCTAGTTTTGCTAACTTCTTGATTCAACCGTCATGGCTCGATCCGCATCTCTTTGGGTTTTTTTTCTTGATGTTTTACTTTTCCGCTGCGTGCACAAGTGTTGTGCCAACCCTATAGAGAAACCCAACAGTGGTATCAGAGGGGGAGGTTCCGGCCATGACTGTTGTTTTGGAAGTTGTCTTATTCCAATGCGTGTAAACCTAGAAATTTAGAAGTGTTCTAAATGTCTAGATTTAGTCTTGGCACTTCGCCAAGAATGATTGGAATTTCGGTGGAATTTCTAAGTGTTAGAAATTGTTGTCTCCTTAGTAGTAACCATCCCTCGAGTATGTTTTGGATTTTGAATCCAACATAGAGAGATGAGCTTGTCTACTGCTTAAGTTGAGCTGTCTTTGCCTTTGTCCAATGCATGTAAATCTGAGGATTTGGAAATTTCCGGATGTTCAGATTTAGCCCTTCCTTCTATCAAATGTTGATGGTGTCAGGATGTGCACATAAGGGATGCATGTGGTTTTAGAAGAATTGTTTTTCTTTGGATGTGCACATTGATCAAATGTGTATCATGGTTAATCGTTAACCTAAAATTGAAATCCCTTCTTTTAATATTAAGTGTTCGGATGCCTTCCGATGGATGACACTCTTCCTGCCTCGATCGATGAAATGTGGGCTTGCCAAAGCAAGGTGCATTAATCTATCTTGGTAAGGGTGCGAGCGGATAATTGTGATATCCCACTGTTGACATCGGGTCCAGCTTAACTAGGTGACCTCAAAGGTTGAGTGCCTAGAGGCATAGGGTTGGCATGCATCATATGATGGATGCGAATAAGGAGTTATTCACCAACCATACAAGAATTGCATGAGGATGCAATTGGCAAGCGTTGCCTACCTAAATAACCACATCGTGAGAGGAACGCCAAAGCGGACTCATTGTGTTGGTGAAATACGGATCTTGTCCACTAAGAGAGTAGCTCGCATGAACTCTCCGAATTGTTAGTGAGGGCTATCATTTCGAATAAAATAGTGGGAGTATTTTAATTGAAGTCCTAATTAGAATAAATTGCAATTGAAATGTAGGTACTGATTTTATTCTGCATAAATTCTTGTAGAATTCCATGGCAAGCGTTTCACACTCCACGCTGTCTCTGAGAGCCATCCTTGAGAAGGATAAGCTCAGCGGGACAAACTATATGGACTGGTATAGGAACCTGAGAATTGTTCTCAGGCAAGAGCGAAAGCTCTATGTCTTGGAAGAAGAAGCCCCCGAGGTGCCGACCGGGAACTCTTCCCGTGCTGAGAAGGATACTTATAAGAAGTATACTGATGATGCTTTGGATGTCGAGTGCCTTATGCTTGCCACCATGAACTCTGAGCTTCAGAAGCAACATGAGAACATGGGGTGCAAGGAGATTGACGGGCACCTCAAGAAAATGTTTCAAGGGCAGGCTCGTCAAGAGAGGTTCGACATCACTAAAGCGTTGTTTCAGTGCAAGATGGGAGTTCGAGACTCAGTAGGGACTCACGTACTCAAGATGATTGGGTATATAGAGAACCTTGAAAGGCTGGGTTTTCCTCTTGGTCAAGAGTTGGCCACGGATCTGATCCTGCAATCGTTGCCGGACAGTTATGAGCAGTTTGTCTTGAACTACAATATGAACGAGATAGACAAGACACTGCCCGAACTCCTAGGCATGTTGAGAACTGCCGAGATCAACATGAAGAAGACCAAGCCTGCCAGCCCCATACTGATGGTGCATAAGGGCAAGGGCAAAGCCAAGGGCTCCAAGAAGACGAAGGTAGGACCTAAGTCTTATCTTGAGCCCAAGTCTTCAGCACTGATGAAAAAGAAAAGCACGGTGAAGGATGGGAAATGCCACCACTGTGGCAAGGCTGGTCATTGGCGGAGGAACTGTCCTTCGTATATTGAGGGTCTGCAGAAATTGAGGGGAGGTATGACTTCCGCTTCTAATGTTTACGTTATAGAGATAAACCTTTCTGCTCCTTCATCTTGGGTATTGGATACCGGATGTGGTTCTCACATTTGTACAAATGTGCAGGAACTGGGAAGGAGAAGATTGCTGAGTAAAGGGGAGGTGGACCTCCGCGTCGGCAATGGAGCAAGAGTTGCTGCTGTAGCCGTAGGAGTTTACCGTCTTTCTTTGCCCAGTGGGCTTGTAATAGAATTAGATAACTGTTATTTTGTTCCGGCAATAACTAGAAACATTATATCTATTTCATGTTTGGACATGATTGGATTTTCTTTTATAATTAAGAACAATTGTTGTTCTATATTTAAGAATGATGTTTGTTATGCTGTAGCCCAATTGTTTAATGGTCTTTACGTTTTGAACTTGGACCATCTGATCTATAATGTAGAAAATAATAAAAGACTAAGAACAAATGACTCGAACCCTACGTTTCTCTGGCATTGTCGTTTGGGCCATATCAACGAGAAGCGCATATCCAAGCTCCATAGAGATGGACTTTTGGACTCATTTGATTATGAATCATTTGAGCGATGCGAATCTTGTTTGTTAGGCAAGATGACTAAAGCTCCTTTCATTGGTTATACTGAGAGGGCTGAGGATCTCTTGGGTGTTATACATAGTGATGTATGCGGACCCATGAGTTCCATGGCTAGAGGAGGGTATTTCTACTTTGTTACATTTACTGATGATTTCAGTAGATACGGATATGTGTATCTTATGAAGTGCAAATCCGAGACCTTTGAAAAGTTCAAAGAGTTCAAGAATGAAGTAGAAAACCAGTTGGGTAAAAGGGTTAAAGCACTCCGATCTGATCGAGGTGGCGAATACCTGAGTCATGAGTTCCGTGATCATCTAAAAGAGTGTGGTATTGTATCACAGCTCACTCCACCTAGAACACCACAACATAATGGTGTGTCTGAGAGGAGAAATCGTACTCTGTTAGACATGGTACGTTCGATGATGAGTCTTGCAGACTTGCCTGTTTCCTTTTGGGGTTTTGCTTTAGAGACTGCTGCAATGACATTGAATCGCGCTCCAACGAAAACGGTTCTGAAGACACCATATGAGATATGGACTGGGAAGCGTCCTAGTATGTCGTTCATTAAAATTTGGGGCTGTGAGGCATACGTAAGACGTCAAATGCCTGACAAGTTGGAACCCAAATCAGATAAATGTTATCTGGTGGGATATCCTAAGGAAATGAAAGGGTATTACTTTTACCTACCGTCTGAGGGCAAAGTGTTTGTCGCAAGGACTGGTGTCTTCTTGGAGAAAGAGTTCTTATCAAGAAAGACTGAAAAGGTAGAGCTTGAAGAAGTTCAAGAACCACATGTAGTGAATGAACCGGAATTGGATTCTGAGATAGGACTACAAGATGTTGTAGCTGGAGAACCTGCTCAGGGAACACAAGTCCTACGTAGATCTGGTAGACCGAGGTTTGAGCCTGAGAGATATGGATTTCTCGTGTCTCAAATAGGTAATGTGTTGCTTATGGATCATGATGATGAACCAGCAACCTACCAAGAGGCTATGAATGGACCGGACTCCGACAAATGGCTTGAGGCTATGCAATCCGAAATGGACTCCATGTATGCAAACCAAGTTTGGAACTTGGTGGAACCACCTGAAGGGGTACGACCCATAGGGTGCAAGTGGGTCTTCAAGAAGAAGACCGACATGGATGGGAATGTACAGACATTCAAAGGGCGACTGGTGGCTAAAGGTTTCAAGCAAATTCATGGTATTGACTATGATGAAACTTTTTCCCCTGTTGCCATGGTAAAGTCCATTAGGATATTGCTTGGTATTGCTGCGTATTATGACTACGAGATCTGGCAGATGGATGTCAAAACGGCTTTCCTTAATGGAAACCTCCTTGAGGAAGTGTATATGACACAACCCGAGGGTTTTGTATCCCCAGATGAAGCCACTAAAATATGCAAGCTGAATAAGTCCATTTATGGACTGAAACAGGCCTCTCGAAGTTGGAATCTTCGTTTTGATGAGAAGATCAAAGAGTTTGGTTTCATCAAGAATGAAGATGAGCCTTGTGTTTACAAGCGAATCAGTGGGAGCATTGTTGTCTTCCTGATATTGTATGTAGATGACATACTGTTGATTGGGAATGACATTCCTACCCTGAAAGTTGTTAAGAACAACCTAGGGAACTGCTTTTCAATGAAGGATTTGGGCGAAGCGACTTATATACTTGGTATTAAGATCTATAGAGATAGATCGAAGAAGTTGCTGGGTTTGACCCAGAGTACGTACATCGAAAAGGTGTTGAAGCGGTTCAACATGCTTGAGTCCAAGAAAGGATTTTTGCCCATGTCTCATGGTGTGAATCTCTCTAAGGACCAGTGTCCAAAGTCTTGTGAAGATAAGGACTGCATGAAGTTGATTCCATATGCTTCGGCAATTGGATCAATCATGTACGCGATGTTATGTACTCGACCCGATGTTTCCTTTGCTTTGAGCATGACTAGCAGGTATCAGTCAGACCCCGGTGAATGTCACTGGATTGCAGTCAAGAATATCCTGAAGTACTTGAGAAGGACTAAGGACGTGTTCTTGGTGTATGGTGGAGAGGAAGAGCTCGTTGTAAGTGGTTACACGGATGCTAGCTTCCAAACTGATAGAGACGACTCCAAGTCTCAGTCAGGTTTTGTGTTTTGCCTGAATGGAGGAGCTGTGAGCTGGAAGAGTTCCAAGCAAGAGACAGTTGCTGATTCTACAACAGAGGCCGAGTATATCGCAGCAGCTAATGCAGCGAAGGAGGCTGTATGGATTAGGAAATTCATCGGCGAGCTTGATGTAATTCCTTGCATTGTTGGTCCCGTAGTTCTCTACTGTGATAACAATGGTGCAATTGCACAATCTAAGGAACCTAGATCTCATCAGCGCTCCAAGCACATACTCCGGCGGTTTCATCTTATTCGTGAGATTGTCGAACGAGGAGATGTAAACATTTGCAGAGTGCCGACTGAGGAAAATGTTGCGGATCCGCTGACAAAGCCTCTCGCGCAGAGAAAGCATGATGGTCATACTAGATCGATGGGTATACGATACCTAAATGATCAACTCTAGCGAGAATCTTGTGGATTGCATGTTATCTTGTATTTTGTTGGCTGTTTGTTCATATGATGAACTGTGTACCTAGTTTTTCTTTTATAATTAATGGCAAATTCTTTTATTATGAGTTTTTCTATATATGATAGTTAAATGTTAGCATAATAGATACCCTTAGAATGTTTGCTTCCATGGGACATCAAGTACGTGACTTGAATGTGAGAGCCCATGATTTATTTGAAGCTTCATTCTTAAAGGTCCCTGGTCGAGTATCATCATAGAAACTAAGGGTGATGATGATACATGAAGGCTAGCACGTGTGTTGACTGATGACTGGTTCTCACAGGTCATGATATTGTGATATCAAGTCATCACGTGGGTACTTGTTAGTGAACAAGTTGTACTGGACAGACCCAACCTGAGACTACTCTGTGGATTGTCATCCAATAGTGTCACGAGTAGGTCTCAATTGACAATGGTGTTGTGGTCCTTTGACCTGAAGTCACAGCATTCATCAAGTGAGGAAGAGCGTGCTTTGATGCCATCTAAAGTCTTCCTTGAGAAAGGTTGATGATAAGGGTGGTCGTTGGGCATGTTACGAATCATTTGGGTGTTTGTGTGTGAGCAGATATGGGATTTGTCTTCCTGTATGACAGGAGTTGCATCCATGGGCCCCTTGATGGAACTGGACTGAGAAATGCATGGCCATGCTTGGTTGAGTCAATATGTGATATTGGACTCACCATTCTCTGAAAGTCCGTCCTGGATCAAGAAAACTTGGATTGAGCTAAAACGAGGGTGACACGGTCCATGCCTCTAGTTCTTTCCGGATGTAAGGGACAAAGGGACAAAGACAGCGCTGATACATTGGTCATAAAGGCTTATGAGTTATTAACTCTTATTGCTTGGGGAGCAATGATGCATTGCTAGATGCCGCTCATTGTTTGTGAGGTTTTTGGTTTGATACTTTCGAGATCAAGTGGGAGTCTGTTGGAGTTACCATGATGATCTGGAAGTGGTCAAACATCTAATCTCACTGCCAACGCAATATGAGCCTGCAGGGTCGCACATAAGAAATGTGGAGAAGTTGGATGACTGACTGTGTTGGTAAAGGTTACCAATCACCGACCTGAATAGGGTTATGGGCAAGGTGTTGCCTTATAGGATCATCGGGTTGGGCAAAGGTTGCCTTGAAGGGCTGGTTAGGTTTGTCGTCCGAGGGTCGATGAGAATAGTCGAGAATCATCTTCTGATTCCCGCCGATCGACGAGAATCACCTTGCTGATTCTCGCCGATCGACGAGAATCGTCGAGAATCAATTGTTGATTCTCGACGATCGACTACCTTGGCTATTGTCGTCGACCGCGGCTCGACGATCGTCGAGTATCATTATGTGTCGTCGAGCGTGGCTCGACGATCGGCGAGAATCGTCGAGTATTGTACTCTGATTCTCGCCGATCCAATGTGATACTCGCCGAATGATTCTCACCGAACCTGCTCAGTGATTCTCGCCGATTGTCGCCGATTCTCACCGATTCATTCTCGCCGATTCTGAACCCTAGTTCTGCGTGGTCTGCGGATAGCGATTTTCTTGAGTTTATTTTATACTTTAAGTATAAATATAACACTTAGGGTTTCTGGAATATGTGCGATCTATCCCCTCTGTGCGAATCGAACCCGACGGAAGGAGTTCCGCATTTCGCTTCGCCGATCCCGATCCCGATCCCGCCGCCGGAAACTGTTCCGCCGCCGCGTTCGCTCCGCTGCCACCTCTCCTCCGGCGAGTGTCGCTGGTGCAGCTCTTCCTGGCACGGACCTAGCAGTTCGTGGAATAGCCGAGGTGCGGTCTTCTCCTTCCCGATCTTCCGTGCGACGGAAAGCTCGGCGTTCTCCCGCTCGTGTGGACTTCTGCAGAAACGTGGATACTATTCCACGTAGAACTCGCCACTAGCAAGAAGATAAAGTTTGGAGCTTCTCCGTTGAGTTGTGACTCAACGCCACCGAGGTAATTTTTGCCTAGTTTTGCTAACTTCTTGATTCAACCGTCATGGCTCGATCCGCATCTCTTTGGGTTTTTTTTCTTGATGTTTTACTTTTCCGCTGCGTGCACAAGTGTTGTGCCAACCCTATAGAGAAACCCAACATAAATCACTCAGTTGACTTATACTAATAAGGTTGTGTTTCAAACCGTTAACATAAGCCACTTGAGTAACTGTTATAAGGTTGCTAGAGATGTTAACAAAACCTCTGATGATTCCTTTTTCAGAACCACCAAAGGTGAATTTAGGACCATCCTTGATTGGTGTGAAGTTCTTTAGCAATCCTCTAGTTCCAGTCATGTGCCTGGAACATCCACTGTCCAAGTACCATATTGGGGCATGGTCACTTGGACTCACCTGCAAAACAGATTAGTTGACCTTAGAACCCAAAGAATTCTTAGGTCCTTGGTGCTGGTTAGTTTGCCTTTTAACAAAGCTACCTGCAGATTTTTCAACAGGCAGTTTGCTACACACTTTGGCACTAGAATTGTGCCAGATGTCAATGGCAAAGATGCCTACCTTGCCACAGCACCAGCACTCAAATCTATTGTACCTTTGCTTAGTTACAACCCTAGCTGTTCTATCTACAACAGGCTTGTTGAGTAATGGGGCTTTGCTCTTAGATTTGGACTTTACAGTTCTAGCAGGTTGTGTAAACCCTAATCCAGTTTTACCCTTCTGATGAACAAATTCATCTATCAAAGGTAAAATAGATTTTGGTTTAGAAAACCTTGCAACTATATATCTCTCCTTCTGAAGACTAATCTCCAGATTTCTAATTTGATCATTCTTGAATGTTATAGTCGCCATCTGAATAACAGTTATGTGCTTCAGTCTGGCTATTTCATTTAGTTTGTGATCAATCAACTTCTCAAAATCAGTTGCAGCCTCTTTGAGACTGGCAATCTCCTTTGCCTGACTTTTGGCCAAGGATTTGCTTTTCTTAAAAGCTTGCAACAGTACACTATATTCATCAATTAATTGATGAATTTCTCCTTCAGATTCAGATGCACTCTCATCACTTGATGAAGATGAAACTGAGTCTGAACTAGCACTAGAAATTTAACTTAAAGAACAATATTGTACCTGACTAGGTCCAGGGTGCTCCTGGATTTTGTCACCTTCAGATAAGGCCATCAGTCCCTGCACTGATTGTCCTCTTGCTCATATATAGAATTCATTAACTGGATGAACTCCTCTTCCTCTTCTTCAGCAAACAGTCCAATGTAAGCTTCTGCTTCTGAATCAGTTTCTGAAGATGATGTGTCTGACAGGCTTTTGTCCTTCTTGGCAACAAAGGACCTTTCCTTTTTGCCCTTGAATTGAGTATTTTTCTTCTCAGTAGACTCTTTCCTTTTCTCTGGACAGTCAGCAACAACATGTCCTTGTCTGTTACAGCAATAGTATACAATTTTTGATAAATTTGCTTTGCTTGACTTGGGCTTTCTCTTGTCTTTCTTTGATGACTTCTTGTTCTGATAATAGTCATCTTTTCCCTGTGAAGTGGATGGCTTTGACCTCCACTGTTTCTTATTTAGAAACCTCTGAAAGTGTCTTGTGAAAGCTGCAAAATCCTCATCACTCTCACTGCTTTCAGAATCCCTATATTCTGTCTTATCTGTCTCAGATCCAGCAACCTTTGGTGGTGGAGATAGAGACTTACTTTTGTATTTCCTGGTGGCTTCTATCTTGAATGCCACAGCTCTTTCTTTATGCTCAATTCTTGTAGTCTTCTCCTCTTCTTTCCTTACCATTAGCTGCATTTCATAGGATAACAGCTTTCCAAACAATGTTGGAGGAGGAATATCTGCTAACTTGGCCATTTCCCTTATGGCATAGATCTTGGTGTCCCAGTCCTTTGTTAGGGACCTCAAGAACTTATCATTCAGCTCACAATTGCTGAATTCTCTTCCATAGGACATCAACTAATTGACAATCCTATAGAATTTCTTGTAGTATTCTGTTATACTATCATACCTGCCTTGTCTGAAGCTCTCATATTCTTGGTTTAACAAAGACTTCATGTCTTGTCTAACTTCTTCTGAACCCTCCATGTACACTATCAGAGTATCCCACATCTCCTTTGATGTTTTACAGTGTATCAAGTTCTGAAATGTAGCATCATCTATGACACTTACAATGATATTCTGAGCCCTTTTGTCCATTGTAGCTAGAATAATCTCATCTTTTGTCATTTCATAAAAGTCCTTAGGTGTTCTCTGATTTGCATCCAGGACTGATACTTTCATAGGCACATATGGCCCTTCTTTAACTGTGATGTAGATTCTAGGGTCAGAGGCTTCCATAAACAGTCTAACCCTTTCTTTCCAGATGCCAAAAATTTCCTTTCTGCAAATTGGCAACTTCATGGATCCAAGTTCTTTATGATTCTCTGTTGAACCCATTTTCTTGATTTTCTTGTTTATGCTGAATCTGTCCTTGATGTCACTGAATCTGCCAACAGGATCTACTCAGACAGTTATGTCCTTTTTGAGTAACCTCGCTTTGATACCACTTGAAAGAAATTGTACCCTAATCACCTAGAGGGGGGGTGAATAGGTGACTTAATATTTTTAAAACTTTTAGGCAGATTATATCACAGATTTCACAGAACTATACACAACATTCACAGCATTAATCACATACACAGAGTACAAACTGTTTTATAGTGGTTCCCCAAGGTTTGGGTACATCCACTTTCCCCCTTCGCCTATCTAGTAGTGTACTAGATTCGGCCAAACTCCTCCACTATTCCTCAGATCATCAGATTTTACACTCAGAATCCAAACCAGGTTCCTACAGCTCAGAGTGATCCCACTCCTACAACTCAGGCTCAACAGCCCTACAGCTCAGTCTTCTCCAAAGACCTACACTCAGCCACAAGGCCTACACTCAGAGAAATAGATCTCTTACACTCAGGCACACAGGCCCTACCACTCAGCCTTTATAATTTCAGGCTTACAACTCAGATCCTTAAGGATCCTGCAAGAAATTAAAAATACAAAGTGTATAACCTCAACTCAGAATAAGAGAGAAGAGTTGACAGGTTTCTTGATGAGTTCTTGGAAGAACTCTGCTGAGATCAACCTCACTTGGCTTTCTTCAAAGCTTCTTGAATGTAGAACACAATAGGGTTGATACTCTCTACAGCTGATCTTCAATCACTGCAACTTAAGAATCAGATCTTCTGAAACTTTCTTCACAGCCTGGTTCCAACGGCTGTCTTCTTGGAAGGAGCTCTCTCTCTCCAACTACTTAGATCTTCACTTGAATTGATTCTTCAATGAATTGCTTGATCTTCTTCTAAATCTCTTGTTGTTAATCTTCTTCTTCAGTTGATAGAATAAGCATATATATAGGCCTTCTTCATGGTGACCGGCTGATCCGGTTTCTAATGACTTTCTGACAACTCTGACAGTTGCAGTAGACCGGATGGAATAGCAGCTGTCATGTCATCCAGTCACTTCTTGAAATATCTGTAACTGTCTGAAAGTGTCGAGACAGTCTGTCTTTAAGTGTCGACACTTATAGACTAAGTGTCGACACAAGTAGACTAAGTGTCGACACTAGCCTTCAAGGTGTCGACACAACTCCTTGTGTTGTAGAAATTACTTCTCGACACAGCTTCTTCATCATGTGTCGACACTGATAATGTGTGTCGACACAACTCCTTGTTCTTCAGTACTTTGTTGATTTCTTGTAAGTGTCGGCACAACTCCTTTGTGTCGATACATCTTCTTGTGTTGAACTTGTTCAGTGTCGACACATCTTCTTGGTGTCGACACATGTCTTCAGTGTTGATACTTTTGCTAAGTGTCGACACATCTGCTTGGTGTCGACACTTGTATTTAGTCTTCATAGAAATTTGCTGAGTATCGACACAACTCCTTGTGTCGACACTTTCTTCATGTGTTGAGACTTCTGCTGTGTGTCGACACTGATCCTTTGTGTCGACACTTGTACTTAGAATTTTGTTGAACTTTGCTGAGTGTCGACACAGCCTCCTAGTGTCGACACTTTCCTCATGTGTTGAGTCTTCTTCTGTGTGTCGACACATTCTCCAAGTGTCGACACTTGTACTTAAACTCTGTTGAAGTTTGCTGAGTGTCGACACAGCCTCCAAGTGTCGACACTTTCTGATGTCGACAAAGTTCCTCTGGATGTCGACAAAGTTCCTCTGGATGTCGACACTACTTCTAAGTGTTGACACTGCTTCACTGGACATTTCTTCATTGAGTGTCGACACATCCTGTATGTGTCGACACTTTCCTTCTGGTGTCGACTCTGCATCGCTGGTGTCGACACAATTACTCCAAGTGTCGACACTGCTTCTCTGGATGTCGACACAAGTCTTCTTAAGTGTCAACACTTTCCTTCTGAGTGTCAACACATGGACTTAGAAACTTTTCAGCTTTCCCTGCAAATACTTAACCTGCACAACTGAACTCAAAACACATCAAATACATTTTGATGTATATCATTGAGTATGGTGAGGCTTCTTCAAATCAGGTATATTTATTCCAATGTACCCAACACCTGGCTTGGTTCTCTCTTCTCTTCTTTGCTTAACCGTTCGGCTTCATTCTCTTCCTCGCGGCTTGTTCTTATCGTCGCAGTTTGCACCTCTCTTGCTTCCATGGCTTCCCCCTTCTCTAGACTGTCCGCCTCCGTGGTCACCTCTTTTGGTAGTGCTCACGTTGTTACTCGCGGATGATGGCTCATCGACTCTGGTGCTACAAATCATATGACAGGCAATCCTCAATGTTTCTATCTTCTTGACACACATGCTCAGTTGCCCCCGGTCATTGTTGCAGATGGATCTCCCTCACCGGTTCATGGGACGGGCATGGTTCAAGTCACTCCATCTCTCTGCCTGGCTGATACCCTCTATGTGCCCAAGATTCCATGCAATATATTATCGATTACTTCTTTATGCAAGCAATTATGGTGTTCTGTCATATTCACCACTACCTCTTGTGCTTTTTAGGATCCGGACTCCCAACGGACGATTGCTACCGGGACTGAGATTGGTAGCCTCTACTTCCTCGACAACGTTTCTGCTCTATCCGCCTTCTTCTCCTCCTCTACAGATCTTCTCCAATGGCATCTTTGCCTTGGACATGCTCCTCCCTGAATTCTGCTCCAGCTCCTGGTCCACCTCCCTCCTCATCATCCTCCTCTCAACTGTGATGCATGTCAACTTGGCAAACATCACCGCTCGTCCTTCCCACCAACGCAAAGTCGGGCCTCTTCTCGTCCGTTTGACCTCGTTCACTCTGACATATGGGGTCCCGCTCCTACCCTTACCATCACCTCGGGGTTTTGGGAAGATGTATGGTGACGGGTGGTTTCCACATGGTATCAGAGCCATCCCGCTGCGTGGGTGTGTTGAGAACAAAGGTCCAGCGGGATTGGGTGTGTGTGGGACCGCATATTTGGGCTTCCCCATCGCGTTCCAGGTCTGGGTGTTGACCCCAGTGGGCCCCCCATGTGGTGGAATATCCCCGCCATACCGTGGATGGATTAGTCCCACATCGCCTGCAGCGGGTGGTCCTTGGTGTTTATGTACCCCCGTCCCCCCTTCCTAGTACCTCGGGGTTTTGGGAAGATGTATGGTAACAGGTGATTTCCACATAAACTATACCAAAAACGATGACTAAAGGTAGTCATCAGCAGTCCCAAAATGAACACTCGCGGTTGTATTTCACTAACTGAGCTTTGCGGCTCTTACACTTCCATATTATGCAATCGAGGTTTCGTCCGGGATGCAGATGACTCCGCCACTGTTTTACCCTTTTCTTCATAAGACGCACCTAGCTTTTTCTCACTTCCTGCAGGGCATTCCAACAAAATTTCGCTATGTGTCCTTGCTTCCCGTAGTTATAACATATACGTGTCTCAACACGTCTTGGCCCATACGTTGCCCCCGAAGAAATGGTTGATGGAGCTGTTTCAGCTAACCTAAACCTTTTCTTCTCTCGCCTTCTGAACTCCAACTGCTCCGATAGTGGCACTTTGAATTATGGCTTTTCCACTGCCAGTCTCTTCTTCTCTTGGACCCGCTTCAAGTCCTTTTCCAGTGTACGGGCTGTATCAACCAACGCTTGGAAGCCTTGGTTTACTGAACTCGGGAGTACCAGACTCAACTCATCTCGCAGTCCCTCATTAAAGCGATTCGTCTTTCGTGCTTCCTTCGCGAAGGTAGACCCCGCATACCGCCCTAGTCTGGTAAACTCATGCAAGTACGTACCAATATCAGTATCACCCTGCACCAGATGTTGAAACTCATTCTCCATCGCAATCCGCTGCGATAATGGCAAGTACTTGGCGAGAAACAATCTGGAGAATTCATCCATGGAAACCTCCGCTAAACCTCGACCTGCCAAGTGATGCACTTCCATCTCGTCCCACCACAGTCTCGCGTCTCCTTCCAACAGAAGAGTGGCTAAGGTCACTTTCTGCTCCTCTGCAGTCCTGATGGCAGTTAGGATCATCTTTACTCGAGCCAACCAATCTTCCGCCTACATTGGGGAAATCTCCCCACCAAAAGTAGGTGGATGAAACTCCATAAAGCTTTTCAATGACTCATTCATTGCTTGCTCCTCCGCCACAACTGCAACATGCTCTTGCCTTGCACCAGTCTGTACTGGTACTCCTGCAGGCCTTGCCTGTCCAATAGGCTGTGCCTGTAACACCGCAAGCACCATCTCCGTCACTACCCGTATGGTCTCCGCCGAAGGAGGCATAGGCGCTTCACCGGGTGCTGCATTCTCATCGGACCACTGGGGCTCAGACTGCCCAGCACCACTCCTCGCCACCTATCAATGTACAAAACACCATTAAGCATTCATTTTATAATGGTAATTATACATTGACTACACACTCACGCACTTTGCGTGCATGAAATACATTCCTAGTCGGCATTCGTGAGTTCAATTATGTTCTTCCTCCAAAACAATCTCAACCTGACTCTGATACCACTTTGTAACGCCCTCACTCGTCACGTGGAATATAACGGTTGGTCCGGCTGGGGCCCCAAGCCATATGCCACAGACAGGAGGCAGATTCACTCGTGGAAATCAAAATCTACCCGCACCCTAACTCAATACATTCTAGCGCCACATTTTAAGGTAACATGAACTCACTCAAAGAATGTGCACTACTATATAAACTCCACATTTATATATCTAAACCAGGAATGTATACAAGTCACACACACATGGCCTTAAGGCCTTACAGGTTTCTCTTTACACAAATACAGCTTTGTACATCGGCACGCAGGCCGGCCACACATGAAATCTGTTGGGTACATTGGTCAAATGTACCTAATTTGAAGAAGCATCACCCAACTCAATGATATACATCATAATGTATTTGATGTATGTTTGAGTTACTTGTGCAGGTTAAGAAAGTACTGGACTGAAGCAAAAAGTTCATAAGTCCATGTGTCGACACCCAGAGGGAAAGTGTCGACTCTTAAGAAAGCTTGTGTCGACACCCAGACAAGCAGTGACGACACTTGGAGTCATTGTGTCGACACCTGGGATGCACAGTCGACACCAGACAGAAAGTGTCGACATTTGGAGCTGTGTCGACACTCAGTGAAGAAAAGTGCAGACAGAAGGTGTCGACACAAGGAGCTGTGTCGACACCCAGTGGAGCTGTGTCGACACTCAGCAAAAGTCTGCAGAGTCTAAGTACAAGTGTTGACACTCAACACAATGTGTCGACACTAAGCAGAAGAGTCAGCACTTGAAGCATGTGTCGACACTCAACACAATGTGTCGACACTCAACAGAAGAGTCAACATTTGAAGTATGTGTCGACACCCAGAACAATGTGTCGACACACAGCTGAAGACTCAACACTTGAAGAAAGTGTCGACACATGGAGCTGTGTCGACACTTAGCAAAGAACAGAAAGAACAACAAATTATTCTAAGTACAAGTGTCGACACTATGGGAATGTGTCGACACTCAGCTGAAGTCTCAACAACAAGAAGGTGTGTCGACACAAGGAGCTGTGTCGACACTCAGCAAGATTCAACATAGAAGACTATGTGTCGACACCAAGGAGTAGTGTCGACACTTGACAGATTCAACACAAGAAGATGTGTCGACACAAAGGAGATGTGTCGACACATAGAAGAATTCAGCAAAAGCTAGAAGAACAAGTACTTGTGTCGACACTCAATTTCAGTGTCGACACATGAAGAAGAATCTGTGTCGAGACATACAAGGATATGTGTCGACACCTTGTAGACTTGTCTCGACACTTACAAAGCATGTGTCGACACTTGGTCTATAAGTGTCGACACTTAAAGACAGAAAGTCTCGACACTTACTGACTGTTAGAGATTTTCAAGAAGTGACTGGTTGACATGACAGCTGCCGATCCAGCCGGTCTACAGCAACTGTCAGAGATGTCAGAAGTCAGTTATGAACCGGACCAGCCGGTTACCATGAAGAAGGCCTATAAATAGGCACCTACAGTTTACAGAAAGTGTTGTGGTGGTTGTTGAAAGAGTTGATCAAGTGATTAACAAGTGGAACAGATTACTCAAGTAATCAGAAAAGTGGTACACAGAGTATCAACATAAGAAGATCTTGCAGTCCAAGTGCAGATCTAAGAAGTTGGAGAGAGAGGGCTCCATCCAAGAAATCAGCCTCTGGAACTAGGCTGAGAAGAAGGATTCAGATTCAATTCTGATTCTTAAGAAGCAGAGGTCAAGGAACAACTGCAGAGGATTCAGTCTTATTCAGTTCTACTCAAGAAGCTTTGAAGAAAGCTAAGTCAGATTGGATCCAGCTGAGTTCTTCCAAGAACTCATCAAGAATCTCTCAACTCCCCTCTTATCTTTCTGAGTTGTAGAGTTATAATTTGTAATATCTTTTTTAACTTGTAGGATCCATTGGATCTGAGTGATTGTAAGCCTATATTTATAAAGGCTGAGGGTAGGGCTTGTTTGCCTGAGTGTAGGAGATAGAGATCTCTGAGTGTAGGCCTTGTTGGCTGAGTGTAGACCTGGATTGGCTGAGTGTAGGCCTTGATTGGCTGAGTGTACGCTTTGGGATAAAGCTGAGTTGTAAGGCTTTGGGCCTGAGGTAGGAACCAATTTGGGTTCTGAGACAGTGCAGGAGTTTGGCCGAATCTAGTACACTGCTAGATAGGCGAAGGGGGAAAGTGGATGTACCCATATCTTGGGGAACCACTATAAATCACTGTGTGTTGTACTGTGCTGAAATTGTTGCTGTGTTTGCTGTGTTTGCTGTGATAAACTAGTTAGATTGATGTGATATAACTGATTGCTGCCAATAAAGTTAGAAAAGGATTAGGTCACCTATTCACCCCCCCCCCCTCTAGGTGTTTAGGTACCATATCTTTCAAGTGGTATCAGAGGCAGGTTCCTCAAAACAAGGACTAACAGTCTGAGGAGATCCTGTTTGGCAGATTCAGTGCAAGGCAATTCACAGATTCAAGAAATTCAAGAACATCAAGAAACATGGGTTCTTATGAGAATCACATGGAATTGGGTTCCATGAAATTACCCATATGCAGGAAAGAGATCTTTGGGATCTGGAAAGAGAGGGTAAGGCTATTTATGGAAGCCTCTGACCCTAGAATCTACATTACAGTTAAGGAAGGGCCTTATGTGCCAATGAAGATTTCAGTATTGGATGCAAATCAGAGGACTCCAAAGGATTTCTCTGAGATGACTAAGGATGAAATTGTCCTAGCCACCATGGACAAGAGGGCACAGAACATAATAGTGAGTGTCATTGATGATGCCACTTTTCAGAACTTAATTCACTGTAAGACAGCAAAAGAGATGTGGGATACTCTCATTGTCTATATGGAAGGTTCTGAAGAAGTTAGGCAAGATAGGAAGTCCTTGCTAAATCAGGAGTATGAGAGCTTTAGGCAAGGAAAGGGTGATAGCATCACTGAGTGCTATAAGAAATTTTACAGGATAGTTAATGAACTCATGTCTTATGGAAGAGAGTTCACTAACTATGAAGTAAATGACAAGTTCTTAAGGTCCCTAACCAAAGATTGGGACACCAAGATCTGTGCCATAAGAGAAATGGCTAAGTTGGGGGAAATTCCTCCTCCCACACTGTTTGGCAAGCTATTGTCTTATGAAATGCAGTTAACAGTGAGAAAAGAGGAGGAGAAATCAACAAGGACTGAGTACAAAGAAAGAACTGTTGCTTTCAAGACAGAAGTTCCCAGAAAGTGCAGGAATAAGTCTTCAACTCCACTTCCAGAGGTAGTTGAATCAGAGTCTGATGAGTCTGACAGCACAAAGTCTAAGAGCAGTGAAAGTGATGAAGACTTTGCTGCTTTCACTAGACACTTTCAGAAGTTTTTGAAAAAGAAACAGTGGAGGTCAAGGACTTCTACATCACAAGGAAAGGAAGACTCTTATCAGAAAAAGAGGTCTTCAATGAATGACAAGAAAAGGACAAAATCAAGCAAGGCAACTAGTTCAAAGATTGTTTGCTATTGCTGCAATAGACAGGGCCATGTTATTGCAGATTGTCCAGAGAAGAGAAAGGAATCTGGTGACAGGAAAAAGACTCACTTCAAAGGAAAGAAAGAAAAGTCTTTTGTTGCTAAGAAGGAGAAGACTCTATCAGATATATCTTCTTCAGAAACTGAGTCTGAGGCTGAAGCCTACATAGGGCTGTATGCAGAAGAAGAAGAGGAAGAATTCATGGAGATCTTGGAGTCAATTTATGAACAAGAAGACAGTCATTGCCAAGGGTTAATGGCTTTGACAGATAGTGCCAAAATCCTGGAGCAGCCAGGACCCAGTCAGGTACAAAGGTCAAGTTTAAATTCAGTTTCTTGTTCTAGTTCAGAATCAGATTTTTCTTCATCAAGTGATGAGAATATATCTGAGTCTGAGGAAGATATTCATCTGCTCATAGATGAATATAAGGTACTGTTGCAAGCCTACAAGAAAAGCAAGACCCTAGCCAAAAGTCAGGCAAAGGAGATTGCAGATCTCAAGGCTGTTGCAACAGATTTTGAGAAACAATTTGATCAAAAACTGAATGAGGTAGCCAGGCTGAAACACATTACTGTGATTCAGATGGGAACTATCACCTATAAGAATGATCAAATTAAGAGACTGGAGATCAATCTTCAGAAAGAAAGAGATCTTGTTGCTAGGTTTTCAAAACCTAAATCAGTGCTACCTTTAATTGATGAATTTGTTCATCATAAAGGCAAGGCTGGACTGGGTTTTGTTAGACCTGCAGGGACTGAGCAGTCCAAGTCTAAGTCCAAGGGCAAAGCCCCAACATTCAACAAACCTGCTGTAGTCAAGACAGCCAAGGCAGTACCTAAGCAAATGTACAACAAGTTTGAATGCTGGTGCTGTGGCAAGATTGGCCATTTTGCAATGGACTGTTGGTACAATGCCAGTGCCAAGGTGAGTAGCAAGCTACCTGGTGGAAAGCCAGTAGGTAGCTTTGTCAAGTTACAGACTAACAAGTACCAAGGACCCAAGATTGCTTTGGGTTCTAAGGTCCATTAATCTGTTTTGCAGGTAAGTCCAAGTGGCCATACCCCTACATGGTACTTGGACAGTGGATGTTCCAGACATATGACTGGAACTAGGAGACTACTGAAGGACTACATTCCAATCAAAAATGGTCCTAAAGTGACCTTTGGTGGTTCTGAAAAAGGAATCATCAAAGGGTTTGGTAACATTTCTTCAAACTTGGTTACCATTACTCAAGTGGCTTATGTTAAAGGGTTGAAACACAACCTAATAAGTATAAGTCAGTTAAGTGATGTAGGGTATGACATCTCATTTGTTAAAAATGGTTGTCATATCAAGAGGTCAAGTGATCAAGAGATTATCTTGATAGGTTATAGGAAGGGAAATGTCTACTGCCTAGACATTATGATTGAGAACAATGGTTCTCCAGTTTGTCTTGTAGCTGATGAGACAGTCTCTCATTGTGTCAAATGGCACAAGAGGCTGGCCCATCTTAACTACAAGACAATTAGCAAACTCTTTAGTAAAGAGTTAGTGAGGAATGGTCCTCAAGTTAAGTGTGTTAAAGATGGCATTTGCTCAGCTTGTCAAAAGGGCAAGCAGACTAAATCCACCTTTAGAAGCATAGATAACAAAGATGCTGTGAGGTGTTTGTACCTCTTGCATTTGGATCTCTTTGGTCCAATGCCAGTTCACAGCTTAGGTAGGAAGGTCTATACCCTTGTAGTTGTAGATGACTACTCAAGGTTTTCCTGGGTGTTCTTCTTAAGACAGAAATCTGAAACACCTAGTGTCTTCTACAGCTTTGTCAAGCAAATTCAGAATGAACTTAATAGTACTGTGGTCAAAATTAGAAGTGACCATGGTACTGAGTTTCAATCTGAAAGCATGACAAAACTATGTGAAGACTTTGGGATATTTCAAGAATTCTCTTCACCTAGAACACCTCAGCAAAATGGCATTGCTGAGAGGAAAAATAGGACCTTGATAGAAGCTGGTAGAACCCTACTAAGTGATACATCACTGCCTGAGTATTTCTGGGCTGAAGCAGTTAACACTGCATGCCATGTTATAAATAGGGCTACCATCACTAAAGGGCTAAACAAGACCCCCTATGAAGTTGTGAAAGGCAGGAAACCAAACCTATCCTACTTCAGGATCTTTGGTTGCAAATGCTTCATACTTAACAATGGGAAGTCTTACTTAACTAAGTTTGCTGCCAAGTCCCAAGAGGGAATTTTTGTTGGGTACAACAATAATAGTAAGGCTTATAGAGTCTACAACTTGACTTCACAAGTTGTAGAAGAATCAGTGCATGTAGTTTTTGATGAGACTAAACTTATTAATAATGAGTTGTCTAGCAATGTATGCAGCCCCACAGGTTTGACAAAGACAATGGACAAGCTGACTATAGAAGAAGTGCCTGCTGCAAGACAGCAAGGAGAGGAGAGTAGCTGCTGTCCAGGGGGAGAACTACATGTGCCAATTGCTGAAGAAATCCAAGGAATACAGCATGATGCAGATGCTGAAGTGGTTCAACCTGAAGTGAGGATGCCTCCAGCCCACAGGCATCTTAGAGATCATCCAGTAGAGCTGATTATTGGAGATCCAAGACAAGGAGTACAAACCAGGAGTAGAAATATGAATGCTGCAATCTATTCCAGCTTTTTGTCTCAAGTTGAACCTAAAAGATTTGAAGAAGCAATACAAGATCCACAATGGACTGAAGCAATGCAAGAAGAGCTTAATCAGTTCAAGAGGTGCAAGGTCTGGGAATTGGTTCTTAAACCTAAAGACCACAATATAATAGGAGTTAAGTGGATCTACAGGAATAAGATGGATGAACAAGGAGTCATCATTAAGAATAAGGCTAGACTGGTTGCTAAAGGATATAGGCAAGAAGAAGGTATTGATTTTGATCAAACCTTTGCTCCAGTAGCCAGACTGGAAGCCATAAGAATGTTCTTGGCCTATGCAACCTATCAAGGATTCAAGGTATACCAAATGGATGTCAAGTCAGCATTCCTAAATGGTAATTTGAAAGAAGAAGTCTATGTGGAGCAGCCTGCAGGTTTTGTTGATCCAACTCTACCTCATTATGTCTATAGACTTAGGAAAGCTTTATATGGGTTAAAGCAAGCCCCTAGGGCTTGGTATGAAACCCTATCTAGTTTCCTCATTGAGAACAAGTTCTCAAGGGGGAAAATAGATAAGACTCTATTCCTTAGGGAATCTAGAGGCAAAGTCATACTAGTCCAAATATATGTAGATGACATTATATTTGGGTCTACTGAAAGCAGCCTTTGCAAAAAAGTTTGCAAAACTTATGCAAGGTCAGTTTGAAATGAGTAGTATTGGAGAGCTGAAGTTTTTCTTGGGTCTCCAAGTTAAACAGACTGAGAGTGGTTTGTCCATTTGTCAGTCAAAGTTCACCCTAGAACTCATAAGGAAGTATGGTATGGATTCATCCAGTACCATGAAGACTCCTATGGGGTCAAGTATGTCTCTTAGCAAGGATGATGCAGGGAAACCTGTAGATGAAACCTTGTATAGAGGGATAGTTGGCTCCCTATTATACTTGACTGCTAGTAGACCAGACATCATGTATGCTACATGTGTTTGTGCAAGGTATCAAGCCTGCCCTAAAGAGTCTCACTTGACTGCTGTCAAGAGAATTTTGAGATATCTAAAGGGCACTCCCTATCTAGGCCTCTGGTACCCTAGGAATGGAGACTTTGATCTAACAGGTTATTCAGATGCAGACTTTGCAGGATGCAAAGAGGATAGAAAGAGCACTACTGGAACCTGTCAATTCCTAGGTGGAAGACTAATTTCATGGAGCAGCAAAAAGCAGACTAGTGTGGCTATCTCCACAGCTGAGTCAGAATATGTGGCTGCAGGAAGTTGCTGTGCTCAACTTCTGTGGATTCAACATCAGCTAGAGGACTATGGATTTCAGGTAAGTAGAACTCCACTTTACTGTGATTCTACAAGTGCTATTTCAATAGCTAATAACCCTGTATCTCATAGTAGAACAAAACATATTGAGATTAAATATCACTTTCTTAGAGAACATGTAGAAAGAGAAGATATTTCACTTGAATATGTTAAAACAGATGAACAAGTAGCTGATATGTTTACTAAGCCCTTAGAAGAAGCTAAGTTCAATAGATTCAAAATTGAACTAGGAATGATAAACTTAGACTAAGTTTACAGAATAGAAAATTGGCTAAGTAAAAAGGTGTCGACACATAGACAAGTCTATGTCGACACAGAATAGTGGTGTCGACACTTCAAGAAAATGGTGTCGACACATCTAGGAATGTGGTGTCGACACTTCAGAATGTTAGTGTCGACACATGTCAAGTAGGTGTCGAGACATTCAATATGGTGTCGACACTTATGTTTTACTCAGAATTTTCTAAGTAAAAGTCTCGACGATGTGTCGAGTTATGTTGTGTCGACACATAACCAAGTGTCGACACATAATATCTGTTGACTAAACTTGTGTCGACACATGTGTGTCGAGACATTATAAGTCAGTGTCGACACTTATTGCCAGTGTCGACACATGTTGAGTTAGCTGTCCCGCCTGTTCATCTTCAAAATCAAAAGGTATAAATAGGGTTCTGTCTTTGTTTGTCGACACGCTTTCAAAGTTTCGAGACCAAAACTATTGTGTCGACACTTCTTTTTTCTAAAGACAAATTCTCCAAACCCTAATGGCTCCTAAGCTTGAGGAGAACGTGAACGAGGGCTATGAGCTGGTACGCGGCGCGTTTGACGACGTAGATCAAGAAATCCAATCGGTGATAACCCTAGTCGCCAATTCTGGATTAGAATACTTGGTTTCAGAACCAACAAAGATTTGGAAGAAGGAAGTTCTTGAATTCCTTAATGGAGCTGCTGTAGATGAATCTGGATACAGATCAAATCCAGAGTTCATGGATCTAAGGTCAAGATTTCTCCAAAAAGTCTGAGGAAGGTACTCCAGCTACCCAAGACTCAAGATGAAGAAGAAGTAACTGCTTCAAAGACCAGGGAAGCTTTAACCTGGTGTGGTCTTGATCCCAAGATGAAGATAGGCTCGATATTCAACAGGAAAGGCATGAACAGTCAAGGAAAATTCATGTCTGAAATTGTGGGCAAGGTTATTCTCAGTAAGCCAGGAGGGCATGACAGGGTGTCTGCCTCTATGTTTGAAATTATGACAAGAATAATCTTTACTCTAAGAATAGACTGGTCTCTAGTGGTTTTTAACAAGATCAAGGAAAGCTTGAAGAAGCCCAATCTGGGCAGAATTATCAGTCTCTACCTAGCTGGTACAATACCAGAGGTAATGAGCAATGCTGCTGGAAGCAAGATCAACCACATGAGGAAGATGGACCAAAGGATATTTTCCAGATGGGACAGGGTGTTGTCCAAGGAAGTGGCAACCCCAGAGAAGCCAGTTACTGAGAAGGATATTCCTCCTAAGAAGAAGAGAAAAACTGTTGCTGTGGCACAAGAGTCCTCCAGCAGTTCTGATAGTGAAGAACATGTTGTCTTCACTCCTGATGCTCAAGAGGAAGTGGCTGCAGAGAAGACCCCTACTGCTCAAGATGTAGCTGAGATTCAGGGGGAGCTGCCTCAAGCTAGCCCCATCCATAGGGATCACAGCCAGGGGGAGCTTCCAGTAGTAGAAGAACCATCTACTCTGGACAGTGAGCAAGCCACCATCATTATCCAAGAGGTACTCACTGACCTAAAAACTTTAGACTATATTATAGAAGATGCTAATTTGTCTGATGTCCATCAGCAAACTCAGCTAGACAGTCAAGTTCCAGATGTTGTTTTAGAAGACAAATCTGCTGAACAAGAAGTGGTACCTGAGTCAGTGGTTGCAGAGCCAAGACTGTCTCCAGCTCCATCTCCACCTGAATATACAATGGAGGATTTATTCCTAAATCTAGATCAAGAAGATTTTGATATGGACAAGGATGCTGCTGCTGAAGATAAGAGTGCTGCTGCTGAGGGGGAGCACATGGAAGTTCTGGAAGAGCCTATTAGGCAAGAAACTGAAAAGGCAACTGCTTTGCAAGCTGACAAACCTCAAAGCCCTAAGGAAAGGGTTGAAATAGCCAGCACTTCAGAATCTGAAGAAGATGAGACTGCAAAGGCTAAGAAGAAGAAACTATATGTTTTTAAAAGAAGAAGCCAGAGTTACAAGAAAGCCTTGCAATCTATTGCCCACAGCCTATAGTTCAACAAGCTCCAACAGTTGATTATAGTGCTTTGATGATTGCCATGCAGATCAAGTTGGATGAGCAAAGGAAGGCAATAGAGGCTTATGTGGATGAAGGGCACAAGTCCCTACAGTTTGATCTTGCACAAGATATAAAATCTATAAGGTTTGAAATGAACCTGAACAAGAAGGAGATGACTGACTACTTCCACAAGGGTGGGAATGCAGTAGTCTATTTGGCAACTCATCAGGAGAAGATCAAGGCTCAGGTAGATGATATAGCATTAAAGCAAGGATATGTGTTGGAGAATCAGTTAAGAATGAATGATAATTTGACTGCCTCCCATAATGCTATAGTCACTGAGTTGAAGAATAAGACTGCTGAACCTTCAACATCTACTGCTGCTGCTAAGGCTGACTTTGATAAGGTATTTCAAGCTGAGATTACTGCTGTCAAGACTGCAATTAAAGATTCCCAGAAAGCTATATCAGAACAACTTACAAAGCTGAAACCATTTTTTAAAGAGGGCATACGATATTTGGACAGTCAGATAAGGTTTCAAAAGGATGATGTCAGAGACCATATGGCCAGAGAAGTCATAAAGGGGGAGAGGGTATTAGTCAAAGCTAGCTCTGACCATGCCAAATGGATATCTAACTCCATCAGAGCTACACTGGGCTATCCTCCACTTTGTGATGATGATAATGTGGCTGAATCAGGAATTCAAACTGCATATATTGGAGGTGAGCAAGCAGAAGTAGCTCAAGTGATTTATCCACCTCCAGATTTTGACATGGTTCAAGCAGATGTCAGCACAATGTATAGCCCAACTGAGGGCAAGGCCAATGTTCATATTGAGAAGGTTGTTCAACCTATTTCTGAAGCTCTGCAAGAGGCTCTGAACAAAGAAGAAGAGACAAGGTTGTCTAAAAAGAGGTTTAGGGAACAAGCAGAACAAAAGCCAGATTTTGAACAATGGAGCCCTACCTCTAGAAATATAATTCTAACTGCCTGGAAAGCTGCCAAAGACAACATGAATGACAGGAACAAATGGTTCTCTGAGGCAGAATGGAGAAAGCATGAGATCAGGCAGGAGGCTATAGTACAATTCAGAAGGAAGGCTAAGATGGGAAAGCTACCTCCTACTGCTGTGGAGCCTAGCAAGTACTTCCCCAAGCCATACCACTATTTTGAGAGACAGAAAATCAAAGCAGAAGAGCTGAAGAAGAAGGACTTAAAAGGCAAGAAGCCTGCTGTTGCTGAACCTGCTGAAGCCCCTGTCAAAGCTCAAGTACAGGCTGGCAAGGGAATTGTCATCAAGGAACCTGACCAGAAATAGATTTAGAAATGACTTGAAGATTGTTGTAATCTTTTGAATGTAAAATATTTTTTTAAACCTTTGAAGATGTATTAGAAAACTGTTAGAACAATTTATGATAACTATATTTCATGTTTGTTCTGAGATGTGTATATTTCTTATTTGTTCTGGAATGATGAATGTGTATACATGTGTGAATTTATTACATGTTTATGATGTTTATGTTTACCCTGTTGAATATAATCTGCTGTACATCATTTTTGTAATTTTAATTATAAATGGTGTATATCATTGACTAAGGGTTATGACTTCTCCAAATAGGGGGAGATTGTTGGGTACATTGGTCAAATGTACTTGATTTGAAGAAGCCTCACCCAACTCAATGATATACATCATAATGTATTTGATGTATGTTTGAGTTACTTGTGCAGGTTAAGAAAGTACTGGACTGAAGCAAAAAGTTTCTAAGTCCATGTGTCGACACCCAGAGGGAAAGTGTCGACACTTAAGAAAGCTTGTGTCGACACCCAGACAAGCAGTGTCGACACTTGGAGTCATTGTGTCGACACCTGGGATGCACAGTCGATACCAGACAGAAAGTGTCGACATTTGGAGCTGTGTCGACACTCAGTGAAGAAAAGTGCAGACAGAAGGTGTCGACACAAGGAGATGTGTCGACACCCAGTGGAGCTGTGTCGACACTCAAAAAAAGTCTGCAGAGTCTAAGTACAAGTGTCGACACTCAACACAATGTGTCGACACTAAGCAGAAGAGTCAGCACTTGAAGCATGTGTCGACACTCAACACAATGTGTCGACACTCAACAGAAGAGTCAACATTTGAAGTATGTGTCGACACCCAGAACAATGTGTCGACACACAGCTGAAGACTCAACACTTGAAGAAAGTGTCGACACATGGAGCTGTGTCGACACTTAGCAAAGAACAGAAAGAACAACAAATTATTCTAAGTACAAGTGTCGACACTATGGGAATGTGTCGACACTCAGCTGAAGTCTCAATAACAAGAAGGTGTGTCGACACAAGGAGCTGTGTCGACACTCAGCAAGATTCAACATAGAAGACTATGTGTCGACACCAAGGAGCAGTGTCGACACTTGACAGATTCAACACAAGAAGATGTGTCGACACAAAGGAGATGTGTCGACACATAGAAGAATTCAGCAAAAGCTAGAAGAACAAGTACTTGTGTCGACACTCAATTTCAGTGTCGACACATGAAGAAGAATCTGTGTCGAGACATACAAGGATATGTGTCGACACCTTGTAGACTTGTGTCGACACTTACAAAGCATGTGTCGACACTTGGTCTATAAGTGTCGACACTTAAAGACAGAAAGTCTCGACACTTACTGACTGTTAGAGATTTTCAAGAAGTGACTGGTTGACATGACAGCTGCCGATCCAGCCAGTCTACAGCAACTGTCAGAGAAGTCAGAAGTCAGTTATGAACCGGACCAGCCGGTTACCATGAAGAAGGCCTATAAATAGGCACCCACAGTTTACAAAAAGTGTTGTGGTGGTTATTGAATGAGTTGATCAAGTGATTAACAAGTGGAACAGATTACTCAAGTAATCAGAAAAGTGGTACACAGAGTATCAACATAAGAAGATCTTGCAGTCCAAGTGCAGATCTAAGAAGTTGGAGAGAGAGGGCTCCATCCAAGAAATCAGCCTCTGGAACTAGGCTAAGAAGAAGGATTCAGATTCAATTCTGATTCTTAAGAAGCAGAGGTCAAGGAACAACTGTAGAGGATTCAGTATTATTCAGTTCTACTCAAGAAGCTTTGAAGAAAGCTAAGTCAGATTGGATCCAGCTGAGTTCTTCCAAGAACTCATCAAGAATCTCTCAACTCCCCTCTTATCTTTCTGAGTTGTAGAGTTATAATTTGTAATATCTTTTTTAACTTGTAGGATCCATTGGATCTGAGTGATTGTAAGCCTATATTTATAAAGGCTGAGGGTAGGGCTTGTTTGCCTGAGTGTAGGAGATAGAGATCTCTGAGTGTAGGCCTTGTTGGCTGAGTGTAAGCCTGGATTGGCTGAGTGTAGGCCTTGATTGGCTGAGTGTAGGCTTTGGGATAAAGCTGAGTTGTAAGGCTTTGGGCCTGAGGTAGGAACCAATTTGGGTTCTGAGACAGTGCAGGAGTTTGGCCGAATCTAGTACACTGCTAGATAGGCGAAGGGGGAAAGTGGATGTACCCATATCTTGGGGAACCACTATAAATCACTGTGTGCTGTACTGTGCTGAAATTGTTGCTGTGTTTGCTGTGTTTGCTGTGATAAACTAGTTAGATTGCTGTGATATAACTGATTGCTGCCAATAAAGTTAGAAAAGGATTAGGTCACCTATTCACCCCCCCTCTAGGTGTTTAGGTACCATATCTTTCAAAATCCAACACTCTTCACACGACCTTCAAAGGCCTTTAGTAGCAAGCCTCCATTCCGCTCATTTCATATCAAGCAACAGCACCTGCAAACACATATCCACCAAAGAGCGGCAAATAAAGTAACGGTCAGCTTCAGCTGACCACTGATAACGACCATACCCCTTACCTGAGGCAGTAGTTCCTTCCCTATATGCATTGCCATATCATAATCTCTATCAATCTAGCAAGCAAAATCATATCACAAACACTGGTATCCACCAGACGCTCCGTGCACTCAGGGCACCTTCTTGGTGTATCGGGTATCCCAGTCGTACACCGCCGATCAGAGGTTCTTCACTTGTTGGTTGGGTGGTTCCATCCTAGTCCACTAGTCTCGCAAGCTGGGAACATCCCGTCCAGACCACTCAGAGGTACAAACCTCACAGCATCCACAAACAACCAAAGCAGATTGACCCACACCATGTGGTGTAGTAAGCCGAGTTTACCAATGCTCCCCAGGAATGACTACCTATCGACCCCTCACCTATTACTAATCGACCCACCCTTGTGGTGCAGCAAGCCGCGTTTAACTCGGCTCCCCAAGAATTGCCACCAATCGATCCCTCATCTATCCAAATCAACCCACCCTAGTGGTATAACAGGTCGGGTTTATCTCGCGCTCCCCAGGCGTGCTACTAATTTATATCTCATCAACCAGGAGCTTATTCAAAGCCTCCAGACATCCATACACACATCACATATCATTCATTCATCCATACATCCGTTCAACAAGATATAACTCTTTCTTAGTATCAAATATACGGAGACTACTCCGGTTTACCCATGAGCATCACCAATCCAGACTACCAGTCCAGATGGGCTTCACACAGCATGCCTATGCCGTACTCCATACTTCTGGCTCTAGATGCAGACTCAACCAAGGAATCGCTTTGAGATCCACCTCTTGGTGGAGGATTCCACACACACACATAAAGAAAGGACTTCGATGTTCAAGAAGGAGATCGTTACCCTCGAAGATCGCTTCGGTGCCATGAAGTAGCCGGATGGAAGTCACCGCCTCGACATTGCCTTCACGAATCCGCTCTCGGATCTTCACTCCGCACTCCGTAGCTCCCCCAGCAGCTGGCTTTCCTTCCTTCTCTCCTTCCCTTGCTCTCCCTTTCTCTTTCTCTCTCTTGAAATGAGATGGTGAAGAAGGAGATGAAATTAAGAGCTTTTATCTTCATTTCCCGGCTGGAAAGAGGTTGAACCATTGGATCCAAGATCAGGGAAACGAGTGGCTCGAATTTACCTAAAAATCCCTGAACACGGCCTGACACGCCCTGTGACACACCCGTGTCACAGGCCATGTCACTTAAGTGGCAGTCAACCGAGTCCAATCCAACCAGGACACGGTCATGTGACACGCCCGTGTCACACCCTACATTCCTGTCTTATGCTCGACACGCCTGTGTTGACCACCCACGTACTTCACGCAGCACCATCTCAATTTCACCCGAGAGAGACACGGCGCTGGGACACGCCTGTATCCCAGGCCATGTACATCTGGACACACCCGTGTCCTCCAGCATACGGATTTATCACCGTAACGCCAAGGGACACGCCCGTGTACCCTGCACTCGACGCTCGTCGACCCAAAATTCGTCAACCACAAACCCAACTCTCAACCCAAACACGATACGCCCTCGGACATGCCCGTGTCCTAGGCCGTGTCAACCAGTCCTGAACCCAAATTGAGTCTGGGGGCGTTACAAATTTTCTATAATGCTTTTTTACGCCTGCGAGCATGCGACTTCGCATGGTACCCCGGATCATAATTACTATGTTAGTCAGTTCTTTTTCTAGTCTGCAAGGATCTTCTTTGCTCGGGACGCGCAAATATGTAAGTCTGGGGGTGTGATGAGTCCCGTTTATATAGGGTTTTGCGGACTCATCTGGGCTGATTTTCCTTACTTTGCACTTCACTTTTCGATTGTTTTCGTTGATATTTCATTCCTATTGCATTTAGCGTGTAGTGCACTTTTCAAGCCCGTGGGTGCGCAATTGCGCATTCGATTGCTGGGGGTATGCACTTGGTGCTCCCCGGGGCTCGTTCCAGTAGTTTTTATTGCATTTTATTGATTGTTGGAGGGTCCTCCGTTGCTAGTTTTATTGTGTGCAGGTGGTGCGTTTTCCCCAAGTCTGGAATGAAGTTTTGAGGAAAACACACGGTCGTGTGTTTTCTTAGCACACGGTCCTTTGTGATCATGCGTTTTGTTTGTGCAGGAGAAACGTCGAGACAAGCTCGACGAACTGAGTTCGATGATCTTAATGAACGGTTTCTGCAGAACAGTGCGCGAAGGAAACACACGGTTTTCCTGTAGACTTTTGGATTTTCTCTGTTCTGTGGTTGGTCGTGCGTCTTCTTTACGTACAGGCGGAAGCTCCCGTGCCGCGCAAAATACACGATTTCACCCGGTTGCCTATAATTTCTGCTCGCTGTCTGAGGAAACCACCCGTCACCACACATCTTCCCAAAACCCCGAGGTGGTAGGAAGGGTGGACGGGGGTACATAAACACCAAGGACCACCCGCTGCAGGCAATGTGGGACTAATCCATCCACGGAATGGCGGGGATATTCCGCCATACGAGGGCCCACCGGGGTCAACACCCATACCTAGAACGCGATGGGGAATCTCAAATCTGCGGTCCCACATACACCCAATCCCGCTGGACCTTGGTTCTCAACACACCCCCGCAGCGGGATAGTTCTGATACCATGAGTGAATAGAAAAGAGCAGACCAAAAAATTGGAATAATGTAAACTTTATTATCCAAAAAAGGTATCAATTATAATGGTATAGCCTCCCTTTTATAGAATGGAGGAGATGATAGAGATTACAATTGTGAAAATTCAACAAACCAGCAGACGCCACCTCGGATATCCTGTTGAAACTCAACAAACCGGAGGACACGTCCACTTATAATGTTGAATGTTTTCCCGGATCTTGGAGTTAGCAGGGGTTATCTCAACAAGCAGTAACAACCAGCAACACATGCAGCACAAGAGTCTTTATTGATCAAGAGCAAACTTCTTTACAAAGCGAGTCATACATGGCGAGACATGCTTCACCAACAACCAAACCAGGAGAACAGAGACAATTACAAAGATAAGAAACAAAACAAGCCGTGCGGACTCAATCAACAAGCCACCGGTCTACTGCTGTGGAGTCCGCTCAGTCCGCCAGGTCGCCAGACCGTAACCCAAGCCGCGCGGACTACCCCTGATTTCAATGCTTAGCTCTTCACCGCCGATATGCAGGCCGCCTGATCGCGAGGTCGCCTACTCGCCAGACCGCACATGCTGCGCCACCGAAAGGAACAGTTCTCCTGAAGTAGGCGACTTCCTGAACTTCGAACCAAGTTGCCAAAGAGAAGACTGCCTAGTCGCTATCCACGACTTACTGTTTACCCCCTGTTGCTTAATCGCAGAGTCTGCACTGTCCCTGACCGCAATCAAAGCCAAGTCCTGGCTTTCCAGCGCTATCCGCACAACCTGCACATCACAACTCATTCAACTCTCAAACCGCGCGGACTCCAAGGTCCAGTCCGCAGCAACTTACGCGAGCTCAAATACTGTTCACTTACTTCGATTTAGGTCACCCTTGGTTGTCTATCTTCCTGATGTGACATGGGTCCTATTTATAGGCACGATGATGAGTATGGTCACCGCCCTAGCCGATAGGATCACCGCCACATCCCGCAGCAAGAACAAGTGTATCCGCAAGCCCGCGGATACACACACCAGTCCGCTGATCCCATGTAGATAGCCTGCCCGCCTAGCTTCTCCAAGGCCGGACTCCAATCTCCAGTCCGCCTTGTCGCCAAAGGCCAACTGCCAAGACATCACCAAGGCCGGACAACATACCAGTCTGCCTTGTCACCAAGGGCCAAACCAGGACCACCACAGCCGGATTCCGCAACAGCTATGTCCGCCAATCTGCGGACAAGGCATCAGCCCGCATAACCCGAGCCCGCAGCCTCGCCATCAAGGCACCTGCCGGACTCAAAGGACACCCGGCTTCCGTACGTACATCCCGAGTCCATTGCCTCATCTCCAAGGCACCGCCAGACTCAGTGGACACGCCGATCCAGTCTGCTTACACAGCAAACTCCAGTCCGCATTCCTGAATTCATAACCTCATCACAAGGCTAAACCGAACTCAGCGGACTCCAGCTCCAGTCCGCACGCTCTTGCACAGGCAATCCTCTAGTCGGCATATCCCCAAGCTAGTAATCAAGGCAACATCACTTATACTAGGCTTGGCGGATTGAGAAAGCAGCCCGCGCTCCACTGCGCGATCTCCCCGGACTGAGCCAACCTGGACTTGGTTCAGAACCCACCAAGTCCAGTCCACTGGCCACAAGGGCCAGTCCGCACTTACTGGCGGACACTGAATCTAGCCCGACATACTGGACGACCTCCAGCTTCTGTCCGCACAGACCGGCGGTCTCTGCGACTTCCACTTGCCGCTGCACCAGAGCAAGACCAAGGCAACTTCCAAACCGGTCTGCCGAGCTCCAGTTCATCAGTCCGCTTCTTGCCGGACTCCGCAGATAGGATTTCTATCCGCCCGATTACTTCCTGGGATCCAACTCCCTGCTGAGTATTTGCCTGCCTGACAGACCACTGCTGCTGTCCGCGTAGTCCGCGCGAACAGACCGTCCAGGCCGCCACAGAGCAAACCGCCTGCAACATCCCGGTCGTCTTAGCAGTCCGCCAACCCTGTCCGCGTAGTCCGCGCGGATAGGTTGCCCAGGCCTTCCATTCACCCACTTTCACTTCAAAATTTTCAACACTCCCCCTTGAAGTGAGAAGTGGTGAATAACTCCAGCAGCTCCAGTAACCTTGCACCCGGTCCCTCCGATTGCATCTACGAAGAGATGTCCAAGACATAGTCCTCGCCCCGCATATCATGGACCATGAGGGAGCCCTCCAGCATCTCCAAAAAGGAGCCATGCTTCCCTCTGCCTTCTTGAGCTTAAACCTCCACTCATGTATCACAGGAGTATCACCAACTACCTTGGGCACAGAAGCCCAAGCCTTGTTATCTCTGAGAGAAGTCACCTCTTCAGCCTTGGTGTCAACCACCTCCTTGATTATAGTGGGGTCATCACAGCCAGAAGTACCTTGCTCGACCTGAGGGCTAACAAAGAAACACGGGACCAAGTCCGCCGTGTTCCCTTCACTATATCGAGCTGGTAGCTTACTGATCCTCTTCGATCTCCGAAGAACCTGATCATGGCTAACCACCTCCGCTGCTTCTGAACCAGCTCCGTTCCCAGGCAAAGCTGGAATAATGCTCCCCCTACTTTCTGAACAAGACGCCTCCTTACTGGAACCAGAAGCACTTGGAGCAACGCTCCCCCTGCTACCTGAACCAGAAGACTCCCCTCTTGAACAAGAACTGCCTGGAACATCGCTCCCCCTGCTTCCTGAACCGGAAGCCTCCGTATTCGAGCTAGAAGAACTTGGAGCATCGCTCCCTCTACTTCCTGACCCTGACGCCTTTGCCCCGGAGGTAGAACAGCTTGGAGCTCCTGGTGACTCAGGCAACTCCACTTCCTTAGCAGCAGCCTCCTTCAGCCCACCATCTGACCTGCTTATCTCTAGCTCCACATGAGAGCTACCCCAATACAGCGTCAACTCTTCGAAGACATTGTCACTTGACACTATGAGTTTCTTCGCCGCAAGATCCATACACCTCCATCTTCGTCTCTGCTCATCATACCCAACAAAGACTAGCTTTGTCTTGAGAGCACTTGGAGAGTGTATGTAGCAGGTAGATCCAAACACCCGAAGATATTTCACGCTGGGCTTTGCTCCGAACATCAGCTCATAAGGAGTCTTTGCTATGATCGGACTAAGAGGCATCTGGTTGATGACATGAGCAACACAAGCCATCCCTTCCGCCCAAAGGGCCTTCAGAATGCCTTTACTTTGAAGCCAACACTTGCAGGTCTCCATTAACCAACGGATCATCCGAGCTGCAATACTACCTTGTTGTGAAGTATGTCCACAAGAAAGCTCCTTTCGGATCCCTTGCTTCCTGCAAAAGTGTGAGAACTCGGTTGAGCCAAACTCACCACCGATACTTGTCCTCAACACCTTGATCCTCCGGCCAAGCTGGCCTTCCACAAGCTTCTTGAACTCCACAAACAAGTGCACCATGTTGGACTTCTTCTTCATGAAGTATACCCATGTATACCTTGAATAGTCATCACCCAATATCAGCATGAACTTGTTGCCTTCAAGACTGGCTGTGACGGTCGGTCCCACCATAGCACAATGGACAACCGCCAATGGTGCTTTACATCTGGATTGTGCTTTATCAACCATGAAGCGATAGGCTCCACTTTCCTGACATCCCGCACACCCCCGACGATCGTCATAGGATGACAATCTAGGCAAGCCTCTTACGAGTCTTCTTTCCGCTATTGCTTTCAGCTTGTCCATCCCAACATGCCCCAGTCTTTCATGCCAGATAGCTGCACTATCACTGGCATTCATTCGATCAGCTCCAGAACTAGTTGATGTCCCAACTACGTTCTTCTCCTTACCTCCAACATGAGCTACGTTCGACGAGAGCAAGACAACCTTGCACTCCTTCCGAAGATGACCTTGCTGCTTGCATTTATAGCACCTTGGTCCTTCCTTCCTCTTCCTATCACGCCTAGGAGAAACACTCCTTTCTTCCTGATATGAAGTAGAGGGACCATCGTCAGCAGCAACCTTCACCTTCTTCCTGAACAACCCATCAAGGGAAGTCCAAACCTCCGCAGCTGACCGACATCCACTGATGTGGTCCAAGAGCTCCGATGAGATCACCTGCTTGAGAATAGACTCCGCTTTCGCATTTGTCTCCTTCCATGCTCTCATCGCTTCAGCATTGCCAGCAGTAGCCTCTTGTCTTCCTGCTCCGCATACAACCTCCCAAAGGTCCTCGCCAAGAAGAAAGCTCTTCATACATGACTTCCACCTTTCACAGTTCGTCTCTGTAAGGAGATCAATTCCAAGACAACTTGCATCCTCCACTGCCATGGTTCAACCACTGGTTTCCTCTACACAAGAGCAACTACTTCCATTGAGCACTGCTTGACCACTCCAACCTCCCTCTGATACCATTTTAAAATTTAACAAACCAGCAGACGCCACCTCAGATATCTTGTTGAAACTCAACAAACCGGAGGACAGGTCCACTTATAATGTTGAATGTTTTCCCGGATCTTGGAGTTAGCATGGGTTATCTCAACAAAGCAGTAACAACCAGCAACACATGCAGCTCAAGCATCTTTATTGATCAAGAGCAAACTTCTTTACAAAGCGAGATATACATGGCGAACATGCTTCACCAACAACCAAACCAGGAGAACAGAGACAGTTATAAAGACAAGAAACAAAACAAGCCGTGCGGACTCAATCAACAAGCCGCCGTGTTGGGTACATTGGAATGAATGTACCTGATTTGAAGAAGCCTCACCCTACTCAATGATATACATCAAAATGTATTTGATGTGTTTTGAGTTTAGTTGTGCAGGTCAAGTATTTACAGGGAAAGCTGAAAAGATTCTAAGTCCATGAGTCAACACCCAGAAGGAAAGTGTCGACACTTAAGAATACTTGTGTCGACACCCAGAGAAGCAGTGTCGACACTTGGAGTAATTGTGTCGACACTAGGGATGCAGAGTCGACACCAGACAGAAAGTGTCGACACATACAGGTTGTGTCGACACTCAATGAAGAAAAGTCCAGTGAAGTTGTGTCGACACTTAGCAGCAGTGTCGACACCTAGAGGAACTTTGTCTACATCAGAAAGTGTCGACACTTGGAGGCTGTGACGACACTCAACAAAAGTCAGCAGAGTCTAAGTATAAGTGTCGACATAATGAAGTATGTGTCGACACACAGCAGAAGACTCAACACATGAAGAAAGTGTCGACATAATAAAGAATGTGTCGACACTCAGCAGAAGACTCAATATAAGAAGAAAGTGTCGACACTAGGAGGCTGTGTCGACACTCAGCAAAGTTCAATAAATTCTAAGTACAAGTGTCGACACAAAGGAGATGTGTCGACACTCAGCCAAAGTCTCAGCAAAAGAAGAATGTGTCGACACAAGGAGCAGTGTCGACACCCAGCAAGTATCAACACAGAAGGCATGTGTCGACACCAAGAAGATGTGTCGACACTGAACAAGATCAACACAAGAAGATGTGTCGACAAAAAGGAGTTGTGTCGACACTTATAAGAAATCAACTAAGTACTGAAGAACAAGGAGTTGTGTCGACACACAATATCAGTGTCGACACATGATGAAGAAGCAGTGTCGAGAAGAAATTTCTACAACACAAGGAGTTGTGTCGACACCTTGAAGGCTAGTGTCGACACTTAGTCTACTTGTGTCGACACTTAGTCTATAAGTGTCGACACTTAAAGACAGACTGTCTCGACACTTTCAGACGGTTACTGATATTTCAAGAAGTGACTGGATGACATGACAGCTGTCATTCCAGCCGGTCTACTGCAACTGTCAAAGTTGTCAGAAAGCTGTTAGGAACCGGATCAGCCGGTCACCATGAAGAAGGCCTATATAAAGGCTTATTCTGTCAACAGAAGGAGAGAATTCAACACAGATTAACACAAATCAGTTGAAGTGATCAGAAGATCTAAGTAGTTGGAGAGAGAGAGCTCCTTCCAAGAAGACAGCTGTTGGAACCAGGCTGTGAAGAAGGGTTCAGATCTAGTTTTGAATCTTTAGTTGTAGTGATTGAAGATCAGCTGCAGAGAGTTTCAACCCTATTGTGTTCTACATTCAAGAAGCTTTGAAGAAAGCCAAGTGAGGTTGATCTCAGCAGAGTTCATTCAAGAACTCATCAAGAACCTACCAACTCTTCTCTCTTATTCAGAGTTGTAGGTATATACTTTATATTCTAAATTTCTTGTAGGATCCTTAAAGATCTGAGTTGTAAGCCTGTAATTATAAAGGCTGAGTGGTAGGGTCTGTGTGCCTGAGTGTAGGAGATCTATTTCTCTGAGTGTAGGCCTGTTGTGGCTGAGTGTAGGCCTTGTTGAAGGCTGAGTGTAGGTCTTTGTGAAGACTGAGTTGTAGGGCCTTGGGCCTGAGCTGTAGGAACCATTTGGGGTTCTGAGTGTAAGATTTGTGGATCTGAGGTATAGTGGAGGAGTTTGGCCGAATCTAGTACACTACTAGATAGGCGAAGGGGGAAAGTGGATGTACCCAAATCTTGGGGAACCACTATAAATCTGTGTGTTCACCGGGTGCATGCTTTATTCTGTGATTGCTGATTGATTGCTGTGAAGAAGTAGTTATAAAACTGTGATATAATCTGCCTAAAAGTTTAAAAAAAAGTAAGTCACCTATTCACCCCACCTCTAGGTGATTAGGGTACAATTTCTTTCAAGTGGTATCAGAGCCAGGTTACTCAAAAAGGGACATAACTGTCTGAGTAGATCCTGTTGGCAGATTCAGTATAAGCAAAGTGCAGAATTAAGAAAATCAAGAAAATGGGTTCAACAGAGAATCATAAGGAACTTGGATCCATGAAATTGCCCATTTGCAGAAAAGAGATTTTTGGCATCTGGAAAGAAAGGGTGAGACTATTTATGGAAGCTTCAGACCCTAGAATCTATATCACAGTTAAAGAAGGGCCATATGTGCCTATGAAGGTTTCAGTCCTGGATGCAAATCAGAGAACACCTAAGGATTTTTTTGAAATGACAAAAGATGAGATTATTCTGGCCACCATGGACAAGAGGGCTCAGAATATCATTGTAAGTGCCATAGATGATGCTACATTTTAGAACCTGATACATTGTAAAACATCAAATGAGATGTGGGATACTCTGATAGTGTATATGGAGGGATCAGAAGAAGTTAGACAAGACAGGAAGTCTTTATTAAACCAAGAATATGAGAGCTTCAGACAAGGCAGGTCTGATAGTATAACAGAATGCTACAAGAAATTCTATAGGATTGTCAATGAGTTGATGTCCTATGGAAGAGAATTCAGCAATTATGAGCTGAATGACAAGTTCTTGAGGTCCCTAACAAAGGACTGGGACACCAAGATCTGTGTCATAAGGGAAATGACCAAGTTAGCAGATATTCCTCCTCCAACATTGTTTGGAAAGCTGCTATCCTATGAGATGCAGTTGATGGCAAGGAAAGAAGAGGAGAAGACTACCAGAATTGAGCATAAAGAAAGGACAGTGGCATTCAAGATAGAAGCCACCGGGAAATACAAAAGTAAGTCTCCATCTCCTCCTCCAAAAGTGGATGAGACTGGGTCAGATGATTCAGAAAGTAGAAATTCTGAAAGCAGTGAGAGTGATGAGGATTTTGCAGCTTTCACAAGACACTTTCAGAAGTTTCTAAAGAAGAAACAGTGGAGGTCAAAGCCATCCACTTCACAGGGAAAAGATGACTATTATCAGAACAAGAAGTCATCAAAGAAAGACAGGAGAAAACCCAAGTCAAGCAAAGCAACTTAATCAAAAATTGTATGTTATTGCTGTAACAGACAAGGACATGTTGTTGCTGACTGTCCAGAGAAAAGAAAAGAGTCTACTGATAAGAAGAAGACCCAAATCAAGGGCAAAAAGGAAAGGTCCTTTGTTGCCAAGAAGGACAAAAGCCTGTCAGATATGTCTTCTTCAGAAACTGAGTCAGAAGCTGAAGCATACATAGGACTGTTTGATGAAGAAGAGGAAGAGGAGTTCATCCAGATAATGAACTCTATATATGAGCAAGAGGACAATCAGTGCAAAGGACTGATGGCCTTAACAAAAGGTGACAAAATCCAGGATCAGCATGGACTAAGTAAGGTATAAAATTGTTCTTTAAGTTCAATTTCTAGTGCTAGTTCAGATTCAGTTACATCAGCATCAAGTGATGCCAGTGGATCTGAATCTGAAGAGGATATTCATCAGTTGATTGATGAATATAGAGTACTGTTGTAAGCTTTTAAGAAAAGCAAATCCTTGGCCAAGAGTCAGGCAAAGGAGATTGCTAGTCTCAAAGAGGCTGCAACTGATTTTGAGAAATTGATTGATCAAAAACTAAATGAAATAGCCAGACTAAAGAACATAACTGTTATTCAGATGGGGACTATAACATTTAAGAATGATCAAATCAGAAATCTGGAGATTAGTCTTCAGAAGGAGAGAGAAATAGTAGCAAGGTTCTCTAAACCAAAATCAGTTCTACCTCTGATAGATGAGTTTATACCTCACAAGGGTAAAACTGGATTGGGGTTTACTAAAACTGCTAGGACTGTTCAGTCCAAGTCTAAGGGCAAAGCCCCAGTACTCAACAAGCCTGCTGTAGATAGAACAGCTAGGGTTGTACCTAAGCAAAGGTACAATAGATTTGAGTACTGGTGCTATGGCAAGGTAGGCCACTTTGCCATAGACTGTTGGCACAATTATAGTGCCAAGATGAGTAGCAAACTGCCTGTTGGAAGATCTGCAGATAGCTTTGTTAAGAGGCAAACTAACCAGCACCAAGGACCCAAGAATTCTTTGGGTTCTAAGGTCAACTAATCTGTTTTGCAGGTGAGTCCAAGTGGCCATGCCCCAATATGGTACTTGGACAGTGGATGTTCCAGGCACATGACTGGAACTAGGGGATTGCTAAAGGACTTCACACCAATCAAGGATGGTCCTAAAGTCACCTTTGGTGGTTCTGAAAAAGGAATCATCAAAGGTTTTGGTAACATTTCTAGCAACATTATAACTATTACTCAAGTGGCTTATGTTAAAGGTTTGAAACACAACCTCATTAGTATAAGTCAACTGAGTGATCTAGGATATGACATCTCATTTGTCAAAGATGGTTGTCATATCAGGAGGTCAAATGATCAAGAGATCATTTTGACAGGTTATAGAAAGAGAAATGTCTATTCCTAAGACATTATGTGTGAGACCAATGGTTCTCCAGTGTGTCTTGTAGCTGATGAGAAAGTCTCTCATTGTGTCAAATGGCACAAGAGGCTAGCCCATCTTAACTACAAGACAATTGGCCAACTCTATAGCAAAGAGTTAGTGAGGAATGGTCCTCAGGTTAAGTGTATTAAAGATGGGATATGTTCAGCTTGTCAAAAGGGCAAGCAGACTAGATCCACCTTTAATAGCATTGAGAACAAAGATGTTGTGAGGTGCTTATACCTCTTGCATATGGATCTCTTTGGTCCTATGCCAGTTCACAGCCTAGGTAGGAAGGTCTACACTTTTGTGGTAGTAGATGACTACTCAAGGTTTTCCTGGGTGTTCTTCCTTAGACAGAAATCTGAAACACCTAGTATCTTCTATAGTTTTGTCAAACAAATTCAGAATGAGTTAGACAGTACAGTGGTCAATGTAAGAAGTGACCATGGTACTGAATTCCAGTCTGATAGTATGACAAAACTATGTGAAGAATTTGGGATATTTCAGGAATTTTCTTCACCAAGAACACCTCAGCAAAATGACATTGCTGAAAGGAAGAATAGAACCTTGATTGAGACTGGTAGAACCCTATTAAGTGACACATCTCTCCCAGAATATTTCTGGGCTGAGGCAGTTAATATTGCATGCCATGTAATTAATAGGGCTACCATTACTAAGTGGCACAATAAGACCCCCTATGAGATTGTGAAAGGCAGAAAACCAAACCTATCCTATTTCAGGATCTTTGGTTGTAAATGCTATATACTTAACAATGGTAAGTCTTACTTAACCAAGTTTGCTGCCAAATCGCAAGAGGGGATCTTTGTTGGGTATAGCAACAACAGTAAGGCTTATAGGGTCTACAACTTGACTACACAAGTTGTAGAGGAGTCAGTTCATGTAGTATTTGATGAAGCTAGACTTATTAATAATGAATTGTCTAGTAGTATTTGCAGCTCCACAGGTGTGACTGAGAAGATGGACAAGCTCACTATAGAAGAAGGACCTACTGCAAGATAGCAAGTAGAAGATAGTGGCTGTTGTCCAGGGGGAGTACTACATGCACCTGATGCAGAAGAAGATCATGGAGTGCAGCAAGTTTAAGAAGCTGAAGGAGTTCAACCTGAAGCCAGGCTACCACCAGCTAATAGACATCTAAGAGATCATCCAGCAGATCAAATTATTGGTGATCTAAGACAAGGGGTACAAACAAGAAGCAGAAATCTGAGTGCAGTACTCTACTCCAGTTTTCTATCCCAAGTAGAGCCAAAGAAATTTGAAGAAGCCATCCTAGACCCTCATTGGATTGAGGAAATGCAAGAGGAGCTGAATCAGTTCAAGAGATGCAAAGTCTGGGAGCTTGTTCCTAAACCAAAAGACCACAATATAATTGGAACTAAGTGGATCTTCAGGAACAAGATGGATGAACATGGAGTGATTATAAAGAACAAAGCAAGACTGGTTGCTAAGGGATATAGGCAGGAAGAAGGTATTGACTTTGATCAAACCTTTGCTCCAGTAGCCAGACTGGAAGCCATAAGGATGTTCTTGGCCTATGCAACCTATCAAGGATTTAAAGTATACCAAATGGATGTTAAGTCAGCCTTTTTGAATGGCAATCTGAAGGAAGAGGTATATGTGGAACATCCATCAGGTTTTGTTGATTCAACTCAACCTAATTATGTCTATAGACTTAGGAAGGCTTTATATGGGTTAAAATAAGCCCCTAGGGCTTGGTATGAAACCCTGTCTAGTTTCCTCATTGAGAATAAATTCACAAGGGGGAAAATAGACAAGAATCTATTCCTTAGGGAATCCAGAGGCAAGATCATACTAGTCCAAATATATGTAGATGACATCATATTTGGGTCTACTGAAAGTAGTCTTTGCAAAAAGTTTGCAAAACTTATGCAAGGACAATTTGAGATGAGCAATATGGGAGAACTTAAGTTCTTCTTGGGTCTCCAAGTTAGACAGACTGAGAATGGTTTATCCATATGCCAGTCTAAGTTCACCCTAGAACTGATAAGGAAGTATGGTATGGATTCATCCAATACCATGAAGACTCCTATGGGGTCAAGTATGTCTCTTAGCAAAGATGATGCAGGGAAACCTGTAGATGAGACTTTGTATAGAGGGATAGTTGGCTCCCTACTCTATTTGACTGCAAGTAGACCAGATATCATGTATGCTACATGTGTCTGTGCTAGGTACCAAGCTTGCCCTAAAGAGTCTCATTTGACAGCAGTCAAAAGGATACTGAGATATCTTAAGGGCACTCCTTATCTAGGCCTTTAGTACCCTAGGAATGGAGACTTTGAACTGACAGGTTATTCAGATGCAGATTTTGCAGGCTGCAAAGAAGATAGGAAGAGTACAACTGGTACCTGTCAATTCCTAGGTGGAAGACTGATTTCATAGAGTAGCAAGAAGCAAATAAGTGTGGATATCTCCACAGCAGAATCAGAGTATGTGGCTGCAGGAAGTTGTTGTGCTCAACTTCTATGGATACAACATCAGCTTGAGGATTATGGTATTCAAGTAAGTAGAATACCACTATTTTGTGATTCTACTAGTGTTATATCTATTGCAAACAATCCTGTTTCCCATAGTAGGACTAAGCACATAGAGATAAAATATCATTTTCTAAGGGAACATGTTGAAAAAGAAGATATTTCACTAGAGTATGTGAATACAGATAATCAACTAGCTGACATGTATACTAAGCCTTTAGAAGAAACCAAATTCAATAGGTTTAAAATTGAATTAGGTATGATAAACTTAGAATAAGTTTACAAAAATGGCTAAGTAAAATAATGTCGACACACAGAGTTGTCTGTGTCAAGACAGAGAATTGGTGTTGACACTTCAGAGAAAAGGTGTCGACACATCTAGAAAGTTTGTGTCGACACTTCAGAAAATTAGTGTCGACACATACAGGGTAGGTGTCGACACAACCAAGGTGGTGTCGACACTTAGAATTTACACAGAATTAAACCAGTAAAGTCTCGACTAAGTGTCGAGTTAAGTGGTGTCGACACATAAACAAGTGTCGACACATATATTATGTCGACTATACTTGTATCGACACATAGGTGTCGAGGCATTATAAGTCTGTGTCGACACGTTTCAACAGTGTCGACACAATTTGAGTATTTTGACGCGCCCTATCATCTTCGATCCTAGAAAGGTATAAATAGGGTTTCACCATTATTTGTCGACACACTCACCAAAGTTTCGAGACCAAACTTGTATGTTGACACCTCTCTTCTCTCAATTCAAATTTCTTCAAACCCTAATGGCGCCCAAGCTCGAAGAGAACGTGAATGAAGGATATGAACTGGTGTGACACGCATTTGATGAGGCGGAACCCGCGATCAAAGGTGTGGTAACCCTAGTTGCAGAATATGGATTAGAATTCCTTGTTTCAGAACCCATCAAGATCTAGAAATAGGAGGTCCTGGAATTTCTGAATGGCGCAACCCTAGATGAATCAGGACCAAAAATTAAGTCAAGGGTTCATGGAGAAAAGGTGAAGGTCTCACCTAAGAGTTTGAGAAAGGTACTAAATCTACCAAGGACTAAGGAAGAAGATGAAGTTTCTGCTTATAAGACTAGAGAAGCATTAACATGGTGTGGACTGGATTCCAAAATGAAAATAGGATCTGTTTTCAATAGGAAGGGGATGAACAGCCAAGGTAAATTCTTATCTTAGATTGTGGGCAAGGTTATCTTGAGCAAGCCTGGAGGGCATGACAGAGTTTCAGCTCATATGTTTAGTCTAATGACAAGAATTATCTTCACACTACAAACTGATTGGTCTGTAGTAGTGTTTGAGAAGATTAAGGAAAGCCTGAAGAAACCCAATTTGGGTAGAATTCTAAGTCTTTAATTGGCTGGTAGTATACCAGAAGTAATGAGCCAAGCTGCAGGATCCAAAATTAACCACATGAGAAGAATGGATTTGAGGATATTCTCTAGGTGGGATAGGGTCTTGACTAAGGAAATGCCAACTCCTGAAAAGGTAACACCACAAAAGAAGAAGAAGAAAACAGCTCCTGTGGCTCAAGAATCATCAAGCAGTTCTGAGGAACAAGTAGTGTTCACTCCTGATGAAGAAGACACTGGAAATGCTGGAAAGTCTCCAGCTAGACAAGATGATGTAGAGAGGCAGGGGGAGCTACCATAGGCTAGCCCAACTCACCAGGATTCAATCCAGGGGGAGCCTCTACTAGTAGATGAGCCAACTCCACTAGAGAGTGAACAGGCTACCCACGCTATACTTGAGGTAATCACTGACATCAATAAATTAAACTTCCCTATTGAGGATGATGTTTTGTCTGATTCATTACATAATATTAATCAGCAAACTCCAACATATAGCAAACCTCAAGATGTTGTCATGGAGGACACATCTGTAGCAGATCAAGTGGAACCTAATCAAGTGGCTGATGGGATCAGGGATTCTCCACCCCATCCTCAACAGGAATTCACCCTAGAAGAGCTATTCCCTGACCTACTCCAAACTGACTTGGAGAAAGAAAGTGCTGCTACTGAGGGGGAGAAGGCCCATGTTGAGGGGGAGCAAGTAGTTATTGTTAAGGAAACTGCAAGGAAGGAACCTGAGGTGCAGAAGGAGTTACCTCCAAGCCCTAAGGACAGGGTTGATATTGCAAGCACATCTGCTTCAGAAGATGAGGAGGCTGCCAGAGCTAAAAAGAGAAAGTTTCAAGTCTTCAAGAGGAGGAGCCAAAATTATAAGAAAGCTCTGCAAACCATTGCACCACAACCTACACCACAGCCAGCACCATCTGTAAATTACAGTTCATTGATGGTGGCATTACAGATAAAGCTTGATGAGCAAAGGCAAGCTCTTGAAAAATATGTGGATGAAGGGCAAAAATCTCTACAGTTTGATCTGGCCCAAGATATTAAGTCCATCAGATTTGAAATGAATCTGAATAAGAAAGAAATGAATGACTGCTTCCATAAGGGAGGGAATGCAGTGGTCTACTTGGCTACACATCAAGAGAAGATCAAAGCTCAAGTAGATGATATTGTAGTGAAGCAAGGTTATGTACTGGAGAACCAGATAAGGATGAATGATAATCTTACAGCTTCACATAATGCAATAATTACAGAAATGAAGAATATAGCTACTGGTCAGACTACAGCTAATGCTACAGCAAAGACAGAATTTGATAAAGCATTACAAGAGGGCATAACTGCTGTTAAGACTGCTATACAAGACTCTCAAAAGGCTATAACAAACAAGCTCCAAAGGTTGAAACCTTTCTTTAAGGATGGAGTAAACTATTTGGATGCCCAAATAAGATTTCAGAAAGATGATCTGAGGGATCATATTGTTAGAGAAGTCATAAAGGGGGGAGGGTGTTAGTCAAAGCCAGCTCTAATCATGCAAAATGGATTTCCAATTCCATCAGAGCCACCCTTGGATATCCTCCATTGTGTGATGATGACAATGTAGTAGAGTCTGGGATTCATCCTGCATATCTTGGAGGGGAGCAAGCTGAAGTGGCTCAAGTAATTTACCCTCCACCAGACTTTGATATGATACATACATATATACAATCAATGTATAGCCCTCCTGAGGGAATTGAGAAGGTCATCATAGAGAAAGTGGTTCAGCCAGTGCCAGAGGCTATACTGAAAGAACAAGAAGCCTTGCTGCTCAAAGAACAAGAGACTCTATTGTCTAAGAAAAGCTTCAGAGAGCAAGCTGAACAAAGGCCTGATTTTGAATAATGGAGCCCCACTTCAAGGAATATCATTCTGACTGCATGGAAGGCTGCCAAAGACAATATTGTGGACATAGGCAAATGGTATTCTGATGTGGAGTGGAGGAAGCATGAGAACAGGCAAGAAGCCATTATGCAATACAGAAGAAAGGCTAAGATGGGAAAGCTACCTCCTACTGCTCAGGAGCCTAGCAAGTACTTTCCCAAGGCTTATCATTACTTTGAAAGGCAGAAAATCAAAGCTGAAGAACTAAAGAAGAAGGATCTAAAAGGCAAGAAGCATGTTGCTGCTGAAGATACTGAACCCCCAGTTCAAGCAAAGATACAATCTGGAAAGGGTATAGTTATCAAGGAGGCTGAGCAGCAATAGGATAGAATTTATCTTTAGTCTACAGTTGTAATCTTTTGATTTTAAACACTCTGTAAACTTTTGTATAATGAATATGATAAAGTTGTTAGAACAATGTAATGTGTGATAAATCTATTACATTATTGTTCTGAAATTTTGGTATATACATGTCTTGTTTTGATACATGTTTATGTTTTCCCTGATTGTATAATTCTGTTTTACATCTTACTGTGATTTTGTTATGTATGGTGTATATCATTGACTAAGGGTTATGACTTCTCCAAATAGGGGGAGATTGTTGGGTACATTGGAATGAATGTATCTGATTTGAAGAAGCCTCACCCTACTCAATGATATACATCAAAATGTATTTGATGTGATTTGATTTTAGTTGTGCAGGTCAAGTATTTACAGGGAAAGCTGAAAAGATTCTAAGTCCATGAGTCGACACCCAGAAGGAAAGTGTTGACACTTAAGAAGACTTGTGTCGACACCCAGAGAAGCAGTGTCGACACTTGGAGTAATTGTGTCGACACCAGGGATGCAGAGTCGACACCAGACAGAAAGTGTCGACACATACAGGTTGTGTCGACACTCAATGAAGAAAAGTCCAGTGAAGTTGTGTCGACACTTAGCAGCAGTGTCGACACCTAGAGGAACTTTGTCTACATCAGAAAGTGTCGACACTTGGAGGCTGTGACGACACTCAGCAAAAGTCCGCAGAGTCTAAGTATAAGTGTCGACATAATGAAGTATGTGTCGACACACAGCAGAAGACTCAACACATGAAGAAAGTGTCGACATAATAAAGAATGTGTCGACACTCAGCAGAAGACTCAATACAAGAAGAAAGTGTCGACACTAGGAGGCTGTGTCGACACTCAGCAAAGTTCAATAAATTCTAAGTACAAGTGTCGACACAAAGGAGATGTGTCGACACTCAGCCAAAGTCTCAACAAAAGAAGAATGTGTCGACACAAGGAGCAGTGTCGACACCCAGCAAGTATCAACACAGAAGGCATGTGTCGACACCAAGAAGATGTGTCGACACTGAACAAGATCAACACAAGAAGATGTGTCGACACAAAGGAGTTGTGTCGACACTTACAAGAAATCAACTAAGTACTGAAGAACAAGGAGTTATGTCGACACACAATATCAGTGTCGACACATGATGAAGAAGCAGTGTCGAGAAGAAATTTCTACAACACAAGGAGTTGTGTCGACACCTTGAAGGCTAGTGTCGACACTTAGTCTATAAGTGTCGACACTTAAAGACAGACTGTCTCGACACTTTCAGACGGTTACAGATATTTCAAGAAGTGACTGGATGACATGACAGCTGCCATTCCAGCCGGTCTACTGTAACTGTCAAAGTTGTCAGAAAGCTGTTAGGAACCGGATCAGCCGGTCACCATGAAGAAGGCCTATATAAAGGCTTATTCTGTCAACAGAAGGAGAGAATTCAACACAGATTAACACAAATCAGTTGAAGTGATCAGAAGATCTAAGTAGTTGGAGAGAGAGAGCTCCTTCCAAGAAGACAGCTGTTGGAACCAGGCTGTGAAGAAGGGTTCAGACCTAGTTCTGAATCTTTAGTTGCAGTGATTGAAGATCAGCTGCACAGAGTTTCAACCCTATTGTGTTCTACATTCAAGAAGCTTTGAAGAAAGTCAAGTGAGGTTGATCTCAGCAGAATTCATTCAAGAACTCATCAAGAACCTACCAACTATTCTCTCTTATTCAGAGTTGTAGGTATATACTTTGTATTCTAAATTTCTTGTAGGATCCTTAGGGATCTGAGTTGTAAGCCTGCAATTATAAAGGCTGAGTGGTAGGGCCTGTGTGCCTGAGTGTAGGAGATCTATTTCTCTGAGTGTAGGCCTGTTGTGGCTGAGTGTAGGCCTTGTTGAAGGCTGAGTGTAGGTCTTTGTGAAGACTGAGTTGTAGGGCCTTGAGCCTGAGCTGTAGGAACCATTTGGGGTTCTGAGTGTAAGATCTGTGGATCTGAGGTATAGTGGAGGAGTTTGGCCGAATCTAGTGCACTACTAGATAGGCGAAGGGGGAAAGTGGATGTACCCAGACCTTGGGGAACCACTATAAATCTGTTTGTTCACTGGGTGCATGCTTTATTCTGAGATTGCTGATTGATTGCTGTGAAAAAGTAGTTATAAAACTGTGATATAATCTGCCTAAAAGTTAAAAACAAAAAGTAAGTCACCTATTCACCACCCCTCTAGGTGATTAGGGTACAAATTCTTTCACGTCGGTCTACTGTTGTGGAGTTCGCTCAGTCCGCCAGGTCGCCAGACCGCAACCCAAGCCGCGCGGACTACCCCTGATTTCAATGCTTAGCTCTTCACCGCTGATCTGCAGGCCGCCTGACCGCGAGGTCGCCTACCCGCCAGACCGCACACGCTGTGCCATCGAAAGGAACAATTCGCCTGAAGTAGGAGACTTCCTGAACTCCGAACCAAGTTGCCAAAGAGAAGACTGCCTAGTCGCTATCCGCGACTTGCTATTTACCACCTGTTTCTTAACTGCAGAGTCCGCACTGTCCCTGACCGCAATCCGAGCCAAGTCCTGTCTTTCCAGCGCTATCCACACAACCTGCACAACACAACTCAGTCAACTCTCAAACCGCGCGGACTCCAAGGTCCAGTCCGCAGCAACTTACGCGAGCTCAAATACTGTTCACTTACTTCGGTTTAGGTCACCCTTGGTTGTCTATCTTCCTGATGTGACATGGGTCCTATTTATAGGCACGATGATGAGTATGGTCACCGCCCTAGCCGATAGGATCACCGCCACATCCCGCAGCAAGAACAAGTGTATCCACAAGCCCGCGGATACACACACCAGTCTGGCGCTCCTGTGTAGATAGCCTGCCCGCCTAGCTTCACCAAGGTCGGACTCCAATCTTCAGTCCGCCTTGTCGCCAAAGGCCAAGCCGCCAAGACATCACCAAGGCCGGACAACATACCAGTCCGCCTTGTCGCCAAGGGCCAAACCAGGACCACCACAGCCGGACTACGCAACAGCTATGTCCGCCAATCTGCGGACAAGGCATCAGCCCGCATAACCCGACCCCGCAGCCTCACCATCAAGGCACCTGCCGGACTCAGCGGACACCCGGCTTCCGTCCGCACATCCCGAGTCCATTACCTCATCTCCAAGGCACAGCCGGACTCAGCGGACATGCCGATCCAGTCTGCTTACACAGCAAACTCCAGTCCGCATTCCTGAATTCATAACCTCATCACAAGGCTAAACCGAACTCAGCGGACTCCAGCTCCAGTCCGCACGCTCTTGCATAGGCAATCCTCTAGTCCGCATATCCCCAAGCTAGCAATCAAGGCAACAGCACTTCTACTAGGCTTGGCGGACTGAGAAAGCAGCCCGCGCTCCACTGCGCGATCTCCCCAGAACGAGCCAACCTGGACTTAGTTCAGAACCCACCAAGTCCAGTCCACTGGCCACAAGGGCCAGTCCGTACTTACTGGCGGACACTGAATCTAGCCCGCCATACCGGGCGACCTCCAGCTTCTGTCCGCACTGACCGACAGTCTCCGCGACTTCCACTTACCGCTGCACCAGAGCAAGACCAAGGCAACTGCCAAACCGGTCTGCCGAGCTCCAGTTCATCAGTCCGCTTCTTGCCGGACTCCGCGGATAGGATTTCTATCCGCCCGGTTACTTCCTGGGATCCAACTCCCTGCTGAGTATTCGCCTGCCTGACAGACCGCTGCTGCTGTCCACGTCGTCCGCGCGAATAGACCGTCCAGGATGCCACAGAGCAAACCGCCTACAACATCCCTGTCGTCTTAGCAGTCCGCCAACCCTGTCCGCGTAGTCCGCGCGGATAGGTTGCCCAGGCCTTCCATTCACCCACTTTCACTTCACAATTTTCAACAACAATTAAGCATTGCGGGACTAAAAATTTAAAAGTATATGCGGCTTTACAAAAAACAAACCAGACAGGTCGGGCGGTTAGACAGGCCGGCGAACCGCTAGACAACCAACAAGAGGAGAGAACAAGCGCCACAAAGATCAAGCCGCCGCAGGAGACCGCTAGAACGCCCGGTCTCCAAGTCGTCTGAGACAAACCGCCAGACCGTTGGGATACCAAACAGCAACAGCCCGACAGACAGACCTGCCAGAATAACCTGGTAGACCGCCCGGTCTTCGAACATCAACAGACCGCCCGACTTCCATATTGCAACACTCCCCTCAAGCTGGAGCATAGATATCAATCTTGCCCAGCTTGTCGCAAATGTGGAAAAAAGAAGTGGACACCGGCTGGGTGAAGATGTCTGCCAACTCGTTGTCTGAAGTGACGAACGGAGTACAAATTTGTTTCTTCAAGATCTCCTCCCGAATGAAATGACAGTCGACTTCTATGTGCTTCGTTCTCTCATGAAAGTCCGAATTTTTGGAGATGTATATCGCAGCCTTATTGTCATAGAACATAGGAAGAGGATAGTTGTACACCTCTCCTAAATCAAGCATGAGACCCCGTAACCATTCAACTCACAAGTGGTCGATGCCATACTGCGATATTCTACCTCTACACTGGACCTAGAGACCACAGACTATTTCTTGCACTTCCAACTCACAAGATTGCCTCCAACAAACGCGCAGAAACCTGATGTCGAATTGCGGTCCCCTTTGTCATCAGCATAGCTCGAATCAGAGTACGCTTCAACCCTTAGGTGACCATTCTTCTAAAAAAGGAGTCCTTTCCCTGGTGCTGCTTTAATATACTCCAATATCCTCAGGGCAGATTGTAGAAGACACGGTCTAGGAGCTTGCATGAAATGGCTCACCTTGCCAACAGCATAAGAGATGTCGGGTCTGGTTACCGTGAGATAAATGAGTTTGCCCACCAGACGCTGGTACCTCATAAGATCAGATAGAAGAGGCGAGTCATCTGTCCAAGTTTTGTCTTCCCCAATAGCCATGGGAGAACGGGCAGGTTTAGCACTAGTTAATCCTGCCTACTTTAGAAGATCAAGAGCATACTTTCGTTGGGAAAGGACAATGGAGTTGGACTTTCTAGAGATTTCAATTCCCAAAAAGTATTTCGGGGAGCCCATATCCTTCGTGACCAAGTGCTGACGGAGGTGTTTCTTTGTCAACGTTACCTCATCCCGGTCATCGCCAGTAAGAAGAATGTCATCAACATAAACCGTAAGAACTACCAAACCAGAGGCAGTTTTCCGAACGAACAAGGAGTGATCAGCTGAGCTTCTTGTAAAACCAATGGCCGCAACGATGCCGCTAAACTTGTCAAACCAGGCACGGGGACTTTGCTTGAGGCCATAGATAACCTTCTTTAGCCGGCATACTCGTGTCTCCCCCTGAGCAACAAACCCAGGAGGTTGCTCCATGTAAACATCTTCCTAAAGATCCCTATAAAGAAAGGCATTCTTGACATCCAGCTGTCAAAATGGGCCAATCCTTGTTGACAGCCATAGAGAGAAGGACCTTAATATTACTGAGACGAGCAACTGGAGAGAAAGTGTCAAAGTAATCAACCTCATAAGTTTGGGTAAAACCCCTGTTAACAAGCCGAGCCTTGTAACGATCCACACTACCATCGGGAAGGAACTTCACCACAAAGACCCAGCGACAACCAACAATATCTGTACTGAAAGGAGGAGGAACCAGGGTCCAGGTACCCCGTTCAGTGAGAGTAGCAATCTCCTCATACATGGCAGCTTTCTAATGAGGAATAGTAAGGGCCTCCTGGTAGGAACGGGGGGTGGCAGTGGCCGAGATAGCCAGTGAAAAAGCTCTGCGATAAGGGGTAAGAAGATCATAAGAAACAACTGCAGCAAGCGGGTGTTGGTTACATGCCCGAACCCCTTTGCGAAGGGCAATGGGGACATCCATAGCAGCTGGTTCCGCAGTATCCGGAGCGTCCGTGGTGGAGAGAGCTGGCCTGGGAGTAGAGAGCGACCTCTGCGGAGAGGGTGGAGATGGTGGAGATGGTGGAGATGGTGGAGAGGGTGGAGATGGTGAAGATGGTGGAGATGGTGTGGATGGTATAGATGGTGGAGGTGGTGAAACGTCAGGAGGAGCAGAGGGAAGAGATGGGTTGGTTTGAGAAGTATGATCAGCAGGAGTAGAGGAGGAAGCGGGAGAGAAGTAAGATGAATTTCCAAAGAACGTAACATCGACAGAGAGAAACTACTTGCGGGTAACGGGGTCAAAAGCAACAATAGCCTTTCTAAGTGGTAGATTACCCCAAAAAGACACATTTAGTGGCCCGTGGTGAGAGTTTTTCACGGGTGGCAGTGGGAGAGTGTACAAAGGCGGTGCACCCAAAGATGCACAGAGTAAGAGGAAAAGGATTCTTGTTTTGATAAAGAATGGAGAATGGGGTGGCACCGCAGTGAACTGTGGAGGGAATGTGATTGATGAGTTAACAGGAGAGGAGGACACCATAGCACCAATAGGAGCGAGGAAGATGCATTTGGGTCAGCAGAGTGCGAGCGACATCAAGAAGGTGACGGTATTTGTGTTCCGCCACCCCATTTTGTTGCGAGGTGTAGACACAGCTAGTTTGATGAATAACACCATGATGTAAACAGAAGGATGAGAAATCATGGCTAAGATACTCCTTAATAGTGTCAGAACGAAGGAATTTAATAGATGTATCAAACTAAGTCTTCATCATAGAATAAAATGATGTCCAAACAGAGAACAGTTCAGAGCGATCCTTGAGAAGATACGCCCACGTACACTTGGAGAAATCATCAATAAATGTGACAAAATATGAACTACCCCGACCGATGGTGAGGGTAGGTGCAATACCCCACACGTCAGAGTGAACGAGGTCGAACGGACGGGAAGTGCCACGACTTTGTATTGGTGGGAAGGATGAGCGATGATGCTTGCCGAGCTGACATGCATCACAGTTTAGAGGAGGATGACGAGGAGGGAGGTGGGGCAGAAGCTGGTGCAGAAGCCTGGGAGGAGCATGTCCAAGGCGAAGATGTCATTGGAGAAGATCTGTAGAGGAGGAGGAGAAGGCGGATAGAGCGGAAATGTTGTCGAGGAAGTAGAGGCTGCCGCTCTCAGTCCCAGTAGCAATCGTCCGTTGGGAGTCCGGATCCTAAAAAGAACACGAAGTGGGAGTGAATGTGACGGAACACCGTAGTTGCTTGCATAGAGAAGTAACTGATAATAAATTGTAAGGGAACATATGCACATAGAGGGTATCTGCTAGACGAAGAGATGGAGTGACTTGAACCACCCCCGTCCCATTGACTGGAGATGAAGAGCCGTCCGCAACAAAGGCTTGAGGCAACCGATCATGTGTTTCTAGATGAGAAAAACACTGAGGATTGCCTGTCATATGATTGGTAGCACCAGAGTCGATCAACCATCTGTCGTGAGTAACAACGTGGGCACTAACAGAAGATGTGACCACCATGGCGAAGTGCATGGAGGAGATGGAGGACATAGAAGAGAGCAGCTGGAGAAACAAGATGCGGCAAGAAGGAGAAGTCTCTAGAACAGGTCGCTGCGACTTAAGGGCAGGTCGCGGCGACAAAGAAGAGGAGAGAGGCTAGAACAGGCCGCAACGATTTAAGAATAGATCGCAGCGAAAAAGAATAGGAGAGCGGCTAGAACAGGTCGCGGCGACTTAAGGATAGGTTGTGGCGATAAAGAAGAGGAGAGCGGCTAGAAAAGAAGAAGCAAGAGGCCGCAACACAATGGGTCAAAAGAGGCCACAAACAGGGAGAAACAAGCCGCGCAAATAGGGCAGCGGGCAGAAGAGAAAACAAGTCGCGTGAACAGGGCAACGGTCAGAGAAGGAATCAAGCTGCAAGAATAGGTCGCGGAAAGAAGAAACAAGCCGCACGTGTAGATAGATAGAACTCAGTCAGGAGGAAAGGACCGAGTCCTCTGATACCATGTGGAAACCACCCGTCACCACACATCTTCCCAAAACCCCGAGGTGGTAGGAAGGGGGGACGGGGGTACATAAACACCAAGGACCACCCGCTGCAGGCGATGTGGGACTAATCCATCCACGGGATGGCGGGGATATTCCGCCACACGGGGTGCCCACCGGGGTCAACACCCAAACCTGGAACGTGATGGCGAAGCCCAAATATGCGGTCCCACATACACCCAATCCCGCTGGACCTTCATTCTCAACACTATCGTTACCCGTGCGAATTACTTCACGCACGGGCTGATCGCCCGTGCGCGAAGGAAATGCACGGGTCAACGCTTATTCTTCTTCAGGCGACTTCTGGTTATTAATATCGCACGGTTCACGCACGGTCGTGCGCAAGACCGTGCGTGACCATTTTTCTGACTTTTACTATTTAAGCCGTAGATTTCTTCTGTACAGGACACGCTTCATTTTCCCCATCAATTTCCGCCCCTCAGAGCGGGAACTTGCCCCTCCAGTCGTCATTTTATCTCTACTCCTTGGAGGGTTGATCCGGCCGCCCTTTCTCCTCCAAAGAGCTTGCTAAAGCTTTGTCTCCGGCCGCCATTGCCATTGCCGACCTCCAAGCTGCTGTTTGAGTTCTTAGTTGCAGAACTTGTGAAGCATTTCACTCCGATCCGAATCAACAACTACAACACGAAGAAGCCGGGTTTGAAGAAGGAAGTGACAGCCCTTCAGGATCTTGGATACCTTCCAAAGACCGAGCTAGGACGAGGCTCGAGAACCCTCGCTTCCGGCCGTGAATCTTTGAGAGTCTTCGAGCTCTTGGTTGTATTTTGTCCCCTTTTTCTTGGATTTACTTTAAACTGATCTTGTGCTAGTATGTTTGAGGTTTATTAACCATTTTTTGTTCAAGGACTTATTACGCTTTTATACGGTGATTTCTTGTTCGTGATGTATGTTGATGAGTTTCCTCCTTGTAAGAGAAAGTCGTGTTTGAGCCGTTATAGCGACTGATAGAAGCATGCGTTGCGAAGAGGTGTTTATGACCCTCGATAGTTTGTTCATCTCCGCTATTACTCTTTGGAGTAATTCACCCTGGCGACGCGGTGAAGGCGACCCGCACTAGTTTGATGTTGCTTAGTGTAGGAAAACCGAAATCAAAACCCTCGATTTTATTTAGCACTTTCATTCATTTCTCTGAAAGTGAAATCCATGCTCCCTACTTGCACTCCGCGTGAGATCGATACTTGGGGAAGCTACTCCTCCATTTTATTACTTGGTCGTGAATGGTAATCTTACATCCAGTGCATCAATGCTATGAACGATAAGGTTAGAGCTAGGGACGGAAAGTGAGTTCTGTCGCTAACGCTGGGCATGGCTCCTAGCTAACCTGTGAATGTGAAGCCAGTTCCTCGGGGACGGTATGGCTGCGTGTGAGCTTGGAGAGTTCTTAAAAAGGCTTCATGCCAAACAGGCAAGGTGAAACCGACACACGCCTTATACTTAGCCACGAGTATGTTGGTATTCAGTGATGGCAAGGCGACTTGAGCAACGGGGGGTGGCTGATCCGTACCTGCGTTATGTCCGTCTGACTTGAGACCTGAAAGTGCGGTCAGTTGGAGCGCATAATGAGAGTCTTAGGCCTGCGTGCTAAAAAGACTAAATGCCCAATTTTACCATTAGGTTTCGGCCCTAGAACGGTGGTGGGACCCTGGTTCACCGGTATACCAAGAATGTGCCCTGAGTGCACGGATCGTCGGGCCACATGGCTGATGGTTGTGATGGTTTGTTTGTGCTTGAGAGCACAATGTGTGTGATATATATATCTGCCTATGAATTGTTATGTCTGTAGGGAAGGAATACCAATGCCACGGGAAATGGGTAGGGATGTTATAAATTGGTCAGTTGAATGCTGACCGTTGCTTTGTTTTCCACTGTTTGGTGGGTTGTCCATGTACAGGAGTTGGAGAGCCGAGCGGGACACATAAAGGCTGAAGTCCCGATTGCTGTTGTTGCTGCTGATGCTAGACCTTGAAGGCTAAGATGAAAAATGTTTTTTTTTGTTCACGTGTGGCCGGCCTGCGCGCCGAAGTTTGTAATCCACATTTTGTAAAGAGGAACTGTAAGGGCATAAGGCCAAACGATAGTGTATTTGTTATTCATTCCTGCTGGAGTTTCTATAAATGCAATGGTTTATATGATTGGTGGACATTCATGGTTAGAGTTCCAAATTAATGATAAAATCTTCCGCTAGCATGCTCTGAGTTAGGTTGCGATTGTGAATTGGTATTAACATGTAACTTCCCCGCCTGTTTTGTGGCATATTGTGTGGTACCCCGGCCGGACAATCTATTATAACCTATATGAACGGATGGAGACGTTACACATCTGGGCTGGTTTTCTCGCTCATGCACTGCATTTCAACCGGATATCGGTTATATTTGCACCGTTCAGTCATGGACCATTTTGTGCACTGTTTTGGCCCGAGGGTGTGCAATTGTGCATTCTGTTATTGGGGGTATGCACATGGTGCTCCCCATGGCTCTTTCCTGCTATTTTCTTAGCTATATATTTGTTGCTGGGATCTTGTGCTCCAGTTTTGGTTTTGTTGTGCAGCTGGTGCATTCTCCCCAAAGGCAAGAATTCTGTCTTAAGGAAAACGCACAGTCATGCGTTTCTTTCACGCATGATTTGCACCGGATCATGCGTTTTAGTCAGCCGGAAGATCGTCGAGCCGAGCTTGATGAATTTTGTCAAGCTGAGTTCAATGATCCTCAAGCACGGTTGACACACGGTTTCATCGTAACCGTGCGTGAAGGAAACACACGGTTTTCCTGTAGCTTTCTAGTTTGTTCCAATCTGTGGTTAATCATGCAATTTGTTAACGCACGGGGCGGAAGCGCTCGTGTACGAGTAAAACGCACGGTTCTCCTGTGTGTCCCTGTATTCCATCTCTCTATTACTACCCGTGTGATGTCCTTCACGCACGGGCAGAACTGCTCGTGCACGAAGGAAAATGCACGGTTCAACGCATCTCCTTCCGCAAGCTTGATTTGGAAGTTAATATCGCACGGTTTGCGCATGGTCGTGCGCCAAACCGTGCGTGCCTATTTTTTGACCTGCTTCTATTTAAAGCGCAGATTTCTTCTTCTTGAGAGGTGTTTTGTTCCAGTCCGTCCCAGCCGCCGTTTTATGCTCTTTTGAGCGGGGAAACTTTCTCCTAGCCGTCATTTTCTCTCTCCTCCTTAGAGAGTTGATCCGACCACCATTTCTACTCCCAGAGCTAGCAACTTCTTCATCTCCGGCCACCGTCATCATCTCCAAGCTCCAAGCTCCATATAAAGCTCAAAGGTTGCTACATCCATAAAGTTCTCCTGTTAGAACCGGCCAGCGATCATGCACGAAGAAGACGGGATATTCGAAGGAAGTGACAACCCTTTTTGGTTCCTGGACGTCATCCATAGACCGAGCTCGGACAAGGCCCGACAACCCTTGACTCCGGCTGTGAATCTCAGATAGCCTTCGTGCTTTTGGTTGTTTCTTTTCACCTTTACTCGTAGTATTTCCTTTTTCTAAATATTTGGAGAGTTTGAATGCTATGTACGCATATTATTAGCTCGAATATTTCAGCATGTTTAGGGGTTGATTTATTTTAGTTCTGCATATCGTTGTGAAACTTCAGATTTTCTCTTGTGCTAGTCGTGATTGTGTCATTCTAGCGATTGCTAGAAGCGTGCATTGCGAAGAGGTGATTGCGACCCTCATTAGCTAATCCATCTTCCCTTTTACTCTCTTGAGTAATCCACCAAAGAGACACGGTGACGGCGACCCGCAATATTTTTCTTATTGTTGTTAACTTAGGAATCCAAAACAAAACCCCCTTTGTTTATGTTAATGCTTGCAATCACCATTTCAATAGCGAAATCACACTCCCCAGTTGGACTCCTCGAGAGATTGATATCTGGGGATTCAACTCCTCAACTTTATTACTTTACAGCGATCGGTACACTTGCCGTGAACGCATCATTAGGCCTAACATTATGTATGCAACATGTGTCTGTGCTAGGTATCAGGCTTGCCCTAAAGAGTCTCAATACACTGCTATGAAATGAATCTTGAGATACCTTAAGGGCACCTCAGTTCTTGGCCTAAGGTACCCTGATGCACTCTCGGCAAGTGTGCCGATCGTTGTCAAGTAATAAAAGTGAGGAGTTTAATCCCCGGATATCGATCTCTCAAGGAGTGTAAGTAGGTAGTGTGATTTCGCTATATGAAAAAGGGATTGTAAGCAGGAAAGTAACCAAAGGGGGTTTTTGATTTGGATTCCTAAGTTAACATGAAAAAGAAAACTATTGTGGGTCGCCATCACCGCGTTGCTTGGGTGGATTACTCTAGAGAGTAAAAGGAAAGATGAATCGGCTAATGAGGGTCGCAATCACCTCTTCATAACGCACGCTTCTAGCTATAACTAGAACGACACAATCGCAACTAGCACAGGAAAAACAGAATCTTAACAACAAAAGCAATGATTAAGACATAACAACATATCGACATGCTGAAAGCTTAACCAAAACATTATTGTCATGCAACAATCCCACTATCACATGTTCAGAATGAAGTAACCACAAGAAGAGGTGGAGAAATACCACCGAGCGTACGAAGGCTTTCCGAGATTCATGGCTGGATTTAAGGGTTGTCAATCCTTATCCGAGCTCGGTCTTCGAATGTCATCCAGGATCTAGAAGGGCTGTCACCTCCTCCCTATAACCTGTCTTCTTCTCATTTGATTGTTGGGATAGTTTTGACCGAAGAACTCCGCAAGTGCAGCAACAATGAGCTCGGATGGTAGCTTGGAGATCAGAGAAGATGAAGGTGGCCGGAGACGCAACTATTACAAGCTTTCTGAGGAGAAACGGTGGCCGGATCAACTCTCCAAGGAGGAGAGATAAAATGGCGGCTGAAGGCGAGTTTTCCTGCTCGGAGGAGTGGAAATGGCAGCTAAAGCGAAGCTGGATCGAAACTCTTCTCAAGAAGAAGAAATTTGCGCTTTAAATAGACGCAGGTCAGAAAAATAGGCACGCACGGTTTGGCGCACGACCGTACGCAAACTGTACGATATTAACTTCCAGTGCAAGCCTGTGAAAGGAGAAGAGTTGACCCGTGCGTTTTCCTTCGCGCACTAGCAGTTCTGCCTGTGCGTGAAGGACAACACACGGGTTGCGACAGAGAGCTGGAAAACAGGGACACATACGGGAACCATGCATTTTATACATGCACGGTCGATTCCACCTGTGCGTGAACAAAGCGCATGATTAACCACAGAAGGCACAAACTGGAAATCTACAGGAAATCCGTGGGTTTCCTTTGCGCACGACTTCGAAGAAACCTTGCGTAAACCATGTATGAGGATCATCGAACTCAGCTTGACGAAATTCGTCGAGCTCGGCTCGACATTCTTCCAGCTGACTAAAACATACGATTTCACGCAAACCGTGCATGAAAGAAACACACGACCGTGTGTTTTCCTTAAGAAAAAATTCCTACCTTTGGGAAAAACGCACCACCTGCACAGTAAAACCAAAACATGGAGCACCAGCATCCAACAACATTATACAACATAAAATAAACAAAAATAACCATGGGGAGCACCATGTGCTTACCCCCAACATCCGAATGTGCAATTGCACACCCTCGGGCAAAAAACAGTGCAAAAATGGTTCATGACCGAATGATGAAAATATAACCGATATCGGTTGAAATGCAATGCACGAGTGAGAAAAAAAAAGCCCAGATGAGTCCGAAAAACCCTATAAATATCGCACTCATCACACCACCAGACTTAAACATTTGCTCGTCCCGAGCAAATCATCCCTCCGTGCACTAGAAAATAGCTAGCAGGCATAGAGATTTCAAAAATAATGTAAAGCGAGAAATCAAATACTCAAGGGTACAAAAAATATAATAGATAAATGTTGGGAACTATGTCCACATTAACCCATATTTGATGAAGTCACCCTGGAACTAAGATGAATTAGGTTGTATTTGATGTTTTGTTTGAGTTATGTGTTTGCAGGACTCCAATGGGAAGTGTAGACCAATGTCAGTCTACAATGGGTCATCAAACACAGGACCATGCAATGTAATCCCTCATTGTGTGTTCCAAAGTATTGACTCATGTGTAGCCTCTCTATTGGGATACACTTCATATTCAAGCTATAGGAGTATGTGAAAAGACTTGATGCTGACTCCCCTCTAGTAGAAGAAAAATTTCTGTCAGAAATTCTTCCAAGTGTTTCTCTCGAGTAGGTCTTTAACTACTCGAGTAGATTGCTTGAGATATACTCGAGTAAAACTTCTGTATACTCGAGTAAGAAAATTCATCCTCTCGTGAAGTTAAGTAAAACACTCGAGTAGTTCAGTGACATACTCGAGTAGCTTACTTAAGTACTCGAGTAGATCATTCTTCCTACTCGAGTTGCCCAGAATTCAGTTTCCAAGTTTTTCTAAGTCATTTACTCGAGTAGGTACTTTGTATACTCGAGTAGTTCTCGACATTGTGTCGAGTAACTCTTCTCTGTGTCGAGTAGTTAAGATATACTCGAGTAAGTCTTTCATATACGCGAGAAGATTTCTTTCCTCTCGAGTAGTTCAATATGACTACTCGAGTAGTTGTTTTTCCCATGTGCAGAATTTTTCTAAGTGTTTGTCTCGAGTAGTTCTTCTAACCACTCGAGTAGTTCAATTCTGCATACTCTAGTAGTACAACTTGTACTCGAGCAGTTCAACTCCTTCCCGTGAAACTTTTCTGTATACTCGAGTAGATCTTCTAAGTACTCGAGTAAGTTGATTATATAAACTCGAGTAGTTGTCTTCAACCTACTCGAGTAGTCCTGAATTATATACCCGAGTAACATTTCTTTACTTACTCGAGTAGTCCTTGACCTACTCGAGTAGTTATATAACTACTCGTGTATATGACCTCCTTTTCTCAGAAATTTCTCTAAGTCCAGATTTGACAGATTTTCAAATTCCGTGACATGATTGGTGCACGTGTACGTCATTAAAACCAATTATAACCGTTATTAGTATTATTATATAAGGTCATGTCTAATCGACAAACCCTAAGAAGAATCACAAGCTTTCAAGATAAAATATTATTGGAAAAATTTCTGCAGCCGTCTCTCTCTCTCTAAGTTGCTATTTCCTCTCTCTCTCTTCACGGAACGAAAGCCGCCGCCGCCGCAGTTCTTCTCTGGTAAGGGCTTCGATTTTCAGAGGAAATAGACTCAAGAAGTTTTACAGATCGAGATCGTCTCTCAACTGCTCATCCTTTTCCCGATCGTGCATGACAAAGGAAGATTCCAGATCTGTTGCTGAGATTTTCTTCATCTTTTCTGAAAGTGCCTCAAAGCTTACAAGAAGAAGATCCTGCTTGCTTGCTTACAGATCTGACAGAAAATTCATTGTTTGTATTTTCTTAAACAATTTTTATTCTTGTAGGAGAAGTTTTCTCCGAGTGTAGGAGTTTTCAACTCCGAGTTTGTAGGAAGTTTTGCCTTCCGAGTTGTAGATCCAGTTGGTTGGATTGAGATTGTAGGAAGTTTTCAATCCGAGATAGTGGAGTAGCCGAGTCTAGTATATTGTTAGATCGGTGAGGGAAAGTCGATGTATCCAAGATCGGGGAACCACTACAAATTGTGTTTCGTCTATGATAATTTGGTAGATAGATCTGTGCTTTGTTCTGAGATTTTTTATTCCGCAAAAGACGCACAACTCACCTATTCACCCCCCTCTAGGTGATTTAGGTTGACAACTATTATCTTTCAATTGGTATCAGAGCCAGGTTGATCGTTAAAAGGTTAACACCTTGATCAGTTCCTGCAATAGTTGTCATTTGAGATCTACCTATCATGGACAAGGCAAAGGATTTTGCCAAGCTTCCCCTATGCAACAAGAACAACTTTCCCATGTGGAAAGAAAGGATAAAATTCTTTATGGAAGCTGTGGATCCAAGGATCTTCATGATAGTTGAAGAAGGTCCTTATATCCCTATGACTGTCTCCACTATAGATCCCACCAAGAAGGTTCCAAAGAAGCTGATGGATTTAGATAAGGACGAGATTGCACTTGTCTCACTAGACAAGAAAGCTAAAAACATTATAGCAAGTGCAGTTGATGACTCAATACTGCAGAACTTAATCCATTGCCAATCTGCAAAGGAGATGTGGCAATCCTTGGTTACATTGATGGAAGGAATAGAAGAAGTAAGGGATGATCAGAGATCCCTCCTCAATCAGAAGTATGAAGCCTTTTGACAGGGAAGCAAAGAGACCATTGCTGATACATTTGAGAACTTTTTCAAGATAGTGAATGGCCTAAGAGTCTATGGCAGAGTATTCACTAATGGAGAACTGAATGACAAGTTCCTGAGATCCCTGACCAAAGAATGGGACAACAAGGTCTGTGTCATCAGTGAGTTTGGGAAGCTGGCTGAGACAGACCCACAAAATCGCTTCGGGAAGCTTATGTCATATGAGCTTCAACTCAACACCAGGAAAGCTGACGAAGAGAAGAGAAGGTCTGCTCTCAAAGAAAAGTCTGTTGCTCTCAAGGCAGACACTTCTAGAAAGACAAAGGCTGCCTCCCCTGCTCCAGCTCCAGAAATTAGTGAAGAAGAAGAAACTTTTGAGCCAAGTACCTTAGGCTCTGAGCTATCAGAAGGAGAGTTCTCACTGCTCTCACGTCAGTTCAAGAAATTCTTGAACAAGAAGAAGCAATGGAAAGGCAAGGATGCCTCCTATAGAAGATCACGACATGATGATGATCGGCAAAGAAAAGGCTCAAGTAGCTACGACAGGTATTCCTCTAAACAGAACAAATATGTTTCGACTGACATCATTTGTTATTGTTGTAATAAGCCAGGTCACGTCATTGCCGACTGCCCTCATAAGAAGAAGGAGGGTGGTAGAAGAGAAGAAAAGAAATCCTCGTACAATAAAAAGAGGAAAGAAAAGAGCCTGATAGCCAAAAAGAGCAAGACTCTTAGTGACTCCGACTCATCTGAGTCGAGTGAAGAAGAAGAAGCTTATTTTGGGCTTATGGCCCAAACAGATGATGATCAAGAGCCCCAGTTCACTGGGAAGGTAAACTCTCATACCCCTCTCTTAGATTTTTAAGTCTCTGAACATGATTGTGAGGATAGCTCCTCTGACGATGAGTCAGAACTAATGGCCCAATACAAGGAGTTAATCATGGCTTACGACAAATGTCGTCGAGTCGTGAAGACTCAGGCTAAAGAGATCAAATCTCTAAAATCCGAAGAGAGCATCTTGAGAGAGAAAGTCTCAAAGACTGACTCCCTCGAAGAAAACTTCAATAATGCTATTGAAGAGTATAACAAGGCTCTTGAGCACCTTGACCTCAAAGAGAAAATTATCAAGGAATTGGAGGGACAACTTGCCACTGAAAAGAAACTTGTTGAAAGTTTCTCGAAGCCCAAGACAGTTCTTCCATTTGTTGCTGAATTCTTAGCAAAGGCTAAGGGAGCTGGGCTAGGCCATGTAGAAGATCCTAGTAATTCCTCTAGGAGAAATAAGTCTCAACAAAAGAATAAGGCCGCCAAAAAGGTCTTAGCCAAAGAGAAGGGGAAAGCCCCTCAAGATCAGACTACATTCAAGAAAGTCATCTTTCCATCAAATGAATTTGATCTTGACTCATCCTACGAGCACTTTGCTAGGCCTACCTATGTAGAGCCAAAGTCCCGCTATCAAGGATGGACTCGACCCAGAAACTTTGGCGAAAGTGCCTTTAAGGCACCTTATGAAGAAGTTGTTCTTAAGAGCTATAACCCTTTCAATCATGGTCATAACTTCAAGAAGGCACCAAAGTCAAACCCCGTTGTGGAAAGGCCTCCTAAGGAGAAGAAGACATGTGACTGTCATTATCACGAAGCTTCTTCCTCCAAGAATGCTGCCCCTGCTAGACCACAATCCCAAAAGGTCAAGCAGGACATCATGAGGAAAAAGTACAACAGATTTGACTGTTGGTGCCGTGGCAAGGTTGGTCACCTCGCCATTGATTGCTGGTTCAATCCCAGAAATGCTGCAACTCCTCATGTCAGCAATATGAGAAAGACCGCTCATAATGCTAAAACTCATAGGGGGAGCACTCTAACCTGAGACCAATGACCCAAACATGTTTGGGTTCCTAAGGCAAATTGATTATTATTGCAGGTATGTCCAAAGGCCAAAAAACGCCAATCTGGTACTTGGACAGCGGATGCTCTCGGCATATGACCGGGACTAGAAGCCTCATTCAGAACTTTACTCCAGTCGTGAACGGACCAAAGGTCATCTTTGGAGGTTCAGACCGTGGAATTACCAGAGGCTATGTTATGATTACTAACGGCAATGTATCCTTCTCGGATGTGGCTTATGTCGAAGGATTGGAACACAATCTCATAAGCATAAGCCAACTCTGCGATAAAGGATACATAGTTGAATTCCATGCTGATAAGTGCTTGATAAAATCTGCTGACAATATGGAAATGATTCTATCCGGCACTCGAAATAGGAATATTTTCTGTTTAAATTTCATTTGTATAGATTCCTCTACATCAGTGTGCCTTTTAGCAAAAGATAGTGCATCTCTTGGTGAACAATGTCACAAGAGACTAGCACATATTCATTTCAAAACTATTAATAAATTATTTTCAATGAACTTAGTACGTGATGCCCCAAATGTCAAGTGCGTCAAAGATAGATCTTGTCATGCGTGCGTAAAAGGAAAGCAAACAAGGGCTACCTTTAAAAGCGTTATTGGCAAAGATTCTAATAGATGTCTTCATCTACTGCACATGGACTTGTTTGGTCCACTACAAATTAGAAGATTGGGAGGTAAGGATTATACGTTTGTAATTATTGATGATTACTCACGCCTTGCGTGGGTGTTCTTTCTGAAACCCAAGTCAGATACCTTTGACATCTTTACTAATTTTGTCAGGCAAGTCCAGAATGAGTACAACTGCTCCGTAGTAAAAATCAGAAGTGACAATGGAACAGAGTTCAAATCTGGGGCCATGACAGAATTCTGTGAAAGCTTAGGTATATTTCATGAGTTTTCCTCTCCTCGTACTCCACAATAGAACGGAGTGGCTAAGAGAAGGAATAGAACACTCATAGAGGCCTGCAAGACAATGTTGAGTGATGCTTCACTTACGGAGTACTTCTAGGCTGAAGCCGTCAACACTGCATGACATGTGCAAAATCGAGCACTCATAAACAAAAATCACGATAAGACACCTTACGAACTTCTAAAGGGCAGGAAGCCAACCATTTCATACTTTAGAATCTTTGGTTGTAAATGCTTCGTACTTAACAGTGGTAAATATCATACCACCAAGTTCAGCGAAAAAGTTTTGAAGGTATTTTTGTAGGTTATAGTAGTCATAGTTAGGCATATAGAATATTTAATAGAAAAACCCTGGTGGTAGAAGAATCGATACATGTTTTATTTGATGATACGAGCTTGCTGCAAAGCAATCCGTTTAGTGTGCTCATTGAAGATGCATGTGCAAAGCTGAAAGAAACTAGCTTGGATGAACCGTCTGAAGACAAAGGCGAAAAGTTCATCAAGATCACCACTCCAACCCCTACTGGAGAGGCTGATGATCAAGATGAAGAAGTCATCCAAGATGAAGAAATCACTCCAGTGATTGAAGATAATCCAGATGCAAGAAGGTTAGAGCTCATACATATGAAGGATCACCCCATGGACCAAATCATAGGAGATCCCCGGGACGGTGTCAGAACTCGAAGAGGTACAACTAATGAGAATCTTTATTTAAGTTTTCTCTCGCAGGTTGAACCAAAGAAGTTTGAGGAAGCAAACTCAGATGCATCGTGGATATTGGCAATGAAAGAAGAACTAAATCAGTTCAAGCGCTGCAATGTATGTTAGCTTTTTCCAAGACCCAAAGGAAGGAATGTCATTGGAACAAAATGGGTATGCAGGAACAAGATGGACGAAGACGGGACGATCATAAAGAATAAGGCCATACTTGTCGCTAAAGGCTATCGTCAAGAAGAAGGAATCGACTTCGACCAGACATATGCTCCAGTGGCAAGGCTGGAGGCAATAAGGTTGTTCCTAGCATATGCTGCATTCAAGGTTTCACCGTCTATCAGATGGACGTGAAGTCTGCCTTCCTAAATGGTAACATAAAGGAGGAAGTGTATGTGGAACAACCTCCAGGTTTCGTTGACCCTAACTTTCCTGATTATGTCTATTTCCTACACAAGGCCCTATATGGTCTGAAACAAGCTCCTCGAGCTTGGTATGAGACGCTGTCTAGCTTTCTACTTGAGAACAAGTTCACAAGAGGAAAGATAGACAAGACATTATTTCTTAGGGAAATTAAAGGCAAGATTTTGCTAGTGCAAATCTATGTCGACGACATTATTTTTGGCTCTACAGACGACAACCTCTGCAAAAAGTTCTCAAAACTTATGCAAGGGAAGTTCGAAATGAGCAGTATGGGCGAGCTGAAATATTTCTTAGTGCTTCAGGTGAAACAATCTGAAGATGGAATTTTCATCTCGCAGACCAAGTTCACCAAAGAGCAGATTAAGAAATTCGGAATGGAGAACGCAACCTTTATGAGGACTCCAATGGGCTCAACTATGTCTCCTGACAAGGATGAAAAAGGGAAACCTTTTGATGAAACCAAGTACAGAAGCATAATTGGATCCTTGCTCTACCTTACTGCCAGTAGACCCGACATAATGTTTTCAACATGTGTCTGCGCTAGATTTCAGGTGAACTCTAAGGAATCTCACTACGCTGCTGCAAAGTGGATTTTGAGATACCTTAAAGGTACACCAAATCTTGGCTTATGGTACCCAAGAAGTAATGACAGCGAACTAATTGGTTTTGCAAATGCAGATTTTGCAGGAAGCAAAGATGATAGGAAAAGCACCTCCGGGACGTGCCAATTCTTTGGAAGAAGGCTAATCTCCTGGAGTAGCAAGAAGCAGAACTGTGTCGCAATCTCAACGGCAGAGTCAGAGTACATCTCTGCAGGAAGTTGTTGTGCACAGTTACTCTGGATAAAGAATCAATTTGAGGATTACAACATGCAGTTCAAGAATATCCCAATGTTTTGCGACTCTTCCAGCGCAATTGCAATAGCCAACAATCCAGTCTCGCACAGCCGGACAAAGCATATGGTGCTAAGGTATCATTTCATCCGGGAGCATGTAGAGCATGGGGACATAGATCTCCAATATGTCTCCATAGACAGGCAAGTTACAGATATTTTCACGAAGCCGCTGGACGAGACCAAGTTCTCATTCTTCAAAACTGAACTTGGGATGCTCAACAAGGAAGATTAGAGAAGTTTGGATTTCAACAAAGCAAAGAAATTAAATGGTTAGTCAAAATCTGGCACTTCAAAAGTTTTCTTTTTTTTCTCTGACTCAAGTTATACCTGACCTACTCGAGTACTCAAAGGACCTACTCGAGCAGTCCATTTAACTTACTCGAGTAAGACAATTCTTGTACTCGTGTAGTACACTTCATCTACTCGAGTCAGTCAATTCTCCTACTCGAGTAGTGCAAGACCTACTCGAGTAACTTCTATAGACCTACTCGAGTAACTCCTGATCTACTCGAGTACATTTTCTCTCTCTCGTGTATATACCTTTTTCTTTTAAATTTTCTTATTTGCACACCAAGGTTTGTGCCGCCTCTTCTATAGCTTTAAATTTTTTTGGATAATTAGACATAAACCTAGGGTTTATAAATTCGAAATTCCAAATTCATTCTACACGAAATCACTTGCCAATCTCTCGAGTAGCACTTGTCTACCCCGCTTGATCCAATCATCCTATCGAGAAGTTGCAGAGCCGCGACCTAGCTACTCCTCTGCATCCCTCTGACAGAGTCCCTGAGTTTTTGCCCAAGTTTCTGTGATCATGGCCGCCGGCCTCTCCAAGATTGGTGTAGGTTCGAACCCGAACTTGATAGCCAATCATCCAACACCGCTATCACCGACTGAGCTGCAGCTCAGTTGGTGATAGCGGTGTTGGATGATTGGCTATCAAGGGTTGCGGGTTCGAAACCTAGCGCCAACAACGCGGCGTTGCAGAGCGTTGTCTGCAGGTAGCGACACTGTTCGGCAGTCCCTGAACAGAAATTTGAGTTGTCTACCGCTTCGTCTTTAGAAGTTGCAGAGCCGCGACCCTTCCTCTTCCCTCCGACAGAGTTTTTCGTTTCTGGATCATGGCCGCCGTCTCCAAGATTGGTGTAGGTTCGGAACTTGTTACCGCAGGAATTGCAGAGCTGTCAGACGAACCCTTTCCTTCGTTCTCCAAGAACCCTGCCGGATCCTCTTCCCCGAGGTAGCAGAAATCTTCACAAATCTGAAGGTCAAAAGGTATGGCAAAGTTCTGAAATCCAAGGTGCATGGTCTGAAAATTAAACTTATTGCGACAATTATCTCTCAACTCCTCCGTCTACCGGTGGCCACTGTAGCAGATGACCTCGTTGAAGAAGATTCCTACAGAACCTGCTTATTCTGTGGGATTTCGCCTGAAGTTCAGTCTATCAAACGATCAGACTTGAACGCAGAAGGAAAATTTTTGGTTGATGTTATTGGAAAGATTTTGCTGTGCAAGACCAACTCCATAAGGGACATTCCACTATATTTCTTCGACATAATGCAAGCCATTGTCTACCGCAAGAAATTCCAGTTTGGCATGCTGATTCTGGACAAAATCAAGGACAGCTTAAAATCCCCCAACTTTGCCAGAATAATCTCTCTACTCCTCCATGAAACAAATCCTCAAGTATTCAACTTCTCCAAAGGTACCCCTCTTCACCACATGAAGAAGGTCTCCATTTCTTCTATTCAGAGATGGGAGGTCAAGCTGAAGAATGCTGCCCAAGCTGCTATGAATTCAGAAGTTCCATCTTTCGAGGACAGGACTCCATCTCCCTCTCCTCATCATGTGGCCAGCTCCTCTGGTGCACCAAGTGAGGGGGAGCCTGCTCCTTCTATCCCAGTCAGGACACCCTTTCCACCAAAAACTACCTCATCTACTCATCCAGCAACGTCTTCCCTACCTCATACTCCACAAACTCCAGCAACTCTTTCAGATCAGATACCTCAAGAATCTCTTCTCTCAACAGCTGCTGCTATAAATGCAATGATTGCAGAACTCACTGAACAAGTGCTGCCTATTCCTCCTCCTCCTCTATCTCCTCCAGCTGCATCCTCAGCAATTCCCAAGGACTCAACTCCTGGATAATCTCCAGCCAATTCTCCAGCCAGGACTCCAGCAAAATCTCCTACTGCCCTAAAAGACCAGCAAGACACAATTCTTATCTCTGATGAGCCCTCTCCAGAGCTAGTAGAGGCTCCTCTCAGAAACCTAGATTTCTCTCTCCCCCATGTTACAGAAGAAGAGGTTGCTATCATTCATACCACAAGAGCTCACAGCTCTGTGATCATTGAAGAAATAGCTCCATGGGTAGCTCCTCCTCTCTCATCTGATGCTCCTTCAACTGCTGCTGCTGCTTCTGCCCCACCAGATTTGCTGTCCCATATCTCTCTCCTGCTGAAAGACCAGAGAAAATACATTGATGAATCTCTAGCTGTCATTACAGCCAAGGTAACTGCTCTCGAGACTGAGATGAGCAGAGGGTTTGCTGGAATCCAGCACAACACTGACAAGGTCAAGTACTTATTTCAACTTGGTGGAAAAGCCCTCGACCACACTATAGCTAGTGTTGGAGAAGTTATGGAACAAGGTGTCACCCTTGCAAATAATTAAATAGAGCTGGACAAGAAAAATGAAGCCAACAAAGTGAAAATCTGTGAAGAAGTTGGCCTTTTTAAAGAAGATGCAATAGAAAGGTTATCTGTTGAAATCAGAAAGGGGGAGAGCTTGGTCAAAGAACACTTAGAAAAATCAGCTGCTCTGAAGTCAGATTTCTAGGAAACTCATGTGAAGACAATTCATGATGATGTGCAAGCCCAGATATAGAGTGTCAAATTTCATACCTGTGACACTACTGTCTAGATGCACAACCAGATTCTGCCAGACCTTGCTGCTGACCCCAACATCATTCCTCATCATTTAAATCCTCTAGATACAGATGCCTCTGCCCCAGCTGCTCCTCTGCAACCTACCTTCTCTCTCAGGCCTGGAGACTCAGTTGCTCCTCCAGATACCTATATTCAAGGCTGCGAAGAAGATCCTGCTGACATTTTCCTTCATGGTCCTCCAGAGATCAAAACTTACAAGAAGAAAAGGAAATATGGGGAAGGTACTTCTGCTAGCAAGACTGTTCCTGCTAAAGCTCCTGAACATGCTGAAGTTTGGTCTCCAACCTCCAAATCCCTGATTCTGGAAACTCTAAGATTAGTTTTGGAATTCCATGAGAGCAGGAATGTTCATTACAGCTCATATGAATGGGAACTTTATGAAAAATCCATGACCAAAAGGAGAATCTATGACAGAGAATATGGGAGGAACAACCCTGCAACCCCTCCTAGACCTCCCAAGTATTATCCAAAACCTTTTTGTTACCAGAGGAGACAACAAGAGAAACTAGACAGACAACAACATCAAGGCTGATTCTCAAGGATATTTGAGAGTGTGAAATGATTGACTGTAGAACTGATAATTTTGGATATTCTTATTTATAAAATTCTAAGTTTTTGCTCTTATTATCTTTTCTCATAGTCTGTTGCTTGCTTGCACTAATTTTTCTACTTAGCTTCTTTTTATGTCTTTAATTCACCTTAGTGTAAAGGGTTCTGACTTCAACAAATAGGGGGAGATTGTTGGGAACTATGTCCACATTAACCCAGATTTAATGAAGTCACCCTGGAACTAAGATGAATTAGTTTGTATTTGATACTTTGTTTGAGTTATGTGTTTGCAGGACTCCAATGGGAAGTATAGACCAATGTCAGTCTATAATGGGTCACCAAACACAGGACCATGCAATGTAATCCCTCATTGTGTGTTCCAAAGTGTTGACTCATGTGTAGCCTCTCTATTGGGATACACTTCATATTCAAGCTATAGGACTATGTGAAAAGACTTGATGCTGACTCCCCTCTAGTAGAAGAAAAATTTCTGTCAGAAATTTTTCTAAGTGTTTCTCTCGAGTAGGTCTTTAACTACTCGAGTAGATTGCTTGAGATATACTCGAGTAAAACTTCTGTATACTCGAGTAAGAAAATTCTTCCTCTCGTGAAGTTAAGTAAAACACTCGAGTAGTTCACTGACATACTCGAGTAGCTTACTTAACTACTCGAGTAGATCATTCTTCCTACTCGAGTTGCCCAGAATTCAGTTTCCAAGTTTTTCTAAGTCATTTACTCGAGTAGGTACTTTGTATACTCGAGTAGTTCTCGACACTGTGTCGAGTAACTTTTCTCTGTTTCGAGTAGTTAAGATATACTCGAGTAAGTCTTTCATATACTCGAGAAGATTTCTTTCCTCTCGAGTAGTTCAATCTGACTACTCGAGTAGCTGTTTTTCCCGTGTGCAGAATTTTTCTAAGTGTTTGTCTCGAGTAGTTCTTCTAACCACTCGAGTCGTTCAATTCTGCATACTCGAGTAGTACAACTTGTACTCGAGCAGTTCAACTCCTTCCCGTGAAACTTTTATGTATACTCGAGTAGATCTTCTAAGTACTCGAGTAAGTTGATTATATGAACTCGAGTAGTTGTCTTCAACCTACTTGAGTAGTCCTGAATTATATACCCGAGTAACATTTCTTTACTTACTCGAGTAGTCCTTGACCTACTCGAGTAGTTATATACCTACTCGTGTATATGACCTCCTTTTCTCAGAAATTTCTATAAGTCCAGATTTGACAGATTTTCAAATTCCGTGACATGATTGGTCCACATGTACGTCATTAAAACCAATTATGACCGTTATTAGTATTCTTATATAAGGTCATGTCTAATCGACAAACCCTAAGAAGAATCACAAGCTTTCAAGATAAAATATTATTGGAAAACTTTCTGTAGCCGTCTCTCTCTCTCTAAGTCGCTATTTCCTCTCTCTCTCTCTCTTCAAGGAACAAAAGCCGCCGCCGCCGCAGTTCTTCTCCGGAAAGGGCTTCGATTTTCAGAGGAAATAGACTCAAGAAGTTTTACAGATCGAGATCGTCTCTCAACTGCTCATCCTTTTCCCGATCGTGTAAGACAAAGGAAGATTCCAGATCTACTGCCGAGATTTTCTTCATCTTTTCTGAAAGTTCCTCAAAGCTTACAAGAAGAAGATCTTGGTTGCTTGCTTGTAGATCTGACAGAAAAATCATTGTTTGTATTTTCTTAAACAATTTTCATTCTTGTAGGAGAAGTTTTCTCCGAGTGTAAGAGTTTTCAACTCCGAGTTTGTAGGAAGTTTTGCCTTCCGCGTTGTAGATCCATTTGGTTGGATTGAGATTGTAGGAACTTTGTTCCGAGGGTAGGAATTATTTTCAATCCGAGATAATGGAGTAGCCGAGTCTAGTATATTGCTAGATCAGTGAGGGAAAGTGGATGTACCCAAGATCGAGGAACCACTATAAATCGTGTTTCATCTGTGATAATTTGGTAGATAGATCTGTACTTTGTTCTGAGATTTTTTATTACACAAAAGACGCACAACTCACTTATTCACCCCCCTCTAGGCGATTTAGGTTGACAACTATTATCTTTCAATAAACTTTTTAATTATGCAATAATGTTTATAGATTTCAACAAGTGTAATTAAGTATTGTAACTACTCAAAAATATAATTTTGGAGAATCGTTCGGTCATGCGTAGGAATAAAGTTGGCAGGCCACTAAGTTGAGCATTGCCAAAGACTGGGGCTCGGGACCACCTCCAAAGGAATCCACCAATGTCGGGGACCATATGCTTTCCCATTCACACTCTCTCCAAAGCGCTAGTTTGACTCGAGCGCGAATCCGCGTGACTATAGGAAGAAAATGGGGCTTAGGCATATACGTAGGTAAGGATGCAAAAGGTAAACCATGGCTATGCACTCCCCAAATGAGCTCATACAAAAATTCCTGTCGCCAAGCAAAACATACAGGTGCTCCACACCACTAGACTTGGACTTGACAAACGGGTGCATGCACCCGCTACTAGCACAAAATCTCAAAAGGAATTTTCATTTAAACTTTTTCTTCTTTCATGTCAAACTTCTTTCTTTTTTCTCTTTTTCTTTTCTTTTTTAAAAATTTTTATGTCACATTCAGCCACAAAATCATGAAATCTGCACCTCACAAACACAAAACAACACCTCGCAACATCACCGAATGCAATAAGTGATATACTAGTAACTCGAGCTAGGGGCGTGCTACTGGGATAGGCTTTTAGGCTTTGGTGATCATGGAGTGTGGCTGAATCAACAGGAGGGGTAGGCTCAAAATAAGCAAATAAGAATTACGTTAGGACTGGGTGCAAGGCTCAACCGGGCCGAAATGATGGCCTACATCACACTCAGGCTTGACTAACCATGCACCAATGCTTCGAGAGTAGCTTGGGGCAAGTTCTTACACCCCGATAAAGACGATCCTTCCTCCCGACTCGAGCAATATGAGGCTAGTGGCGGCTACACACATTCCTACACTACTATTCGATTGCTCCAGATTCCACAGTTTTGAGTAGTACAAACATTATTTACAAATGCAGAAAAGCGTAAATCTACGAGCATAAAGAAAAATTAAATCTATACTATTTCTACACATCATGAGTCCTCGGTTAGGAGCACTGCACGAGTTTCACACTACCATATCCTAAAATCCTAAGTCAGCACCACTATCTTAAAGTTAACATAAAAGAAATAAATTAAACTTAGGCCGAGCGCGTGCGTAAGTGCGCTCTCATGCGGTGTAGGTGCACAATGCTGTCATGATAAAATAAAAACTGAAAATGAAAATACTCTTGTGGTATGCAAGTGCGTGTGCATAGGTGATTCGCGAAACTTTCCCCAACCAGACTTATACTAAACAATATATCCATGATCTGCAATAAAATTAAAGAAATGAAGGTTGGGGGAGAGGTTACTCATGCTCAGCTAATGAGCATACCAGAAGATTGGCGTTAAACTTTAGCAATAAACCCACGGCCCAAACAAATTCCACCTGCAAAATAGAATATCTCCAACCACAAAAAACTAAACACAATTAAACACAACAACTAAATTGCACAAATTTAAAGCAAGAAGCAACATTGGGTCGTCTCCCATAAGCCCTTTCCTTTACCATCTTTAAGGTGGACCAAATATATGTATTAACAGTTATATAGATTATGTTCAAAAGCAAGAGTTCAGAATGCATGAAAAAGAAATCCAAAGTTACACACAGCATGAAGATAAATAAAACAAGAAATGGAAAGAAAGGGGGGCCCGAAGATCCTTCACTCTTCAGCTGAACACTGACTTGTGATAGATCCCCCCAGTCATGCGAGGTGAGGGCGGGGTGAAGGCTTTACGGCCCAAGGAATACGAGTCTCCCCTACCCCAAGCCTCGTCCTTTTCGCGTCAGCGTGAAAAATCTGATGCCTTGCGTATAAGAAGTTCTTTTCTTTTCAAATTAATAGATGGGGATCGCCAAGGTGGTATATCCACCCCAACCAAATCAGCAACATGCCTATCTTTCTCATCGGGGGGCATCCTTTTCTCACCCACAGCGGGTGAAAGATCAGCCCAAGTCACCCATTTAACAGTTTTACAACATTCATTAAGCTTAATCAATGTTTTTAAATATGTTTCCAACACGCTCCCAATAGCCGTGCACGACACCCGTTCCTTTTCTTCAGCAACTTGTTTCATGTCAAACAATTCCTCCTTCGCTTCTCCGTTAGCAATCATCAGCACGTCTTTTACTTGCACAGCCCCGGTCTTGCTTATTCAACACAACATCTGTCTCATCAGCTCTAGATAAATCATCAGATTATAAAATATTTAATTCCAGCAGTTTTTTAGATTCACTCGGGATTAGAGTGGCAAGTGACGATGATAGAGGCAAATCGACCTTAGAAGCCAAGGTGATGTCGCACGCGTTAAAGCACAACATCACTTCACTGGCTTTCAGGAATGGAACCCCAAGAATAGGCTTTGAATTATTTCCTATGGGTCCCAACACCTGGAAGTCAGTAACAACCACAACCCCGTTAAGTTTAACCTCCACCTCTTTAATCACCCCGTCAGTTTTAACCGCCGTCCAATCAGCTAGCACAAGCGATTTCTGGGTATTAGTTTCGACATTTAAATTAAGCTTCTCAACGTCTTACAGTGCAAGAAAGTTGCACGACGAACCTGAATCGCAAGGTGCTACCATCTCAATTTCATTAATCTCACACTTGACAGCCACTTCATTAATACTGCACTCCTCTGCCTCCCCAGCACTCTTCCCTGGCTCATGGGTATTCTTTTCCATGTAGCTTGGGAGCGCGCCGCGAGTATGCTCGAAGAACACCGGGGCAAGTTTCCCCAGATGTGTCTCTAAGTTCCTCATATAAGCGGTTTGAGTGGCCATGTTAGATTGGGCCATCTCAACAAACTTTTCTATCATTTCTTCTTGAGCACTCCTACGTGCCCCTTGCCCGCTGTGATTATAACCCGGCCGCGGCACTCGCGGTTGGATATTGGAGGCTTGAGCATCAAATTGATGCTGGCCCCCCTGCCATCTTTGACTTAGGGCATTTTGATTCTACGAGAAATTTAGATGATTATTCGCGTTTTGGTTATACACATTATTATAGGGCACAACGTGGTTTTGACTGTTTATAAAATTAACACTTTCATCAAAGGTTATACTTGTCGATTCCGCAAATGACTCTCCAGATGGGCATTCAAAAGCATGGTGGCCGGGATTTCCACATCCCCGACATGATATGCCCCCAACTGGAGCCGGAGGAGTAGTCGATCTAGTCAGCATCCTTCTTCCATCCATCATAGGGTGGCTTTCTTTGGCTTGCTGCATCACTGCATTCACTTCAAAATGATTTTTACCCCTCTAGGGGCATTTCTTCCCGCAGTCCAGTATGTGCTATGGGAAGCCGTGTCTCGAAGAAGTAGCAAAGCCTCTTCAGGAGAAAGGTTCATAATTGTACTGTCGGCTGCTGCGTCGATCATAGCCCGGTATTTCGGCTCGACACCAAAATACAATATTTCTACAAGATTCCACGGCTCGCAGCCATGTTGGGGACAATGGCGCTGTAGGTCAGCGAAACACTCCCATGCCTCAGACAACGTCTCTTAGTCCATCTGTCGAAACGTAGCAATTTCCCTTCGGGCATTCATAATTTTGTCCACTTGGTGGAACTTGGCCAAAAACTTAGGGGACAGAGCCTCCCATGTGATAGCGGTCCCAGGGGAAATTGTGTGAAGCCAGGTCTTAGCCTTGTCCCTCAACAAAAATGAGAATAGCTTCAGCTTAACTACCTTATCAGAAATTCCAACATATCGGAAGGTGCCGCAAATCTCTGAGAACTCTGCTAGATGGAGCTATGGGTCGTCACTCGGCAAGCCAGAATACTGCGTATTATTTCTGACCATATTAAGAATCGCGGGCTTTATCTCAAAATGGTTGTTGGCAATGGCTGGTCCGAAGCCTGGATAAACACTTCCCGCAGTCGGGGTAGTGAAATCACGCATCGTCCTAACGCGAGGTTAGACCACATCCTGACCCTCAATAACTCTATCACCTTGGCCATTTCCTACTTGGCCCAAGTCTTCCATTCTAACTTCAGCAGAAGCAGCACGCACGCGAGCTCTCCTCGCTCGTGCGGTATCAAGATCAGATCCCAAATTTTTACTCATATTACCAGGGATAGGATCTATCATACAATAAGAAATATCTATCAAAGGGTCAAACACTTGCAAAAGTTTTTTTTAAAAGAAAAAAGCACACAACGGTTGCACTCCCCGGCAAGGGAGCCAAAAAATTGATGCACTCTCGGCAAGTGTACCGATCGTTGTCAAGTACTAAAAGTGAGGAGTTTTATCCCCGGATATCGATCTCTCAAGGAGTGCATGTAGGGAGTTTGATTTCGCTATATGAAAAAGGGATTGCAAGCGGGAAAGTAACCAAAGGGGTTTTTTGATTTGGATTCCTAAGTTAACAACAAAAAGAGAACTATTGCGGGTCGCCGTCACCGCGTTGCTTGGGTGGATTACTGTAGAGAGTAAAAGGGAATATGGACGGGCTAATTAGGGTCGCAATCACCTCTTCACAACGCACGCTTCTAGCTATCGCTAGAACGACACAATCACAACTGGCACAGGAAAAACAGAAGCTTTACAACACAAGCAATGATTAAGACATAACAACATATCGACATGTTGAAACCTTAAGCAAATCATTGTTCTCATGCAACAATCCCACTATCATAAGTTCAGAATGAAGTAACCACAAGAAGAGGTGGAGAAATACAACTGAGCGCTTGAAGGCTTTCCGATATTCATGGCCGGATTCAAGGTTGTCAATCCTTGTCCGAGCTCGGTCTTTGGATGTCGTCCGGGATCCAGAAGGGCTGTCACCTCCACCCTATAACCCATCTTCTTCGCGTTTGATCACTGGGCTAGTTCTGACCGAAGAACTCCGCAAGTGCAGCAACAATGAGCTCGGATGGTAGCTTGGAGGTCAGAGAAGGTGAAAGTTGCCGGAGACACAACTATTGCAAGCTTTCTGAGGAGAAACAGTGGTCGGATCAACTCTCCAAGGAGGAGAGAGAAAATGGCGGCTGGAGGCGAGTTTTCCCGCTCAACGGAGAGGAAATGGCAGCTGAAGCAAAGCTGGATCGGAACTCTTCTCAAGAAGAAGAAATCTGCACTTTAAATAGAAGCGGGTCAGAAAAATAGGCACGCACGGTTTGGCGCACGACCATGCGCAAACCGTACGATATTAACTTCCAGCGCAAGCCTATGGAAGGAGAAGCATTGACGCATGCGTTTTCCTTCCCGCACGGGCGTGAAGGACAGCGCATGGGTAGCGACAGAGAGCTGGAAAACAGGGACACACAGGGGAACCGTGCATTTTATACGCGCGCGGGCGATTCCGCCCGTGCGTGAACAAACCACACGATTAACCATAGAAGGCACAAACTGGAAAGCTATAGGAAATCCGTGCGTTTCCTTCGCGCACGGTTTCGAAGAAACCGTGCGTCAATCGTGCGTGAGGATCGTCGAACTCAGCTTGACGAAATTCATCGAGCTCGGCTCGACGTTCTTCCAACTGACTAAAACGCACGATTTCAGGCAAACAGTGCATGAAAGAAACGCACGACCGTGCGTTTTCCTTAAGACAGAATTCCTGCCTTCGGGAAAAACGCACCACCTGCACAGTAAAACCAAAACATGGAGCACCAACATCCAACAACATTAAGCAGCATAAAATAAACAAAAAGAACCATGGGAGCACAATGTGCTTACCCCTAACATCCGAATGTGCAATTGCACACCCTTGGGTTAAAACAGTGCACAAAATTGTTCATGACCGAACAATGCAAATATAATCGATATCCGGTTGAAATGCAGTGCATGAGTGAGAAAACTAGCATAGATGAGTCCGAAAAACCATATAAATATTGCACTCATCATACCCCAAGAATGGGGAATTTGAACTAACAGGCTATTCAAATGCAGATTTTGCATGTTGCAACGAGGACAGAAAGAGCACTTCAGGCTCTTGTCAGTTTTTAGGTAGAAGGCTTGTCTCTTGGAGCTCCAAGAAACAAACAAGTGTTACAATATCAACAGCAGAGTCAGAGTATATTTCAGCTAGAAGCTGCTATGCTCAGTTGCTGCGGATCCAACATCAACTTCAGGACTATAATATTCAGATAAGTAGAACTCCACTCTTTTATGATTCTACTAGTGTAATTTCTATAGCTATGAATCCTGTCTCTCATAGCAGGACTAAGCATATAGAAATTAGGTATCATTTCATTAGAGAACATGTGGAAAGGGAAGACATCTACCTTGATTTTGTCTCCACAGACAAGCAAGTGGTTGATATCTTCACTAAGCCACTAGATGAAGCCAAGTTCAACACCTTCAAATTTGAATTGGGTATGTTGAATCTTGTGTAACTTCAATTCTCTCTTCTACCATATGTTGCATTATTTATTTTACAGGTAGAACATACTCTTCCTCCAGATTATGAAGATATTGTGCAACCGTTGAGGGGAAGCCTGGTGGCGACGACGGCCCCCAAGTTGACGACGGCCCCCAAGTTGACGATGGCCCCCAAGTGGTTGATGACGGCACGCTAACGGAAGACCCTCCTTCGTCTCCAACAAAGGACTCGCGTCGCCGAGGTGTTCGTATGGAGCGGCGCTACAATTTCCGCCCTCGGCGCAAGACAAATATATAGTTAAATTTATCTTTAGATTTATCTTATTTTCATTATGCTATATTATTTGGGATATTGTTTTGAGGGCTGCATGTAGCCATTTTGTGTGTTGTTTTTATTTTTATTTTGGGCTACATATATCCTAGACTTATTTTTAAGCCTATATATAGGCATGTATGTTTGGTTTAACTTAAGTTGAATGAGAAAAGAAAACCCTAAGTCTTTCATTTCTAAGCCTTCTCTCCCTCTCTCTCTACATCTCCTAGCCGCCACCCCCACTCCCCCTCTCTCTCTCTCTAAAGTTTCGGCCAGCACCTTCACTTCCCCCTCTTCCACAAGCTGCCACCCTCATCTCCCACTCTCCCTCTAGAAGTTTCGGCCAGCCCACACATCTCCCTCATCCAAGACCCCACCACCACATACCCTCATTATCCCGAACTCCACCCTCCATAACCGGCCGGCCACCTACCACCTCCACCGAGCAGCCCCTTTGAAGGGAACCCGACAGCCCCTCCACGCGAAGCTTTGACTGGAAAGGCCTCCTTCAACGACGAAAATCTGAACTTTGGCGTGAAGCGGCCAAGGCGGACGATCTATCTCTCCATCAGGCGCGACTCCGGTGAATCTGCGGAAGAGCGACCCTTCAAAGGTAGTCGGAATCATCTATTCCGACTTGGGTAACGATCCTCTCCACTCACGTGTGTTTCCCTCTTGATATTCTAGTGGTCGGAAAGATTTTTGCGTTGGGTTTGAATCGTTAGATTCTTCGTGGTTTTCCTTTTGGATTTGCATCAACCTTAATCGCGATATTTCCGAAAGGGTTTGGCGAACCCCGTATTTTTTTTGTTGGGGGAGATCTACCGTTTTTCGATCGCATTTTGGGTAGACCTCCTTTGGTACAACTTTCGCTCGGTCGGACCCAACATTGGTCCTTTTAGCTTGGGAGAACGTCGGCCTATAGCCGTTCATTTGACCTTCCCGCGGAGTGGCTACCGTACGTTGGTGAACTGTGGTAAAACGTTTGCGAGTGCGCTGCGGTTGAATCTAGTGCGTGAGAGATTGTGGATTGAGTGTGGCGCTCGTTTCATTCCCGTAACCCATTTAGTGTCCGCGGTAGAAGCCTACATCAAATTTTGGTATCAGAGGGAGGTTCTTGTCAATTTTTTAATTGGCACCCTCCCCTCTTTTAGCACGTTAACCTGCACTTGTGTTTGCGCGTTAGTTGTCACAAAAAAAATCTCAAAAAAAATTTATCTTTGGTCTGCCAATAGCGGCGTAGTTTTCTTATTTTTCAGCCAAAAAAATCAAAATAAATTTTTTAATAATCCTCTTTTTATTTCCTGCAAGAAAATCAAAAAAAATTTATTTTCCTATAGTCATTAAGCGGGATTAATTCCTTCTGTCTGAAATCTGTTGTCTTCCATTTGCATGCGTACTAGGCTAGGTACGGAATATCCTCCATCGTCGTCTAATATGGATGATGACCGGGGTGAGGGTCGTCCCCTCACGGAGATTGAGGAGCTCCGTCAGGATTTCACGGAGCAGTTGACGGCCATTAGGGAAGCACTTCACGGATTGGGGTTACCGCACGGGGCACCCCGTAATCAACCCGGTCACCCACGGGTGGGAGAGCATCACAACCCTTACCCCCACCCCCTAATGAGAACGCCCCACGAGCACCGTACGAGTTTGACCTTACTCGGGCCGTCCGAGTCAAGCCACCATCCTACGATGGTTTAGGAGATCCCCAAGTCTTCCAGGACTGGATCATGGAGATCGAATGTTATTTCGAGTGGTATACCCTGAACGACGCGGATAAGGTGCGAGTAGCGAGAATGAAGTTGCTAGGGCGCGCCAAAATATTTTGGTTGAATGAGGAGCGGCGTATGAGGGTCGAGAACGGAGCGTTGCCCATAGGCTGGGATGCAATGAAGGCTAGGCTAACGGAACAGTACATCCCTACTTACCATCGAACACAAATGTTCGATGATTTAGCCACCCTTAAGCAAGGGACTAGGTCGGTGTCTGAGTATATGAGTTTGCTGAAGGACATGATGGTTAGGTGTGACGTGAAAGAGATGCCCGAGGTCACCCTCTCCAGTTCCGTAAGGGACTAAACCCTGATATCCAAGGAAAGCTTCTGCGTTATGGTCACACCGATTTGCACACCACTTTCAAAGCTTCCTTAGATATTGAGCAGCACAACGCGCTTAAGGGCAAGTCTCGCTCGTTCCAAAAGGGGAAGTCCATTATAGGGCCGCCTCCCACCGACACCTATAAGGCTAAAGGAAAGTATCAGTCCCCCGACTCGACCTCCATAGTCGTAACGACTAGGAATGATAGAAACCCCTCTGGTGAGAGAGTCCCGGTGGGTCGGGTCAACAGAACGAATGTCACCTGTTACGCTTGCGGGATCCAAGGGCACTATGCTAGTGATTGTCCTACTACACCCAGACCATTAGCCATGTTAGATTCCGCCGGTGGGGCCGACGACATTACTTACGAGGCGGGCGAAGAGAGCGAGTCGGACGGAGTGCCTAGTGATATGGAGGATGACCCCCGTATGTTGGTTATGAGGTGTATCCTGGCGACCCCTTGAGCGTTAGACGATTGGAATAGGACGAACATTTTCACGTTGAATTTTAAGAGTGGTGAAAAATGGTGTAGGTTGATCATCGATAGCGGTAGTTGCATGAACGTAATTTCTGAAGCCGCGGTGAGACTAATGTCTCTTGTTGCCGAGCCACACCCTCACCCTTATAAAGTGGCATGGGTAGACAAGTCGTCCCTCCCTGTGACGAAGCGATGCTTGGTACCCCTTACCATCAAAGCTTATTCTGAGCAGATTTGGTGTGACGTCATCCCTATGGATGCGTGTCATGTCTTGTTGGGTCGCCCTTGGTTGTACGATCATGACGTCACCCACTTTGGTCGGGCCAACACTTACGAGTTTAAATTTAATGGCAGAACCATACTCTTAAAACCCGCCCCGCCAAAAGATCCTTCGGCCCCCTCGAAGGGTACGGTCGTCCCGGTCGAGAAGAAGACGTTGAGCCTGATAGGAAGGAAAGAATTGAAGCGTACTACCTTCATAGATGGGGTCCTCTATGCCTTAGTGTGCCTACAAGTTAAGGAAGACGCAGCCCCTTTTGAGAACTTGTCGTCGGCGTTGAGAAAACTCCTAGAAGAGTTTGTGGACGTGTACCCGGAAGAGCTACCGGCTGAATTACCCCCATTGCGGGAAATCCAACATGCCATTGATTTCATTCCGGGCTCTTCATTGCCCAACCTCCCACATTATCGGCTAAACCCCTCCGCGCACTTAGAGTTGCAAACCCAGATCTCGGATTTATTGCAAAAGGGTTTTATCCGCCACAGCAAGAGCCCGTGTGCCGTACCCGCCTTACTTGCCCCCAAGAAGGACGGCTCTTGGAGGATGTGTGTGGATAGTAGAGCCATTAATAAAATCTCTATTAAATATCGCTTTCCCATCCCACGCTTGGATGATTTATTGGACATGTTAGCCGGTGCCACGATTTTTTCGAAATTGGATCTTAGGAGTGGATACCATCAGATCCGAATTAGGGAAGGTGACGAGTGGAAAACCACCTTTAAGTCTAAGGAAGGGCTCTACGAGTGGTTAGTTATGCCGTTTGGACTTTCCAATGCGCCGAGCACATTTTCAAGGATGATGACCCACGTCTTCCAACCCTATATGGGAAAATTCATCGTGGTATATTTTGACGATATTTTGGTATTTAGCACCTCCACGATTGATCATGAGTCACATTTACGAACCATCCTTACCACGCTGAGATCGGAAAAATTATTTGTGAACATTAAGAAGTGTACCTTCCATGTGACATCGGTTGAGTTCCTCGGTTATATTGTGAGTTCGAAGGGGATCCACGTAGACCCCAAGAAATTGCAAGCCATTAGAGATTGGCCCGAGCCCGCCAACATTCGGGATGTTAGGAGTTTTCACGGGCTCGCTACATTTTATCGGCGATTTATTAAGGATTTTAGTAGTATTATGGCCCCTATTACCGAGTGCATAAAAAAGGGTGAATTTACATGGACGAACTCAGCCACTGCGGCGTTCCAATTAATTAAATCGCGCATGTCGGAAGCCCCCCTTTTGCGGCTACCGGATTTTAACAAGGTTTTCGAGTTGTCATGTGATGCGTCTGGAGTGGGAATTGGTGGAGTGTTGAGTCAGGAAGGCCATCCTGTGGGGTATTTCAGTGAGAAATAGCAGGTCCAAAATTGAATTATTCCAATTATGATCGGGAGTTTTACGCGGTCATTCGATGCCTCCAACATTGGCGGCATTATTTACTTCCTAAGGAGTTTGTCATCTTATCCGATCATGAAGCGCTAAGGTTTCTTAACTCTCAAACTAAGGTTAGTCCTAGACATGCCAAATGGGTCTCCTATCTACAGGAGTACACTTTCATTATCAAACACCTCAAGGGGACTCTCAACCGCGTAGCCGACGCCCTTAGTCGTGTTTCGTTATTGCTCTCCACGCTAGAAGTAAAAGTGATTGGCTTCGATAGGATTAAGGACGAGTACGTCCACTGCCCAGATTTTAAGGATATCTATTTCGCCACCCAAGATGACTCGCCGACGACCATTACTTCTTTTTACATTCGGGACGGCTACTTATTTAACCATTCGAAGCTTTGCATCCCTCGTTCCTCCCTACGCCACTTCATAGTGTGGGAATTGCATGGTGGAGGGTTAGGGGGACACTTTGGCCGTGACAAGACGATCACGTTAGTTGAAGACAAGTTTTATTGGCCCGGTCTTAAGGCCATGGTTAGTAAGATCGTGGGCAGTTACCGAGCGTGCCAACTGGCTAAGGGGAACAAAACTAATGCGGGGCTTTATACCCCTCTTCCGATTCCGTCTATTCCTTGGGAAGACGTTAGCATGGACTTCATTCTCGGCCTCCCAATCACATTTCGACGTCACGACTCTATCTTAGTTGTTGTCGATCGTTTCTCTAAAATGGCTTATTTTATCGCGTGCAATAAAACCAACGACGCGTCACACGTCGCACAATTATATTTTAAAGAGGTGGTAGGCCATCGAGTAGTTCCGAAGTCTATAGTTACTGATAGGGATGTGAAATTTACTAGTTATTTTTGGAAGACCCTGTGGAGGATTATGGGCACCAAACTTCTATTCTCTTCCGCGTACCATCCGCAGACGGATGGGCAAATAGAAGTTGTGAACAGAAGTTTAGGTAGTTTGCTTCGATGTCTTGTGGGAGACCACAAAGGTACATGGGACCTTATCCTCTCTCATGCTCAGTTAGCATATAATAATTCCAAAAATAGGTCCACGGGTTTGTCCCCGAATGAGATCGTGCACGGTTATAAAGCTCTCGTGCCCCTTGACTTGCTTCTGTTACCGCCATCGTTTAAGTCAAGTCAATTTGCACAGGACTTTGCCTCTCACATCCATGATCTTCACAAATGCATAAATGAAACGCTTACCACTCAATACGCGTCTTATCAAGTTCATGCCAACGCACATAAGAGAATGTCTCCTTTGAAAGTGGGCGATTTAGTAATGGTACGTCTCATCCCTGAACGGTTGCCTACGGGAACCTTAAAAAAGTTAGCGGATCGGCGAGCTGGCCCTTTTCGGATTTTAAAACGGTTGGGAGACAATGCTTTTCTTTTGGAATTGCCCACTGATTGGGGTATTTCCCCTGTTTTTAATGTTTCGGATTTAACGCCATATATTGCTCCGCCACTAGAACTATCTTCCTCTCCGTTTAGTTCCACTATAGATTCTCATGGGTATGGGGTTGAGGGGGGTAAGGGCTCGCTCTCTCCGTCGGTCTCCAACGGAGGTACGCTACATGTTGATGATATAGATTTTCCCCCTTTGCTGCCTAATGCTTTTCCCAGGTTTGCCAGGACCGCATTTTTGCCCGACAGGATTCTCCAGGATGACGTGTTTCCCACTGCTGATGGCGATGTGCGCCGCTACTTGATCTGCTAGCGTGATCACCCCGCCTCTGATGACTCTTGGCTCCCGGAAGCGGAAGTGGCTCTCTTGGATGGTGTTCTTCTCCGACGGTATCTTCAAGACAACTCATCGGTGATGAGTCCTTTCAAGCGGGGGAGGATTGGTGGCGACGACGGCCCCCAAGTTGACGACGGCCCCCAAGTTGACGACGGCCCCCAAGTTGACGACGGCCCCCAAGTGGTTGATGACGGCACGCTAACGGAAGACCCTCCTTCGTCTCCAACAAAGGACTCGCGTCGCCGAGGTGTTCGTATGGAGCGGCGCTACAATTTCCGCCCTCGGCGCAAGACAAATATATAGTTAAATTTATCTTTAGATTTATCTTATTTTCATTATGCTATTTTATTTGGGATATTGTTTTGAGGGCTGCATGTAGCCATTTTGTGTGTTGTTTTTATTTTTATTTTGGGCTACATATAGCCTAGACTTATTTTTAAGCCTATATATAGGCATGTATGTTTGGTTTAACTTAAGTTGAATGAGAAAAGAAAACCCTAAGTCTTTCATTTCTAAGCCTTCTCTCCCTCTCTCTCTACATCTCCTAGCCGCCACCCCCACTCCCCCTCTCTCTCTCTCTCTAAAATTTCGGCCAGCACCTTCACTTCCCCCTCTTCCACAAGCTGCCACCCTCATCTCCCACTCTCCCTCTAGAAGTTTCGGCCAGCCCACACATCTCCCTCATCCAACACCCCACCACCACATACCCTCATTATCCCGAACTCCACCCTCCATAACCGGCCGGCCACCTACCACCTCCACCGAGCAGCCCCTTTGAAGGGAACCCGGCAGCCCCTCCAGGCGAAGCTTTGACCGGAAAGGCCTCCTTCTACGGCGAAAATCTGAACTTTGGCGTGAAGCGGCCAAGGCGGACGATCTATCTCTCCATCCGGCGCGACTCCGGTGGATCCGCGGAAGAGCGACCCTTCTAAAGGTAGTCGGAATCATCTATTCCGACTTGGGTAACGATCCTCTCCACTCACGTGTGTTTCCCTCTTGATATTCTAGTGGTCGGAAAGATTTTTGCGTTGGGTTTGAATCGTTAGATTCTTCGTGGTTTTCCTTTTGGATTTGCATCAACCTTAATCGCGATATTTCCGAAAGGGTTTGGCGAACCCCGTATTTTTTTTTGTTGGGGGAGATCTACCGTTTTTCGATCGCATTTTGGGTAGACCTCCTTTGGTACAACTTTCGCTCGGTCGGACCCAACATTGGTCCTTTTAGCTTGGGAGAACGTCGGCCTATAGCCGTTCGTTTGACCTTCCCGCGGAGTGGCTACCGTACGTTGGTGAACTGTGGTAAAACGTTTGCGAGTGCGCTGCGGTTGAATCTAGTGCGTGAGAGATTGTGGATTGAGTGTGGCATTCGTTTCATTCCCGTAACCCATTTAGTGTCCGCGGTAGAAGCCTACATCAAAGCCAGCCCAACAACTTAAGTAGATTTAGTCACAGTGAGAATATCTACTCCAGATAGATAGGGGGAGCAAAACACCTCAGTTTGATCCCTATTGAAGAAGTCAAAAAGGGGGAGGATAGAAGTCAAGGGTTGAGAATAACGAATAAGTGGAACAGTAAGGATGGCAGTATGCCCGGGGTAGTAAGTAATTCTCCATAGGTTGGAGAATTATGGTAACATTTCCACACTCTACTAATGGTTATTCTTTCTATGATGAATATGTTGTGTTGTCTATGACTTGTAGTGTTTTGACTTCTTGAAATAGGGAGAGATTGTTGGGTCTATTGATCCCAATATCCCAGATTTGTAAGAAGTCAAACGGGTCAAGGACATATACACAATGTATTTGATGTGTGCTTTAGTTCATGTATGCAGGTAGTCCATAATTGGACAGGTGAAGAAAATGATTTTGGTAGTAAAACTCAAATTTCGTCGAGCTCAGCTCACTGTTCGTCGAGCTCAGCTCAACATTCTGTGGTACAAGAGCTAAAGTTTCAAATTTCATCGAGCTCAGCTTGAAGTTCGTCGGGCTCAGTTTGCAATTCGTCGAACTCAACTTACAAATCATCGAACTTAGCTCTACACATGTTAAGCTAAAGCCAAAAAAATCATCTATGGAAAAAAGCACTGAGACCACTGAGAAGATCAGAGTTCATTGAGCTCAGCCCACATATCGTCGAACACAGCTAAAGCAAGAGAAACTGACTAAGGCAAAAAGTGCTGAGACCGCTGAGATAGCTGAGAAAGAGGCGTTGAGACCGCTGAGACATCTGAGATAGGTGAGAAGAAGGCATTGAGAGCGCTGAGATATCTCAGACAAAACTGGCTGAATTTCTCTAAGTCCAGAAGCTTTGAGTTAATCAGGTTCACTCAATGCTTCTAATGAAGAAGGAAGCGCTGAGACAAAACTAGTTGGATTTCTCTAATTACAGAAACGTTGAGTGAAGCAGGTTCATTCAATGCTTCTATTGAAAAAGGAAGCAATGAGACAGTTAAGAGGAAATCTGTTGAGAAAGAAGATAACCACGGCTGAGAAGCAAAGACTGCTGAGATAGAGACTTGTCTTAGCTAATAAGAAGAAAGCGTTGAGACAAAGGCCTGTCATAGCTATTAAGAAGAAAACGTTGAAACCACTGAGACAGAACCGCTGAGACAAATCCAGAGAAATTCACAAGTCCAGAAGCGCTGAGAGCCAAGACAGATGGCGTTGAGTGACTTAATATCACTCAACGCTTCATGGATCTCTGGAATATTTTCTAAGTCCAGATGGTGACCTTTGCTGACATCATCATAATCAACTCACATCTAGTCGTTTCAGGAATGCTACAGTGGCGCCGAAAGCTGCCTTGTCCTTTTTTGAAGAAGGTGGGGCTCACCAAACCTTGACTAGGGCCCACATACAGTGTACCGTTGATTCGAATCAATGGATATAAAAAGGAAAATGAAAATGAATTAGGGAAACCAACAATGAAAAACAAAATGAAAAGAGATTGATCGGAATAGAGAAAATACTTAAAGGCGGCTGGACATCATCTTCTCCACCAAGTTTAAAGCTAAAGTCCAATAGGGATAGCCACCAAGGCAAAGGAAGTTATCTGAGCTCTTCAAGCTCAGCAAGATAGTTCTTCCAATAACAAGATAGCTGATTCTTCCATTCAGCAAGTTGGTTGCTACGTTTCTGTGTAGCAGAAAAGAGATAGTTATAGAAGAGGACTAATTCATTGTACAACAAGTGTGCTGGACTGAAATCTGCTCAGTCCAGCAAGGTTGGCTCAGAGATTTATCTTTAAGTCAGTTGTTCATTTTTCGTAAACTATTCTGTATTCTTTTCTTGTAGGATTCAGTTTATCTGAATCTGAGTGTAGGGCACTTTGTGCCTGAGGTAGGTGACTAATTAGTCACTGAGGTAGGTGACTAATTAGTCACTGAGGTAGGATCCAAGTGTGGATCTGAGCTGTAGGGCTTAATTGTATGAGGTAGGAGAGTGCCGCTCTCTGAGGTAGGATCCAAGTGTGGATCTGAGGTAGGGCTGTCCTCCCAGCCTGAGTGTAGGTCCTTGTGCCTGAGGTAGGTGACTGGAGAGTCACTGAGCTGTAGGTGACAAGTGTGTCACTGAGTTGTAGGCCTTGGAGAACACTGAGCTGTAGGTACCTGGAAGGGTACTAAGTTGTAGGAGTGCTGCAACACTCTAAGAGTAGGGCTGTATGCCTGAAGTTGTAGGGCTGAAGAGCCTGAGTTGTAGGCCTTAGAAATAAGTCTAAGGTAGGTGATCAGTGGATCACTGAGTTGTAGGAGCTCTGTAGAGTTCTGAGGTTAGAACCCTTATGGTTCTGAGTATGGATTCTGTGAAGAATCTGTGTTACAGGCAGAGGGGCCTGAGGTGTAAGCTCTGAGGAGGATATTAGTGGAGTTTGTGCCTAGTCCAACAAAACAGTTGGGTAGGTGAGAGGGAAAGTAGATGTACCCAATTTGGGAACCACTATAAATCTTTATGTTTGCTGTGTTGCTTGTTTTCCTTTTTAGTGCAGGATCTAAGGACAAGCTCTAGATAGTTTACTTGAAAACAACAAAAGAATTAAGAAAACATCAAAGACCTATTCACCCCCCTCTAGGTGATTAGGTAACCTTCAGTTAAATAACTTTTAACTTCTTTTCTGAGTTGGTCAAATGACTGTGTTAACAAAAACAACCTTTCTAGAAGGAACAACACTACCCTTCTTTAGATTTCTTTCAGCAACTATTTTGCTGAAGGAGAGTGTTTCAATAACTTTAATTTGCTTTTCTGAGTGCCATTAGGAGCAGTTTTCATTGCAGAAATCATGCTCCTGATAGCATCAGAAACACCCAAATCATGTTTGCTATAAGACTGACCTTCAGTTTGAGTTTTTACTTATTGAGTCTGAAGTTTGGCCACTGCCCCCTTCTTAAGAGTAGGGGTTGGAACACCAAAGACAAACAGTTCAGGATGGGCCATTTATATTTCCTCATGAGCAGCCTTGAATGCACTCATTCCCATTCCTCTTCTCCTTACATTAGAGGATACATTAGTATCCTTTCAGGAAGAATTCCCATTCTTCCAATTACCATACATAGAGTCCTGGTCATACCTATTAGTAGGGAGTATTACCCTTTTAAAAGGAAGGGATGGCTTAGCCAGAGCTTTTCCCTTTCCATTAAAAGAGGCAGCTCTGGTGTTTCCCTTGAATCCAACTCCTCTCTTGTTTCTCTAAGAGGTGAAGGAGTCAATAGTGGGCAACATTGAGTTGGGTTTAGAAACATTTTCCACAACTCTCTTCTCACTTTGAGATTTTCTTCTAGATCCCTAATAAGATCATTCTTATACTTTATGGTGCATATATGTATAAAAGTAATATTCTTCAACTGACTGATTTCCTTTATTTTCTGTTCCAGCTTGACTGCTGTGTAACACCCCCAAATCCCAATTTGGGTTCAGGTTGGGTGACACAGCCTGGGACATGGGCGTGTCCCAAGGCGTGTCGTGCTCGGGTTGAGTGGCCTTTCGAGTGTTCGACGAAATATGCTCGAGAAGTACTCGAGAAGAGAGAACACGCCCGTCGACACAGGCCTGTCAGGGGGCGTGTCCTCCTCGGGGTCGTCGAACTCCACTCGACGACTATACGGCGGGGCGTGTCTGCAGCCATATAAGGGAACACGGCTTGAGACACGGGCATGTACCATGGACGTGTCCCACTCGTGTCATGTTGAGGTTGTGCTGTTTGAGGTACACGGCGTCTAGACACGGGCGTGTCGTTCATGACACAGGCGTGTAGGCTGTGACACGGGCGTGTCACACGACCATGTACTGTTTGGATTTGAGTAAGTTTTGTGTCGCTTAAGGGACACGTCCTGTGACACGGGCGTGTCACAGGGCGTGTCAGGCCGTGTTCAGCCTTTTTTTGGGCAAATCAAGGATGTTCTTTTCCCTTATCCTAGATCCAATGGTCCAGGCCCCTTCCCTGTGGATAAATGGACGAGAATGAGGGGAAAGCTCATTCATGAGCCATTTATCCTTCTTCTCAAAGAAGGAGAGAGAGAGAGAAAGAGATCAAGGGAGGAAGGAAAGGGAGGAGGAATCCAGTTGCTGGAGGAGCTGCGGAGTGCGGATTCAGGATCCGAGTTTCGATTCGTGGAGGCAACGCCGAGGCGGTGATTTCCATCCGGCCAGTTCATGGCTCCAAAGCGATCTTCAAGGATAACGATCTCCTTCTTGGACAATCAAAGTCTTTTTTTATGCATAGCATGGAATCCTCCACTAAGAGGTGGAAAGCGCAACTGTTTCCCTGTTGAGTCTACATCTAGAGCCGGAAGTGTGAAGTACAACATAGGAATGCTGTGTGAAGCCCATCTGGATGGTTACTCTGGATTGGTGATGATTCTGGGTAAACCAGAGAAGACTTCGTGTATTTTATATGCGTATGTTTGTGAGTATAAGCTCTTGTGTATGGATGCTGATCTTGGAAGCTTTGTGTAAGCTCCTTGTGGTGTGAGCGCTGTGAGTGCTAATTGCTCTGGGAGAGCGAAAAGCTGTGGCTAAGCAGGAGGGAAGGCCGACCAGCGTCGAGTGGTGCATCACTGATGGTGTGAGCACGGAAAGGCTAACCTGCAACTGGTTGTTTTGAGTGGTCGATAGGTAGTAATGCCTGGGGAGTGCAAGATAAACCCGGCTTGCTACACCACTAGGGTGGGTCGATATGAATGAGGTTGAGAGGTCGATTGGTCGCAATGCCTGGGGAGCCGAGGTAAACCTGACTTGCTACACCACTAGGGTGGGTCGATCTGTATTAGGTTGGGAGGTCGATTGGTGGTAATGCCTGGGGAGCGCAGATAAACCCGGCTTGCCACACCACTAGGGTGGATCGATCTGCTATTGTAATGCTCATGTTTGGTATAAGGTACCTTGAGTGCACGGAGCGTCTGGTGGATGCCGGCATTTGTGATATTGTTGTGCCTGAGAGCACTTGTTGTGGTTGATAGATAGTGCGATGGAATGCATACATGGAAAGAACCACTGCCCCGGGTAAGGCGTAGGGTCGTTTTAATTGGTTAGCTAATGCTAACCGTTGCTTTGTTTCCCGCTATTGGGATGGATGCCTATTTGCAGGTGATGGTGGAGTGAATTGAACTGAGTAGAATGATGCCTTGCTGCTTAAGGCCCTTGAAGGCCGTACGAAGAATGCTTGGATTTCATGTGTGGCCGGCCTGCGTTCCGATGTATGAAATTGTATATATTTGTAAAGAGCAACCTATAAGGCCTTAAGGCCGTGAGCGTGTGTGTGTTGTATACATTCCTGGTTTATATATAAATGTGGAGTTTATATATTTAGTGGACATTCGTTCTGATGAGTTCTTTTAACTTAAAATGCTGCGCTAGAATGCTTTGAGTTAGGCTACGAGTAGCATGAGATTTTGATATCCACATGTAATTCTGCCATTTGTCTGTGAAATATGGCGTGGGGCCCCGTCCGGACCCACTGTTATATTCCATGCGACGAATGGGGCATTACAAAGTAGTATCAAAGCCAGGTTTGAGATTTTTGGGAGGGAGAACATAAGTGAACTCAAGAATGTCCACTAGGAATGTATACATGCATGTGAGGAGCGTGAATGTGACATCAATGTATATTTTCCATTATGAAATGGATGATTAATGGTGTTTTGTACATTGATAGGTGACGAGGAGTGGTGTTGGGCAGTCTGAGCCCCTGCGGTCAGACGAGAGTGCGGCACCTGTTGAAGCACCTACACCTCCCTCGACGGAGACCATACGTGTGGTGACTGAGACGGTGCTCGCAGTGTTACAGGAACAACCTACTAGGCAAGCAAGGCCTGCAAGGGTGCCAGTACGGGCTGGTGTAAGGCAAGAGTGCGCTGAAGCTGTGGTGGATGAACAAGCCACAGACAAGCAGTTGAAGCGGTTTATGGAATTTCATCCACCTATGTTTGGTGGGGCGACTTCCCGAACGCAAGCAGAAGATTGGCTTGCAAGAGTCAAGACGATCCTGACTACAATTAGGACTGCGGAGGAGCAGAAAGTAACCTTAGCCACGTTTCTATTGGAAGGCGATGCACGGCTTTGGTGGGATGAAGTGGAATTGCACTACTTGGCAAGTCGAGTATTAGAAGAGATATCGATCAAAGAATTCTCACGAATATTTCTGGCCAAGTATGTGCCAGTGTCGCAGCGGATTGCCATGGAGAATGAGTTTCTATATCTGGTACAGGGTGAGAGTGATATTGAAACTTACCTGCATGAGTTTACCAGAATGGGGAGCTCTGCTGGGTCTACCTTCGCTGAGGAAGTCCGAAAGACGAATCAATTTTATGAGGGACTTCGTGATGAATTAAGGTTGGCACTCCCGAGTTCGGTGAACCAAGACTTCCAAGCGTTGGTAGATACAACCCGGGCGCTGGAGAAGGATTTGAAATGGGTGCAAGATAAGAAGAGCTTATTAGTGGAGAAGACAGAATTCAAAGTTCCGCAGCCGGAACAGTCGGAGTGTAAGCGACGAGACACGAAGAGGTTCAGGCCTACTGAATCAACTCCGTCGACTGTCTCTTCGGGGGCAACCTATGGGCAAGGACGTGGAGATACACTTACATGTTTTAACTGTGGCAAGCAAGGACATATAGCCCGTGATTGTTGGAGCGGCCCTCCAAGGGGTGAGAAAAGAATAGGTGCGTCTTATGAAGAAAAGGGCAAAGCAGTGGCCGAGTCATCTGCATCCCGGACGCAACCTCGATTGCATAATATTGAAGTGTAAGAGCCACATGCTCAATTGGTGAAGTATAGGCTCAAGTGATCAGTTTGGAACTCCAAGAGGCTATCAAACGATATATGCAAAATATGAAGTAAGAATAGATGAGTGACCCATATTACTTTGGTGATATGACTAATGCAGTATATATGTTATATGTCGTGTTGAACGATGAAATGTTGGTGCACATATTGTGTTATTTAGGGGATCGCTCGATCATGGTGTATATCTATGATGTTTGGGTATACAATTATATTAAATTGTGGATGGATGTGCACATGGTAGAGATATGTATGTATGTGATGACATGATATGTTTGTTTTGTGCGATGTCGTGGGGCGAGACAAGCTGCAGCCTCAGAGCTCTAACCCATCTCGCTTTGTTTGGGTGATCAGTTGCATTTGCTGCAACGAGGAGTGATTATGTGAATGTTTGTCATTGAGCTAAATTTCGGGATGAAATTTTTTGAAGGAGGGGAGGGTTGTAACACCCCCAAATCCCAATTTGGGTTCAGGTTGGGTGACACGGCCTGGGACACGGGCGTGTCGTGCTTGGGTTGAGTGGCATCTCGAGTGCTCGATGAAATGTGCTCGAGAAGTACTCGAGAAGAGAGAACACGCCCAACGACACGGGCATGTCAGGAGGCGTGTCCTCCTCAGGGTTGTCGAACTCCACTCGACGACTACAAGGCGTGTAACACCCCCTATCCGTCACATAGCATATAGTAGTAGGTCCGGCCGGGGCCCGACGCCATATACCAGAGACAGACCGGAAGGTTACTCAATGGAAACCATCCAACTAATAACCAACGTCCTACACAGAGTCATTCTAGCGGAAGCAATTTAAAGGTTTTAAATTTAAGAACCCAACTAAAAGCATGAATGTCCACTACAAAAAACAATAGTAATGAAGTACAATACACAAGTACCATGGCCTTATGGCCTTACAATGGTTTACTCAAATATAAGTGTTTTCCAAACCTTGGCACGCAGGCCGGTCATACATGAGAAATAAAGAAAACAATCAAAATTAGGCCTTCGAGGGCCGGCTCAGCAACTTGGGCATTTGCCCGCTATTTACCGCTCGGCTCCGCAGCACCTGCAAGCAACATTTCACCGCAACGGTGTCAAACAAAAGCAACAGTCAGCTATGCTGACCAAATTATAATGATCCCTCCCCCAAACTCGGGGTGGCGATGCTCCTTTCCTTGCACTCTGTTAGCATAACCAAGCAGTATAATGTAATAACACATCAACACAGGCGTAGGCACGCCCGGCCACACACCCCATGCACTCAGGACACATTCTTCGGTGAACCGGTCATTGTCACGTCAATTTAAGCCATAGACATTGCGGTCTCACCACCGCCACTTGGACGGCCAATCTCGTGAGCATTTAGGTCCTTTCGGCCGATGTCATGTCAATTTAAGCCATAGACAACCCGAGACCTCCTATCTGTGCCAATGACAAGTGCCACGTAGCTTTAGGTCGCTTGTACCGAACGACATAGATCGGGCACGGTTCTTCTTAACCCGTTACTCACACTACAATGTCAATTTAAGACATATGTGCATGTTAGCTCCCCGAGTCCCAAATCGTTTACACACATCATATAACCAGTTATGTTCAAGTTGGCTCCCAGGCCACCATGTTGGCAGAATCACGCATCTGCCCAGTTTTTCAGGTGCACCTTGGAGTTAATCCCCAAGGCTCCCTGTTGCAATCTACCGCGTAGAAAACCCAAAAAACAATCATTCGTGCAGAGTCTTCTCCGGCCATTCATGCAATGCAACATCACCGATCCAGACCAATTTATCCGGGTAGGTTTCACACATCATGCCTATGTCCGTTCTCAATTACAGAATCTACATGTACATAACGGGGACTATTCATGTCTACCCGAAGGAACACCTCAACTCACCGCAAACTCGCGAAAGCGGGCTTCCTATACAAAGGAAAAGAGGACTTCACATGTCCTAGGATGAGAATCGTTACCCTAGCATTTTTCCTTGGCGCCATGGAAATCTATGCGGATGAAAAGCACCGCAATCTCCTTGCCTCCGTAGATCCGAAGTCGGCTCGCTATTTGGAGCTCCGTAGCTCCGCCGGTGACCGGATCTAGCCTCCTTCTTCTTCCTTGATCTCCCCTCTCTCTATATCTTTAGAAAGAGATTGAGTAAGAGAAATGAGGGATTTGAAACCCTATTCCCGGGTATATCCCAGCACGAACAACTCCCAGCTGTCGGATCCCAAAATAAGGAAACGAACAGCCACGATCCGGATCTGAAATCTAAAATCTGTGCCGAACACGGCCTGTGACACGCCCGTGTCAAGGTCCGTGTTCCCCATTCGCCGTCGAAACCGACGTGTCCCGAAAAGAACACGGGCAGCCGACACGCCCATGTCGATCCTGACACGCCCGTGTCATCTAGTATACGGCCGTGTTCCCCCATCATCACTGGATCAAGAACAACCTGCAAGGGACACGGGCACTCGACACGCTCGTGTCGGAATTTGACACGCCCGTGTCTACCCGACACGACACATGTGCTGACCCGTGTAACACCCCCGCCACGGCCATACTACATCCCGTGAAGGACACGGCCTGTAAGACGCCCGTGTCCCAGGCCGTGTTCGCTGCTCGACGATCGTCGACTCCAAAATTTGTCGACCTCTCGGCCAGATCGTTGACCCGAGCACGACACGCACTGGAACACGCCCGTGTCCGAGGCCACGTGACCCCTACCAAGTTCCAAACTTGGTCCGAAATGCTACCCGTCGCTCTTTTGAGTTTCGGGGCGTTACAGCTCTCTCCTTCTTAAATGAATTTTGTCCCAAAATTACAAAAAGGGAAATAAAGCACAATACTAAAATGGTACCTGACTGGAATAACTCCGGGTACTAATCAAGCATGGTCTGCTCTCGCTCCAAAGAGAGCTCTTCCAGACCGCAATTGTCCCAATGGACCTTGACCATACTGATCTCTTTGTTGCGTAGCCGCTTGACTTCTGAGTCCTCAATACATACGGGCTTGACCTTTGTCATCAACCCATTATCGACCGGCACTTGATCGACCGCAATCACTTGTGTAGGCTCTTGCACCGCCTTCCGCAGCACCGATATGTGGAATACATCGTGTAGACCACTAAGCTCCACTGATAGCCTCAATCGATAAGCTGCTTCGCCAATCCACTCCAGAACCTCAAACGGTCTAGAAGGGGGACGGTCTTCCGCCGGCCTCCACTCCAGTTGCTGACCTAGTTTGACTTTGGCCTCTTAGTGGGCCCCACATGGCTACAACCCACTACCTAGGGTCAAACCTAGCTAATTTCCCTATCACACACCCCATGCCCAACCCAATATAAGTTAAGGGGTCTAGAAGTAACATGGGATGTTACAAATCCTATAAACAAAAAAATAATTTCATCCCCGAAATTTAAGTTTGGGTCTACGGGGTTCTACTTGCAAGAGTTATAAGAAATTTAAACGCATAAACTAAAGTATACCTGAAGTGAATAGCTCCGGGTGTTGCTCCATCATCAGATCCATCGATTCCCAGGTGTGCTCCTCCCGTCCATGATTGGACCACAACACCTTCACAAGAGGGACCTTCTTCTTCCGCAACACAGGAACATCTATATCATCAATCCGGATTGGCTCCAATCTGACGGATCAGTCTGGCGCTATCAGATCGGCTATAGTAGTAATGTGCTGCTCCGGCCGTAAGAGAGCTCTTCGTAAGGAAGAGACATGGAAGACATCGTGTAGTGTACCTGACTCCGATGGCAGCTGCAGTAAGTAAGCTAAGGGGCCGATCCGCTCCAGGATCAAGTATGGCCCCATGTATCGAGGACTGAGCTTCTTGTGCCTCCACACCCGAGAGACACCGTGTACCGGACGTACCTTTAAGAAAACTCTGTCTCCAACCTGGAACTCCACCTTCCGGTGCCGAGCATCATAATACTTCACCTGTCTACTCTAGGCCTCTAGCAGTCGATCCCTGATCAAATGAACCTGAGCCTCCATATCCTTCATATAATCGGAACCAAGAGCCTTGTTATCCACATACTGAACCCATGACAGCGGTGTCCGGCACTTCCTCCCGTAAAGTGCCTCATATGGAGCCATCCTGATACTAGCCTAGTGGTTGTTATTGTAGGAGAACTCGATCAATGGTAGCAACCTCTCCCAAGGCTTCCCCATATCCAATATGCATAGGAGGAGTCGATCCTCCATGGTACGGATGGTCCGCTAGGTCTGTCCGTTGGTCTGTGGGTGTAAGGCAGTACTAAAAGTAAGCCGAGAGCCCAAGTAAGCATGCACAGCCCTCCACTCCCTCGAAGTGAACCGACCATCACGGTCCGAAACAATCATTCTGGGGATGCCATGGTATCTGACAAACTGCTCCACGAATAATCTCACCAAAACTGCAACTGGAGCATCCTTCCTGACTGGAATAAAGCGCGCCACCTTGGTCAGTCTGTCTACTATGACCCAGATGGAATCATGCCCAGAGTGGGAGCGAGGTAGTCCGTGCACAAAGTCCATAGCAATGTCCTCGAACTTCCACTCTGGGACTGACAATGGCTGTAATAATCCTCCCGGGCTCTTGCATTCCGCCTTAACGCACTGGCACGTCTCACAATGTGTCACAAAGTGGGTGAGCTCCCTCTTCATCCCAGGCCAATACATGGTCTTCCGTAAATCTGCCCACATCTTGGTGATGCCGGGATGCACTGAATATCTGGAGCAATGTGCCTCTCTAAGTATATCATCCCGGATACCGCCCCTGCTGCTATATAAATGCGTCCACGGAATCGAAGGAGATTATCCTGCAGCGTGTAATCCTCAACCTTGCCCCTTTCCATGGCACTGAAAATCGGGTCCAATGTAGCATCTAGCCTCTGACGCGCCATAATACGCTCCCGAATGTCATCATCTCTGATCAATGAGCTCAGGTACTCTTAATATCCTACTGGTTTGGCCTTAAAAACCATAGTAATATGCATGTCTTCCATCATCTGTATCAACTCCATAGCCATCACCCGAGGCTCCGACCCAGAGGTGCCGGCCCTCCTGCTCAATGCATTTGCTACTGTGTTTGCCTTCCCCGGGATGTAGTGAATCTGGTAATCATAGTCATAGAGAAATTCTAGCCATCTCCTCTATCGCAGGTTTAGGTCCTTCTGCATATCGATGTACTTGAGATTCTTGTAATCTTAGAAAATGACACAATGAACCCATACAGATAGTGCCGCTATATCTTTAGTGCAAATACAACAGCCGCGAGCTCCAAATCATGTACCAGATAGTTATGCTCATGCTTCTTCAATTATCTCAAAGCATAAGAGATAACATGTCCATGCTGCATCAGTACAACACACATCCCTTCGTATGAGGCATCTGTGTAAATTCTAAATCCCTCACTCCCAGATGGGAGTACAAGGATTGGGGATGAGGTAAGTCGGTCCTTCAACTCCTGAAACGGTGTCTCGCACTGCTCTATCCAAGCAAACCCTACATCCTTCCTCGTCAAGGTCGTAAGGGGGAGTGCTATTCTCGAGAACCCCTCCATGAACTTACGATAATAACCTGCTAATACCAAGAAGCTGCGAATGTCTGACGCTGTCTTCGGTCGTGGCCAATCTCTCACTGTCTCTATCTTGGCTGGATCCACCGCCAATCCAGCTCCACTGATCATATGCCCCAAGAAGGCCACCTCCCGTAGCCAGAACTGGCACTTAGAAAACTTCGTATACATCTGGTACTCCCTCAACCTCTGCAAAACCTGTGTCAAATCCTCTGTGTGCTCCTCCTGAGTCCGGGAATAGATCAGAATATCATCGATGAATACAATGACGAAGCGGTCCAAGAAGGGCTCGAATACACGTTTCATTAGACTCATGAATGCGGCATGGGCATTCGTGAGCCCAAAAGGCATCACCGTGAACTCGTATAACTCGTATCGTGAGATGAAAGCCGTCTTCGGGATGTCTTCCTCTCGGATGTGCAGCTGATAGTAACCGGATCTTAAATCCAGCTTAGAGGACCAGAAGGCCCCTGAAGCTTGTCAATAACTCGTCTATCCGAGGCAGTGGATAGGTATTCCGTACCGTCAATCGGTTCAGCTCCCTGTAATCTATGCACAGCCACAATGATCCGTCTTTCTTCTTCACAAAAAGAACTGGTGCTCCCCACGGTGATGAGCTCGGCCGCACAATTCCTGATTCCACAAGCTCCTGAAGTTGAGTCCTGAATTCTGCCAAATCTCTGGGAGCCATCCTATAAGGTGCCCGGGACACTGGACTCACCCCCGGCACCAACTGAATCCTGAAATCCAAGTCCCGAGCTGGTGTTAGTCCGGGCAATTTCTCCGAGAATACATCATAGAAATCCCGAACCACCGGGATATCAGCTATAGGACTCTCTGCTGCCACCATCTCGAAGCAGATAAGGTACACCTCTTCCCCCTACTCATAGGCCTTGACAGCCTTTATAGAAGATAATGAAAGATGGGGGATAGGTCAGATACCTTTAATAGTGATGTAGGAGTCTCCATTCCTGAGTGTGATCCTCTTAGAGGGGCAGTCAATCTGGGCATAGTTCCAATGAAGCCAGGTCATGCCTAAAATCAAATCGAAGTCCGACAATCTCAAGACCGCCGCCGGAGCTTCGAATGTCTTGCCTCCTATCTCGGCCTCCATGTTGCAGCTATCTGTGGTCCGTAGCTTCAAGCCATCAGGAAGATGCACCCTCATCTCTATGCCAGGGAATCTCTCCACACCCTCTAATCCTTCAATAAAAAGTGTCCGACAGAATGAGTGCGAAGCACCTGTGTGGAAGAGGGTATGAGCGGGCTTGCCGCTAATCATAACTATGCCTGAGATTTATTTGAGTTTAAACGGATGTTATTTCTACGGTTTTCAAGGCACTACTAAGGTTGAAATTTCTAAATTAAAACAATTTAAGTACCTGTAATCACTTCTTCGGGGTTCATTTGCTCCGTGAGTTCCAAAGCGTATATCTGCTCCTGGTTACGTCCTCGGCCATGATATCCCTGGCCTCGGCCTCGACCTCATCCTCGGCCTCGGCCTCGGCCCTGCTGTACTAGAGGGGCCACTGGAAGTGGAGGAGGAGGAGGTGGATGGAACCGATGCGAACACTCTGATCTAATGTGCCCGGGCTGGCGGCATCCGTAACAAACTACCGGCCGGTGGCCATAGTCATCCTGCCTCCTCGGAACATGCACATGTAGATGTGGGGGAGCTAATGCTGGAGGAGGCCCCTGCTCCTGCCTGACGTTGGGACGACGACGTCCCCCACCCCTCTTATATCCAATGGTCCTGCCTCTGTGAGAGCCTTTACTTCTCTCTCCTAGTGTCGACCCATCGTATGGTCTCTTCCCTCTGCCTTGCACCATCAGCTAGTCGGCCTCCATCTTCTTTTCCATCTCGATGATCTGGGCTGATGTGCCGTGAGAAATGAACAATAGGGCCTGCCTCAAGTCGTCTCTGAGGCCCCGGTAGAACCTCTTGGCATACCTCCTGTCGTTTGTATCTTGTATCCCTGCAAACCTGGCAAGGTGGGAAAACTCCCTCTGGTATTCAATCACCGATCTGCTCCCCTGCCTGAGGTTCAGAAATCTCTCCTCCAGTGCATCTCTGTCTATGCTGGATATGAAGTGATCCAAAAATACTTCCCCGAACTCCTCCCAAGATATGTCTGACAGCTCCCAGTCTGCATATGTAGACTCTCGTACAGACTTCCACCATATCTTTGCATGAGCTTCTAATGCAGAGGTGGCTAGAGGAACTGCCTGGCCGACCGGGCAGCTGATGCCTGCCAATATCTCATGTATGGCCTCCAGCCATTCCTCCGCCTTCACAGCATCCTCTGTCCCACGGTACATCGGTGGGGACAGGCTCTTGAAGGCACTCAGCTAGCTTGACCCCGGATTTGGCTGCGGAGCCGGGACATGCTGGGCTTTGATGGCTTTCAGGATCGCCGTCAAAGTCTTCCCCATCTCTGTCTGTAGAAATGGAGTGGCAGCTGGAGGGGGAGGAAACACATTTTGCGGCGCAACGACCTGTGGAGTTTGCATAAAAGTAAGGTTAAAATATAACTGGCCTAACTCATTGTATTTAATGGACTGTTTTATGTGACTTTTTACACATGTGCACACCACTGCTTCCGCTGCATAGTTTGTCCGCAAACTAATGCTCGCGCGGGTGGTCCAGTATTGTGGACTTCTTTCTCATATGATCGTTTGTTCAAGTGATACCAGTTTGTAAGACCCCTCCCCCTTACCAAGGAGGCTACCCGATCTTATGCCCAGAACCGCAGTCTTACGGTGACACTAACACACGGGTTAGTCGACACCACAACACGCCGATTCTGCCGCTAATACGATCATATAACCTGTAGGCCAAAATGAGAAACAGAAGTATAGCGGTAAAAATAAACCACAACTAGTCCACAGTCACAGCACATATATATATAAATATTTGAAAAGGAAAAACATCATTCCAAATGAGTACAGAAGATAAAAAGGACTTATGCCCAGTACATCATATCAAAATCTCTCTCTCTCTCTCAACTCTAAACAGCGAAGATAACTATCATCACCAAGTCATCCCACCTGAGGAAACTCTGCAGTAGAAGTAGTAGTAGTAGGTGGTGGTATCAGCTCCTCACGTCCTATCATCTAGTCCTGCCGGTCGTGCTGGTGCTCCATCTCCTCGAGCACCTAAAATAGTTTGGTCACCGACCATTAGTCAAAAATACTAAGTCGTTTCCTCCACACCTCACCCCGCAACTCTGAAGCGGAGGACAACAAGGGGTAACAAGTGTAAACAGGTGGCAGTGGCACTATACTAACAAGTATATGTGGAGTAATAGTAGTTCTACTCTAGCAATTCTATGTAAGAAGTACAAGCGCAGTAAGTAAAGTATAAAACTAAAGTAAGTAAGACAAGTGAAGTAAAACGCAGTATGATAAAGTAAGTAAAGAACTTGAAAGTAAGGGCAGGAAAATAAAACTATGCTACCACTACTCTACAATCACAAATCGTACCTTAACTTATAAAAATGACAATACAAATTTATAAGTTAAGGTTTCCAGGAAATTTAACTTATCATATAAAAGAGCTCATACTAATTTATATGATAAGAATCTATGAAGCATATGACCTAATATGAATGAATGTTTGTGATGCAATTTATACAACAGGCAAGTGCAACTCGCACACAACGACTCTGTGATCACAGACCTTTAGTTCCCACTTTTTGAGAGCTAGCTTCACTCTCGGGTATCACCGCTGTGGCTACGGTAACAGCGGAGCGGGCATCTCCACTTCTAGGCCAGTATGCACACTACCAAACCTTAGACCCCTCTCATACGCCTCTGTACACGTCCTAGGTGCACTATATAGTCCATGTGTACGTACTTTGCTGACAACCTGTCAGTCTTGTTGGGTCAGGTGTGCGTTATCGGGGATCGTCCTCCAGACCGCAGTGTAAAATAACCCACTGGCCCCTCAAACCCTCACACCCGCCTAGTTCACCGTACTGCCATCGGTGTGATGATCGGCCAGTACCGCATGACCCGCCACTATATTTATGCACATGCAAGTATTTCATCCCGAGCCTTCAGCTCGCAGGACCAACCTGTCCTGGATCCCTCAAATCCTTCACGGGTGAGCATGCAACATATATCCCTCCAACCCATCTCTGGGTTGAGAACACACAATAGTTCCTTTATTCAAAATCCCTCAAACCCGTCGCGGGCGAGAATGAACCACAATGTTTTAACTTATTAGACTACTCTTGTCTACGGGTTATTATACTTAGTTATTTAAGTTTAATCCCAGGACTACCCAGGGTATACCCGGTGAAGGGCTCTCGGGGGCACTAGGAACTATGATGGGATTACGCCCAAAGCTCCCTTTTGCAAGGATATTTACTTTAATTGATTACTACCCATAATTCACCCCCAGCTCTCATTATTAATCTTGAGTGATCCTAATGACTTAAGGTGTTCTCAGAAGGGCGACGCTCTTCCGCCGACCTCCACTCCAGTTGCTATCCAAGGGCTTGCACTTTGGCCCCTTAGTGCCAAGATAGCCTCAATCGATAAGTTGCTTCGCCAATCCGCTCCAGAACCTCAAACGGTCCAAGATTATTCTCCGCTCCAGAACCACTAAGCTTATTTTTGATCTTTATTATGTAAATATTATTGCCACTAACCTTTTCTTATATTTTTGCAGGTTTCCACTAAATTGGCCAAAAATTACCTGTCACGCCCCCCTGTCACGCCCTCCCTGGGCGTGTCCCAGGGCGTGTTTACTGATCCCGAGGAAGCTTGCTGCCAGAGACAAAAATCCAGCAAAAACGCATGTCACGCCCCCCGAACACGCCCTCCCCGGGCGTGTCGCCAGGCGTGACACGGGGCGTGTCGCCCACTGCCCAAAATATGCCGCCACATTAAATGGACTTCCCGTCGCCGCACGTCAACAGTAATGTCACGCCCCAACTACACGGCTGTGATCGTGGGCATGACCCGCAATTTCCGGCATTTGACGGCCTTCCGTCCAGCGATTGATGATTAAAGTGCCTATCACGCCCCCACTCACGGGCGTGACCATGGGTGTGACCACCGACGTGCACATCATTTCAGAAATTCCGTCAGTTCTCTGCTCCCGAAGATTTTGTCGTTCCTGTCACGCCCCCAGTCACGGGCGTGACATGGGGCGTGACCAACCCGAAATTTTTCCTATAAATTCAGACCCCCCCTCTCCATTTCAGCAAGTTTGGGCTGAGAGGGGGAAGTGCTGCCCCTTTATTTCTTGTTCTTTTTTATGCTTTTCTCTCTCTCTCTCTCTCTCTCTCTCACTCTCTCTCTCTCTCTCTCTCTCTCTCTCTCTCTCTCTCTCTCTCTTTCTCATTCTAGTTTAGTTTAATTCAAGTTTAGTTAAGCTTTTGTAATAGCTTTTGCAATGCTTAATTGCTAATGTAGGGCCAGAATAGGATTTTCAATTTCATGCACTTGTAATCTTTTTATTTCCATGTTGTAAGCTCTCTTTAATATTAATATAAAAGTTTTGTTTTCTCTTCCTTTAGCACTTTGTGTTCTGTATGCTTTACTACTCATCCCCCCTCTTCCATCTCACCACGATTAACTAATCCTCCTTGTACTCGATCTTGATGATCTGAGGTTCGAGTGATTAAGTTATGATGCTTTGAATCTTACCTTTTCTTTTTAGGGTTTAGCCTTGAATTACTCTTGATTTATCACGGGTTGGAGGTATATCATCGATATATACTCTCCACCTTTGCTTTCACTCCTAGCTAGCCGAGAGGCCGATGGTTTTAAGTGAGCACTCAAGAGTAAAGGGAGTTGTACGCACCACTCGAGAGAGGCAGACGTCCAAATCTCCTGGATTGGAGTAAAATCCAATAGTGGGGTTCACCGCGTAAAGCGAGTTTTAGGCCTTCGACTTAGAAGAGAGTCAGTCGGACCTTCATAAACTCAGTTGGGCACGGCCTTCGAGAGAAGCGTGTTTATGTTTATGGAACCTCCACGGTCAATGACCTTTACCCTATTAAGTTTAGGTTTATTTATCGTGTTTTTAATCGACTCTTGCCGAGGTGAATCTCGATCGAGTGCATTTTCATCTCATCGTTCCAACCCTTTCAGTGTAATCATTTCTTTTATACTCTTTCTTATTACTAGTAGCTCTCTTTCTTTGCAAGTAGTTTTCTTTTAAACCCTAAGTCCTCTGTCGATAAAATAATAGCGTTCATGTGAGTAAGATTAGTCAAACAGTTCCCGGATTTAAATACGACACTTGTGCCTCCTTACGACAGTTCGATAGGTATACTAGCCTAGTTGGATTACTAGTTCGGCTGCTCGCTTTTCGTAAGCGTTGGCCGGGCCATCAAGTTTTTGGCACCGTTGCCGGGGAGCAACGCTCGTTGATAAATTAAAAACACGAATATATTAGTTTTATCATTTCTCTTTCTCCCCCTCCTTCTAAAAATTTTTTAAAACAAAAAAAACAAATTTAATTACCACTCTTAATAGAAACCCACTTCGCAATATTTCTACGCCACCTAAATCTCTTGAAAAGGGCAATGCGGTTTTAAGTGTCACTATCTTGTCTAGTACCTTGCGAACCCTTCATCGGGTAGTCCTTGGGAAGTTCGGTAGCTAAGCTACATAAAAACATCTATTTCAAAAAAGAATAGTATCTCTATTTTTCTAGTTTTTTTTATTTCACTTTCTCCATCTTCTCTTCTTTTGGTGCATGACCCGCGGGAGTCCGTCAGTTATTTTGGACCTGGACCACGAAATTGAGCGTATTCTTCGGAGAAGATCGCGATTTCAAGGTCCTACAATCCAAGTGCCGGTTGAGGATTCCGAGTCATTTTCCACTTTAAGAATGGAAGAACCCAACGTGGAGGAAGCCGTGCAAAGGCCTATATCTTATTATGCACGGCTGAATCTTGAGGGTACTGAATCCAGCATAGTTCGCCCTACGATAGCAAATAATAACTTAGAACTGAAGCCTAGCATTATTCAAATGGTGCAGCAGTATGTGCAATTTGACGGACTTCAAGATGAAGATCTGAATGCACATATTGCAAGCTTTCTTGAGATTTGTGACACCTTCAAGATAAATGGTGTCACAAATGATGCTATTAGGCTCAGATTATTTCCCTTCTCTCTTAGAACTAAGGCTACGCAGTGCTTGAACACCCTACCTAAAATAGTATCACAACCTGGACGCAAATAACTAAAACAATTTTGGCGAAGTATTTTCGCCTGCTAAAACTGCAAAACTTTGGAACGATATTTCTGCTTTTGGACAAATATACTCCGAAACCCTTTATGAAACCTGGAAAAAATTTAAAGAATTATTAAGATGATGCCCACATCACGCTCTGCCTGTATGGTTGCAGGTGCAGACGTTTTATAACGGGCTAAATCAAAGCACGAAGCAAATGATAGACGCAGCTTCTGGCGGTACTTTAAACCATAAGACCCCAAAAGCGGCTCTTGAGCTTTTTGAGGACATGGCCATGAACACTTACCAGTGGAATGTGCCTAGGCCCCGCCCGAACAAGCCTGCAGGTATCTTTGAAGTGGACAACATCTCCCAGCTCGCGCTGCAAGTTGAAATATTAAGCAAAAAAATTACGGAGATGACTGCTGCCTCCGCCCCTCAGGTATGGGAATCTGTTACTCCTCCACCCGAACATTTGGATTATGTTAATAATATGCCTAGAACTGCTTTTAATAATTTTTCTACTGCGAATTTTCATCCTCCTGGTTTTAATTTTCCGAATAGTTATAATCCTGCTTTAAGAAATCACCCTAATTTTTCGTGGAGTAATCCATCGAATGTTGTGCGCCCGCCACCACAAATTGATTTTTCTGCACCACCACCACCTCCTCAAAGTTTTCCAAAACCTCCAAGTTTGGAGAAAATGTTTTCAAAATACATGAATGTTAATGACGCTACAATTAGAACCTTAACTGGAAGCGTTAAAAATTTAGAAAATCAAGTAGGACAGCTCGCTAAAATAATTTCTGAGCGACCCGCAGGGTCTCTTCCTTCCAATACAGAGCCCAACCCAAGAGAGCAAGCGAAAGCTATAACTCCTCGGATTGGGAAGCAAGTTCCTGGTATGGTAAGTGAAGAGCACGAGGCAAGCTCCGCTCCCGCTTCAAAAAATCAAAGCTCCGCTCCCGTTTTAAAAATTCCACCGTTTACCGAAGAAGTTATCACCCCTGTTTTAGAAAAAGAACTCACTCCACAAACCACCTTTAAAAATAATCCATCCCCTCCATACCCTTCCGAACTTAATAAACAACGTCAGGACGATCAATACACCTTTTTTTAGAAATGTTTAAACAAATACACATAAATCTGCCTTTCCACGAAGCCATATCCCAGATGCCGAAGTACGCTAAGTATCTTAAGGACCTCCTGACCAACAAGAAAAAGTTAGAGAATCTTTCGCATGTCATGTTAAATGTCGAGTGCTCGACAGTCTTGACTAACAGATTACCAATGAAAATCAGTGACCCGGGTAGTTTCTCTATCCCGTGTGTCTTTGGTGATCTTTTTGTCAAGCACGCATTAGCCGACCTAGGTGCGAGTATTAATATTATGCTACTCTCGTTGTTTAAAAAGTTAGGAATTGGTAGTCTCAACCCCACGCGCATGAGTATCCAGCTCAACGACAGATCAGTCAATACCCGTTAGGTATAGTGGAGGACGTCCTAGTTAAAGTCGACAAGTTCATCTTCCCGGTGGACTTTGTCATATTGGACATCGAAGAAGATGTCGAGGTTCCCCTGATCCTTGGCCGACCCTTCCTTGCCACCTCCCGAGCTATCATTGATGTAAGTAATGGTAAGATCTTCCTTCGAGTATGCGACGACGAAGTAACTTTCTCTATCACCCCCTCGATGAAGAACACCCTAGCCAATGATGACTCTTGTTTTTTCATAGATGTCGTAAGTGAAGAATCCTCCTCTCATCTTTCTGATTTTGAAAAAGAATTTTCTGATTTTTGTTCCTCTCCTCCTCCAAATGAATCGCTACACCTAAGTGAAGAATCCTCCTCTCACATTTCTGATTTTGAAAAAGAATTTTCTGATTTTTTTTCCTCTTCTCTCTTCCAACTGAATCGCTGCAAGAAACTGTCATGGCCGCTAGCCCCACCCCTTTAAATTTTACACATAAAAAGTCTACAAGGACATAGTTTTTGAAAAAGAACAGATTTCTAAAACCTCGTATGATGACCCCCTACCCTGGAACAGAAAGAACTACTAGAGCATCTTAGATACGCTTTCTTAGAAAAGGCCTCCAAGCTACCTGTCATAGTTTCGGCCTACCTCACGGATGCACAAAATTATAAACTTCTTTCAATTTTACGTAAGCATCATCGGGCTATTGCTTGGCAGATATCTGATATCAAGGGCATAAGCCCGTCTTTCTGCACTCACAAAATATTAATGGAATATAATTCACGTCACTCTATACAACCTCAGCGCCGTATAAACCCGAACATGAAAGAAGTAGTTAAGGGCGAGGTTATGAAATTACTAGACGCAGGAATTATCTACCCTATATCAGACAGTAAGTGGGTTAGCCTAGTCTAGGTAGTACCAAAGAAGGGAGGGATAACGGTAGTAAGTAACGAGAATAATGAATTGATCCCGACACGGACTGTGACCGGATGGCGAATGTGCATAGATTATCGTAAGTTAAATGACGCCACCCGCAAGGATAACTTTCCCTTGTCGTTCATTGATCAGATTTTAGAATGACTTTTTGGCCATAGCTTTTATTGTTTTCTCGATGGCCTCTCGGGGTATTTTCAAATCCCCATCTCTCCCGAGGACCAGGAGAAAACTACGTTTACTTGTCCCTTCGGCACCTTCGCCTACCGAAGAATGCCGTTTGGATTGTGCAATGCGCCAGCTACATTCCAACGATGTATGCTCTCTATCTTTGGCAAGTACGTAGAAAGCATTATGGAGGTTTTCATGGATGATTTCTCCATGTTCGGTGACGCATTCGATAGTTATTTAGAGAACCTTGAAAAAGTCTTAGAACGATGCGAAGAAACTAACCTTGCCCTAAATTGGGAAAAATGCCATTTTATGTTGAGGGAAGGGTTAGTTTTTGTAACACCCCCTATCCGTCACATAGCATATAGCAGTAGGTCCGGCCGGGGCCCGACGCCGTATGCCACAGACAGACCGGGTGGTTACTTATGGAAACCATCCAACCAATCTCAACGTCCTACACAGAGCATTCTAGCGGAAGCAGTTTATAAAAGTTGCAATAAAGAACCCAGCATTAGAGCATGAATGTCCACTAGTACAGAATAGGAATGTTATACAAAATACCCAAAATAAGCCTTAAGGCCTTACAAAATGTTTCACTTCCAATTACATGTTTTACAAACCACGGCACGCAAGCCGGTCACACATGAATAAAGCAGTAGACACTTCCAATTAGGCCTTCAAGGGCCGGCTTCGCATTCGGGCTTTAGCCCGCTATTGACTGCTTGGTCCAGCTGCACCTGCAAGCAACATACCACCGCACGGTGGCAAAACAAGTGATGTAGGGTTATCCAGAAACGGAGATCTCCGCGAAGCTAACGCTCTCCCTACGCACAACACGTCGTAGATCTACCGCACCTACACAGCACCTATCGCCCACAATATTTCCTCGTCACAAAAGGCAGCACAAACAACAAAGGAGGAATGGTCGACTCGAAAACAACGATCGGAAATTTGAGTCGGATTATTCCCCAAGAAAACACAAAGGTTGCCACTCCTTTTTGAGAGCAAGACCAAGGCTATAGGCCAAGATCCGCTCAAGCAAATAGGATCCACCCGATCCGGAAATAAAAGCCTTGCAACGGCGATTTCGATTCAAAACTTGCAGCGATTGAATTAAAGATCCGGAGAAAACGATGAGCGAAATCCACCACAACTAAAGAGAAGAAATCACACAAGGGAGGGGAAAGAGATTACCCAACCGGAAAACGTTCACACGAGATAACTGTGGGAGAATCACTCTCTCCACGGATCCACCGGCGTCTCACCGAATGGTTTGCAACCTTCTTCCAAGGAGTCGCACCGAAGGAAGCCACGCCGGAGTCGCACCGAACGGGGATGGAGGAGGCAAGGCTTGGCTTCACACCAAAGGGGAGGGGGCGGCTATGGACTTCTCCATGGTGGCCGAAATTTCCACAAGGGGGTTTTTTTAGGTTTCTTTTCCAATTGCTTTAACTCTTCATGATAGCCTCCTTTAAATAGGAGTTACAAATAAGCCTTAGCCCTTCATGATGGAGATTTAATCTCATCCATCCGAATGACTAAAAGGAGTTACAAATAAGCCTTAGCCCTTCATGATGGAGATTTAATCTCATCCATCCGAATGGCTAATTGCACACCAAAACTAAAATAGTTCAAATTGAAAATACAACAACACATGCAATGAATATAAAATTATCACATAAGCATAGGATAATTTTATATTCCAATTATAAAATAAAGTGCACGAAAAGGAAATAAATAAAACTAAGGCGTTGCCGTGGCGGTAGCACGGCGCGGGCGGAGGTTGTAGCGTAGCCGTCCGTTAGCGTCATCGTGCCGCCTCACGTCCTTGAGTCGTATGGCCTTAGCAACCGGATCATCAACAGCATCATCAGCATCGTCTTCAACCGGTGGAGGAGGGGCCGCGCCATCAATCCTCCCCCGCTCAAATGCACGCATCTCCGTTGCGTGGTCCAAGCGATAGCGGTGAAGGAGAGCAGCATCCAAACTCTGCAGCTCCGTCTCGAGTACCCAAGAGTCATCCGAAGGGGGCCGATCACGCCAACGGATGAGAAAGCGGTGGGTGTCGCCATCAGCAGTGGTAACAGGCTCAGCATCAAGTATCATCTCTGGAGTGGAGAACGTCCGTGGAAACCTGGGGAACATATTAGCAGTAGGCAGGAAAGAAGGCAACTTACCATCCGATGATATACCTGTGGGGACCGAAAGAGAGAGATCATTCGTACTACCACACCCCAACCCATGAGAATTTTTAGTGGGAGAAGAAGACGACAAAGAAATCAACTCTTGTGGTGGTGACACAAACATCGTTAAATCCGAAACATTAAAAATGGGGGAGATACCCCAATCAGCAGGCAAGTCCAAAACGAAAGCGTTGTCACCAAGCTTTTTAATAATCCGAAAAGGGCCGACGCGCTTTGGTGCTAACTTTTTAACGGTGCCAGTTGGCAAGCGTTCGGGAACCAAACGGACTAAAACTAGATCGCCAATTTTGAAGTCTGATACTCTCCTATGTAAATTAGCGTGCGCTTGATAAGAGTCGTATTGCGTAGTCAAGGTGTCCCGTATACGTGCGTGTAAATCATGGATGTGCTGGGCGAAGGATTGTGCAAACTGACTTGCCTTGTACGTTGGGGGCAACGACACCAAGTCAAGCGGCACAGGAGCCTTATACCCGTGGACAATCTCATTTGGAGACAGACCCGTAGACCGATTCTTGGAATTATTGTACCAAACGCAAATGTTGAGTATGCTCCTCAACACTGTGGGAATACACAAGGACGTCATCTATGAACACGATCACGAAATGATCCAAGAAATCTTGAATAGTCTATTCATTAAATCCATGAATGCAGAGGGTGCATTGGTCAAATCGAAGGACATCACCAAAAACTCAAAATGTCCATGTCGTGAATGGAAAGCTATTCGTGGAATATCCGTCTCATGAATTCTCAGCTGGTGTTAGCCTGAACGAAGATCGATCTTTGAAAATACCGAGCTGCCACACAACTGGTCGAACAGATCATCAAACCTCAGCAATGGATATCTATTCTCAATGGTCACCTTATTCAATTCTCTATAATTGATTCAAAGCCTCATCGATCCATCTTTTTTCTTTACAAATAATACAGGAGCACCCCATGGAGAAGAACTTGGTCTAATAAAACCACACTGCAGCAATTCATCAAGCTGAGTACGCAACTCATCCAACTCATGCGGAGCCATGCGGTACGGTGCTTTGGCAATAGGACGAGCACCTGGCTCGAGGTCTATCACACAATCTATCTCCCTCACTAGAGGAAGTCCTGGAAGACAATCAGGAAAAACATCTAGAAACTCTCACACCACCGAGACATCCTCAAGATGTGGTGTAACAAAAATGTTTCCAAAGCAGAAATAGAAACCAAAAATGCCTCACAACCAGACTTTATAGCATGACAAGCATGTACCGCAGAAATGATAGGGGAAACCTTGTTCTTAAAACCATAGACACTCATAGGTTGGCCATTGTCCATCCTAAAATCCAGTAGCTTTGCCTTGCACTGGATGACCGCATCATACTTGGACAGCCAGTCCATGCCCAAAATCACATCAAAGTCTGCCAGATCCAAAACCATCAGATCTGCAAAGGCTAGGAAATCGCCTAAATAAATAATACATCTCAGAACTCCTTGATTAGATATCATCGATTCATCGGAGGGAAGCTTGATGTTGAAGGGGTCTCCTAATTGATCCACGTTCAAACGATGTTTATCAACAAACCTCCAGGTCACAAAGGAATGGGTGGCACCCGAATCGAAAAGAATGCACGTACACCTATTTCGCACCTTAAACTCCTCTAAAACCGTAGCATACATAACTAAACGAATGAAAACTAGGGCAAATAAAGAGGATAAAAAAAATCAAACTAGGGTCTAACCTGATATCACTTGCATAGATGCTTAAGCGTCCTCCCTGATCACCACATTCAGCTTCCATTTTCCTTTGTCCTGGTTTGGCGGCAGCGGCAGAGCTCGAAGCGAGGCAGGCTGTAGTGGAGTCTGAGCCTGGGGGAAAAAACTCCTCAGATTCACCTTCTGCCCGCACTGGAAGCAAGTCTTATCCTTTGACCAGCAAAGACTGACATCATGACACTTCTTTGCATAGATCAGGCACACCAGATCACCTTTGGGTGCCCCTTAGATGGCGAGCACCTGCTGCTACTTCTAGGAGGTTGTCCTCTTGAAACACCTTTCGAAGTGGTAGCTAGATCGACCATAGAAGCTACATACCTCTTTACTTTTCTTCTTCGAAGAAGGTCCAAATGCCCTAGAGCTTCCATCACCTTTCATCTTCTCTTTCCTTGCCGCAGCACCTCGATTCTTGGCATTTTTGATCGCCTCAACCTTTAGAGCGGCTTCCCTTGCCTCAGCATAGCTTTCAGCTCTATAAGCCCATGCCAATTGTTGGACATCGCTTTTTAATCCTCCAAGAAAATGCTTCACTCTTCCTACCTCTGAGGATACCAAATCAGGAGCAAATTGGCTCAACTTACTAAACTCAATCTCATATTCGCTCATCATGAGCTATCTCTACTTCAAATACAGGAAATTATTCATCAGACGGTCTTGCTCGACCGAGGGTAAGAACTTCTTAAGCCGCATCATCTTGAAGGACTCCCCAGAGCATCCTTCCTTCAAACTTTCCCTTTCCTGAATCCACCAAGTCTTTGGCAAGCCTTTTAGCTGGTAGGCCACAATCATTACCTTATAGGCTTCAGTGATCCCCGAATACATGAACATCTCATCGATAGAGATGATCCAATCATCCAAAACCATAAAGTCGGCACTCCCGTCATACGTGGGTGGTCTCAATCACTGGAAATGCGATATAAGGTCCATCTCCGATGGTAATGTCACTGGGGGCACCAGAGGAGTAGGATCAGCAGGCACGGTATGACCCGCGACAAGATCTTGCGCTAAGGGTTGCTGCACGGGAGTGGCAGACAATAAGGACTAAATTTAAGACTGCATCGCAACTAACTGCCTCGATAGAGCCTCATTGCTCTGACGCGGACTCTCGATCAACGCATCACTCTATGTACCTAATGACTCACCCTCTGACTGGGGAGTTGATCTCGTCACAGGATGCTTTTCCGGCATTTCTAAAAAAAGTAACAAATGACTCGTCCAAAAATCTTAGATTACAACTAGGCCACACAACTAGTTCAAACCATACTTAAGACACTTGCTTATGCTGCAACTTACTCTAGGATTTTATAATGATGATATGTCCAACTTAGGATGATATCCTCTCATCCTATTTACTCATGTGCCAATGATATGAATGCATGAATTCTTCATTCTTCTTTAAAATCATGTGTGTACATGTTTCATCATATAAACCATAACTTAGCACGTGTGCTTATGCGATGATATATTATGTATGCAGTGCTATGCATTTTAAAAAGGCCTTAATGCATGCATGAGCGACGTACACATGAAATGTTATGCATCATATACTACATAACATCGCATGCAACGAGAAAATAAAATGTGTTAATGGGCACCCATGTGATGATGCATGTACACACATGATTTTATGACGCGCATTTTTCCCTTACCCGGATACACCTTTATTGGCGGTGCAAAATGCAGGTTGTGACAATGAATAGCCTCACCCTTTCCTTCAAGATCCCAAAATTATCCTTCCTACAAATAGGAAGTTTCATTGAACCCAACTCCTTATGGTTCTCACTTAAAGCCATGATGATATGCTTTTGGTACCCTTGGAGATCTTTTCAAACTGTTAAGTCCTTTTTGCACAACCTCGCTCTGATACCACTTAAAAGTATTTTCTAAGGGTAGCTAAACACCTAGAGGGGGTGAATAGGTTTGTTTTAAATTTTTGAGTCTTTTCAACTTTGAGCTTGGTGTGTGTTTAAGTTAGTAGTTAGCTTTCAATATCACAAAACAACACACAAGATTTATAATGATTCCCCTATCTAGGGTACATCCACTTTCCCCCTTCACCTATCTAGAGTGTGCTAGATTCAGCTAACTCCTCCTCTGTACTCTACTCCTTGAGCTTACACCTTAGATCCCTCAGGATCTTACAACTCAGAGTTCGACAACTCCTATAAGTCAGACTGCTTCTAGTTCTACATCAGAGACTAACGCCAGTCTCCTACCTTAGGCATAATAGCCATATAGCTCAAACTTAAGCAACTCCTATAACTCAGCGATCCACCTAATCTCCTATCTTAGATCTTAACCAAGATCCTACCTCAGATCCACTCTAGGATCCTACCTCTGATCCACTCCAGGATCCTACCTTAGATCCACTCCAAGACCTTATCTCAAAGTTCAATAACTCCAACCTCAGACTGCTTCACAGTCCTACAACTCAGCCTTTATAAAAAGGCTTAAAACTTAGATCTCATAGAGATCTTATAGGTTTGAGTAAAAGTTTGAGGAAACTGACACTAGAGAAAAATAAATGAGTCTTCTTCTTAGACTGTGTATAAAACAGTCCTCCTTCATCACAATAATTAGAAAGTATATCTTCAATGTTGTATCAGCTTATATTGTGAAGATCTTTTGCAGAGCTCTGCTCCTTCTTTAATCTTGAGAAAACTTAAGTTTTGTGTAGCAAGCTTGAGGATGAACAGTGAAATGTCTTGAGTTCTGCTAGCTAACATTTTCAGTAAAAATTAGGGTTTTTAGAGATAGCCAAAAGTTCATGTAAAGATTGACCTTGTTTTGCTTTTATATGTTGGTCGTAACAACCGCACTATGCCTCTTTTAGAATGCGGCATGGGCAACTTTAATTGTTACTTCATCTACGATAACTCTATTGAAGAAGTGCGGCATTCTTTGTCTTTTAGTGCTCTATCTGCTTTAATTTGAATTTATGTATAACGTCAGCATATTTTACGTTCCCCCTGTTGACTTAGAAAAAATCTTCCCGGCAACTGGTACAGGAATTGAATGTAGTTGTGTGACTCAATGAATTAGTTATGAATAGTTAAGTCTAAAAGCGTTGAGTGAACTGCATTCACTCGATGATGCATTTACCCTTTGTTGAATTTTGCCTTACTAAAGAGGCATTAGGTGAATGTTGATCACTCAACGCTTTTGACTTCAACTCCATTTCTTAAGCAGTCATCGAGTGAACTCTCTTTACTCAATGCATTTGAACTTTGATAGCTTCCCTTCTGCAGGTGTTGAGTGAACGACCTTCACTCAACACATTTACACTTAGCAGCATTTCTGAGTAGGCATTGAGTGAACTACCATCACTCGAAGCATTTCCGCATGGATAGAATTTCCTAAGTAAGTGTTGAGTGAACATCCGTCACTCAATGCATTTGAACTTAGCTGAATTCTTTGAGCAGGTGTTGAGTGAACCTTCTTCACTTTATTCATTTGTACTTAGCCAAATTTAAGTCCTGCTCCACTGAGGCTTTGAGAAACTTAATATATGTCAAAGCCTTTTGGCCTCTGGCATTGAGTGATGTTTGATCACTCTGTGCATCTGTACTTAGCCAAATTTTGGCTCTCTTATGTATTCGGTCTTCTATCCAGCCAAACTCTGACGTATGTAACATGTCTAATCATTGAATAATAGACTTCCTACATATATGAACTTGAACACATATTGAATATATGTGTGTCTATATTATTGACTTATGACCTTCTTCAAATCAGGGATATTGTAGTCAATGGACCCAACACTCAGCCTTTCACGTTTCCTTTCTCAACAATATATCACGGTTATTAGCACTGTCAATAGCCTCGACCTTCAAGGTAGCTTCCCCTGCTTCAGCATAATTCTCAGATCGATAAGCATTGGTTAACTGCCAGATGTCACTTCGAAGACTACCAAGAAAATGCTTAACTCTACCCTCCTCAGTGGATACCAACTCCAGAGAAAACCTGCTTAACTTGTTGAACTCGATCTCATGCACACCAACTATGAGTTGTCTCTGCTTCAAATGCAGAAAATTGTTCATCAGCTTATCTGGCTCTAAAATTTATTAATTTCAAGGTAGCTAACAACCTAGAGGGAGGGTAAATAGATTTTCTGGTTTATTATTATTATCTTTACATTAATGTGTTATGAGTTAGCAGTTTTTAAGCTTTCAAGACAAAACATAAAGAATACATAGAATTTGTAGTGGTTTCCCATATTAGGGGTACATCCACTCTCCTTCCACCTTTCTAACCTCGAGTTAGACAAGGCACTTCTCTAAAAAACTCAGCTCCAAAGAGCTTACACCTCAGATCCCTCAGGATCTCTCAATCTACTCCAAGACTTACAACTCAGACACAAAGCCCTACCTCAGAGCAAACTTCTCCTACAGCTTAGTGATCAAACAGATCACCTACCACAGACTTGAAGTCCTACAACTTAGGCTATGGAGAATAGTCTTACCTTAGAGAGAATGACTCTCTTACAGAACAGGCAAAATTGCCCTACCTCAGATCCAAATTTGGATCCTACACTCAGACCCAAAGGTCCTACACGCAGAGAGTATGACTGTCCTACAGCTTAGGCAAAACTGCCCTACCTAAGGCTCAAAAGCCCTACAGCACAGATCCACACAGGATCCTACATCAGACCCAAAGGTCCTATCCTCAGATCCAAACACTGAATCCCACACTCAGGCAAATCTGCCCTACCTCAAGCACAAAGTCCCTATAACTCAAATCCAAAAGGATCCTATAGAAATGAAATTATTTTGTGTTTTTTTGACATAGAGATATTTCTCTGTGTATACTTCCTGAGCTCAGTTATCTCAGCCCTAACAATCTTCACAATAGCAAGAAAATGATCTTCAAGAATTAGCTGCATCTACAGGAAGTATCTCAGAAATATGTTTTTGAACTTGCAGTAGAAGACTGAAGACTTGACTGATCTTGAGTTCTTCAAACAGCTAACCTGAACCTGCAGAAAATTGAAGGTTATTCTTCTCTTTCTTTATCAGAAGCTAATATGAACTTGTTGTAGCAGATGAAATTGTTACAGCTATCTAGAATGAACTCTTAGTTCAGCTGGATTGTCTTCAAGCTTTTGTCTCGGCAGTAATGGCGAGGAAGATGAAGTCCAGCTGCAAAAATCAAAACCCTAAAAATTAAGTTCTTCCTTATATAGTTATCCCTTTTATCTTCCGTCGAATAACGGCTCCAATAAGTTGTGGGGACCACCTGCATTTGATAGTTGCAACTTGCTTTAATGGAAGAAGACGTATAGTAGAGCATTGGCACTATTTGTCATGTTCTATAGCTTTCCCGCAACTTATATGAACTCTGTTGACTTTTGTTGACTTTGGCTGACATCATCGGTTATGTACTTAGCTAATTTCTCAAATCCACTCCAGGCATTGAGTGCGTTGAGTGAACTGGCTTCACTCAATGAATCTGGACTTAGCCAATCTTTTGCTTCCTCAGGCGTTGAGAGTGTTGAGAGCATTGAGAGCGTTGAGTGAACAAGCTTCACTCAATGCCAAAACCCTTAGTCAACTTTTTGAACCATTGTGCATCTTAGGCATTGAGAGTGCTGAGTGAGCCTTCACCACTCAATGGTTTCTTACTTGTCTCATCATTCTGCCTCTAGGCGTTGAGAGCGTTGTGTGTGTCTTCCTCACTCAATGCTTTCTGACTTGGCCATTTATTCACTTGTCTGAAGGCATTGAGTGAGCAAGCTTCATTCAATGCTTTATGCTTTTGCATGTCTTCTTTATTATGCATTGAGTGAATTGGCTTAACTCAACTCTTCTGGACTTAGTCGATTTTCGTCTTCTTCTTAGGATTTGACTGCAGCATGATTCAATGCTTTTGCTGTCTGGCGTTGAGAGCGTTGAGTGAAGCTTCATCACTCAACGCTTTTGTACTTTGCCATTTTCTGTCATCTTTCTTCTTAGGCTTTTAGCATCACACGATGTCGTCTACTTTGGCATCGAGTAAGCTGTGTTCACTTGACGCTTCTGGACTTTGTCGAATATTCAGCCCGCCAACACTGAGGCTTCGACAAATTCAGGTATACTCGATGATGGTGTTGAGTGAACTGTCATCACTAAACGCATGTGGACTTGTACGCAGAAGTGCTTGCAGACTGCATGGGTTTGACAATCCACAACAAACTCAATGCTTTATGGCATTTGGAATTGAGTGAACTGGCTTCACTCAACGCCTGTGGAATCAGATGATTTCCAGCCTATCCAGCATCCTCCCTTGCATCTGGCATTGAGTGAACTGTATTCACTCAACACCTCTAGATTTTGATAGATTTCTGTCTCTCCATATCTTTACTTTATGACCACCTGTCACATCACTTGGAATACTTGTTCTATTATTGTTATAAGGACTAACCTACATGCGTGAACTTGAACTTACATCAAATACAACTTTGTGTATACCATTGACATATTTGACTTCTACAAACCTGACTTCTACAAGTCTGGGATATTTTGGGCAATGGACCCAATAATCTCCCCCTATTTTAAGAATTCAAAACCCTCAATCAAAATCCTGAGTCAATGACAAACACTAACATCTACAACAATAAAACATAACTTGAAGAAATTATAACAAGAGAATAAGTTATAGTTACCACACTTTCCATGCATGCAGGGTGATCATCGTTACACATGCTCTCCCTAAATTGTTGCTACCTGGCCTTGATCACTTTGATCATTTCCTTGTCATAGATCTGATACCACTTATATCCTTCTCATTTGTATCCTTATCTCCCCCTTTTTGACTTCTGTAAATAGTCAGGGAGGCTCTAATTATCTGCTCCCATTTTTGAGTACGGATAAGCAACTCTTACAGCAGTTGAACCACTTGAGAGTGTTGGAGGTGTGCTTCTCCTACTCTACAGGATACCACTTGAATCTACCTCTTCAAGTGCTGGACTTGCTCCCCCTCAACTGAAGCATCCTCTATCATACTTCCTGGTGGACACTCTACTCTATACCAGTCTGGATAGCACTTGAACATGATACCACTAAAGGTATACCACTTGAAAAGTGTTCATCCCACTGAAGGAAATTTCCACCTGCAAGAAATAGTATAACCTGCAACAAAAAAACAACATGAGGAGAAACAAAAGCTATACTAGGTTCAACATACCCATCTCAAACTTGAAGGTGTTGAACTTTGCTTCATCTAGTGCCTTGGTGAAGATGTCAGCCACTTGCTTGTCTATAGGGACAAACTCAAGGTTGATATCTTCATATTCCACATGCTCCCTAATGAGATGATATCTTATCTCAATATGCTTAGTCCAGCTATGTGAGACATGATTCATAGCTATTTAGATGGCATTAGTAGAATCACAATATAAGGGACTTCTACTTATCTTGAGGTTATAAACCTGGAGCTGATGCTGGATCCATAACAAATTAGCACAGCAGCTACCTTCTAAGATGTACTTTGACTCTATTATTGTAATTACAACACTTGTTTGCTTCTTGCTGCTCCAAGACACTAGTCTTCCTCCCAAGAACTGACAGGTGCGAGAAGTGCACTTCATGTCCTCTTTGCAGCCTACAAAATCTGCATCTGAATAGCTTGTTAGTTCAAACTCCCCATTTCTAAGGTACCATAGGCCAAGATTTGGTGTGCCTTTAAGATACCTCAAAATCCTCTTTGTAATAGAGTAGTGAGATTCTTTAGGGCTACTCTGATACCTAGCACAAACACATGTAGCATACATGACGTCTGGCCTACTTGCAGTAAGATATAGAAGGGAGACAATTATCCCTCTATACAAAATTTCATCAATAGGTTTCCCTGCCTCATCTTTGTCTATAGGCATACTTGACCGCATGGGAGTTTTCATGGTGGAGGCATTCACTATACCAAACTTTTTTATTAACTCCTGGTAAACTTAGATTATGATATGGACAAGCCATCTTCAGTCTGTCTTACTTGGAGTCCCAAGAAGAACTTAAGTTCACTCATACTGCTCATCTCAAACATCCTTTGCATAGGTTTGGCAAACTTCCTGCAAAGGTTGTCATCAGTAGATCTAAAGATAATGTCATCTACATATATCTGGACTAGGATGGTCTTACACTTAGATTCCCTTAGGAATAGGTTCTTGTCTATCTTCTCTCTTGAGAATTTGTTCTCAATAAGGAAGCTAGACAATGTCATGTACTATGCATTCAGGGCTTGCTTCAGTCCATATAGAGCCTTCATAAGTCTATAAACAGAATCAGGTGAGTTAGGAACAACAAATCCTAGAGGCTGCTCAACATAGACTTCTTTCTTTAAGTTACCATTCAGGAAGGCTGACTTCATATCCATCGGGTAGACCTTGAATCCCTTGTGTGCAGCCTATGCAAGGAATAGCCTGATGGCTTCCAACATTATTACACGGGCAAAGGTTTGATCAAAATCAATACCTTCTTCTTGTTTGTACCCCTTAGCTACTAGTATGGCCTTATTCTTGATTATAATGTCATTTTCATCAAGTTTATTCTTGTAAATCTACTTGATTCCAATGACATTATGTCCTTGTTGTCTAGGAACCAGCTTCCAGACCTTGCATCTCTTAAATTTGTTTTGTTCTTCTTGTATAGCAATAATCCAGAACTGATCTATGTTAGCCTCTTGGGTACATTTCTTTGGTCAAATGTACCTGATTTGAAGAAGCCTCACCTAACTCAATGATATACATCATAATGTATTTGATGTTTGTTTGAGTTACTTGTGCAGGTTAGGTATTCACTGGACTGAAGCTAAAAGTTTCTAAGTCCATGTGTCGACACCCAGAGGGAAAGTGTCGACACTTGAGAAAGCTTGTGTCGACACCCAGACAAGCAGTGTCGACACTTGGAGTCATTGTGTCGACACCTGGGAAGAAGAGTTGACACCAGTCAGAAAGTGTCGACACTTGGAGCTGTGTCGACACTCAGTGTAGAAGAATGCAGAAAAGCTGTGTCGACACTTAGCAGAAGTGTCGACACCTAGAAGAGCTGTGTCTACACCAGAAAGTGTCGACACTTGGAGCTGTGTCGACACTCAGCAAAAGTCTGCAGAGTCTAAGTAAAGTGTCGACACTCAACACAATGTGTCGACACTATGCTGAAGAGTCAGTATTTGAAGAAAGTGTCGACACTCAGCACAATGTGTCGACACACAACCAGAAGAGTCAACACTTGAAGAAAGTGTCGACACCAGCACAATGTGTCGACACTTAGTTGAAGACTCTACACTTGAAGAAAGTGTCGACACAAGGAGCTGTGTCGACACTTAGCAAAGAACAGAAAAGTTACAAAATATTCTAAGTACAAGTGTCGACACTAAAGGAATGTGTCGACACTCAGCTGAAGAATCAAAAAGTGAAGACTTGTGTCGACACCAAGAAGCAGTGTCGACACTTGACAGTTTCAACACATGAAGATGTGTCGACACAAAGAACATGTGTCGACACTTAGAAGAATACAGTTAAAGAATGAAGTACAAGTACTTGTGTCGACACTCAATTTCAGTGTCGACACATGCAGAAGAATCTGTGTCGAGACATACAAGGAATTGTGTCGACACCTTGTAGACTTGTGTCGACACTTACACAACATGTGTCGACACTTGGCCTATAAGTGTCGACACTTAAGAACAGAAAGTCTCGACACTATCTGACAGTTAGAGAAATTTCAAGAAGTGACTGGTTGACATGACAGCTGCCGATCCAGCCGGTCTACATCAACTGTCAGAGATATCAGAAGTCTGTTATGAACCGGACCAGCCGGTTACCATGAAGGAAGCCTATAAATAGGCATCCATAGTTTACAGAAACTGTTGTTGAAAAGATTGAAGAAGTAATATAGAAGTGGTTGAAAAAGTTTTGATAGAGAGAGTTCAGATCTTTGTAAAAGTGGTATATTGAGTATCAACACAAGAAGATCTTGCTGTGCATCGGCAGATCTAAGAAGTTGGAGAGAGAGAGCTCCAACCAAGTATTCAGTCTTTGGAACTAAGGCTGAGAAGAAGAATTCAGAGTCATCTGGATTTCAAGAAGCAGAGGTCAAGGAACAACTGCAGAAGATTCAGACTAATTCAGTTCTAATCAAGAAGCTTTGAAGGAAGCTAAGTCAGTTTGGATCTAACTGAGTTCTTCCAAGAACTCTTCAAGAAACTCTCAACTCCTCTCTTATTTTCTGAGTTGTAGAGTTAGCTTTGTAATTTCTATTTTAACTTGTAGGATCCATTGGATCTGAGAGAATTGTAAGCCTATATTATAAAGGCTGAGGGTAGGGCTTGGTTGCCTGAGTGTAGGAGTTGAAGAACTCTGAGTGTAGGCCTTAATTGGCTGAGTGTAGGCCTGGGTGGCTGAGTGTAGGCCTTTTGGCTGAGTGTAAGGCTTTGGGCCTGAGGTAGGAACCTAGTTGGGTTCTGAGTTAGTGGAGAAGTTTGGCCGAATCTAGTACACTGCTAGATAGGCGAAGGGGGAAAGTGGATGTACCCAAAGATTGGGGAACCACTATAAATTTTGTGTATTCTGTGCTGTGATTGTGCTGTGTTGTGAATTGCTGTGTTTGCTGTGTGAACTTATTCAGAAATCTGTGAATAACTGTTGTGCTGCCAACAAAGTTTTAAAAAGGTTTAGGTCACCTATTCACCCCCCCCCCCCCTCTAGGTGTTTAGGTACCATATCTTTCAAGTGGTATCAAAGCGAGGTTCCTCAAAAAGGACTAACTGTCTGAGGAGATCCAGTTGGCAGATTCAGTATAAGTCAGGAAACAGTTTCAAGAAACTCAAGAAATATGGGTCTTCAGAGAATCACAAGAATTGGGTTCAATGAAACTGCCCATATGCAGAAAGGAGATTTTTGGAATCTGGAAAGAAAGGGTAAGGCTGTTCATGGAGGCCTCTGACCCTAGGATCTACATCACAGTCAAAGAAGGGCCCTATGTGCCCATGAAGATTTCAGTATTGGATGCAAATCAGAGGACTCCAAGGATTTTTCTGAGATGACCAAGGATGAGATTGTCCTAGCTATAATGGACAAAAGGGCACAGAATATCATAGTTAGTGCAATTGATGATGCCACCTTCCAGAACCTTATTCACTGTAAAACAGCAAAAGAAATGTGGGATACCCTCATTGTCTACATGGAAGGTTCTGAAGAAGTAAGACAAGATAGGAAGTCCTTGCTTAATCAAGAATATGAGAGCTTTAGGCAAGGAAGAGGAGATAGCATCACTGAATGCTACAAGAAGTTTTATAGAATTGTTAATGAACTCATGTCCTATGGAAGAGAGTTCACTAACTATGAATTGAATGATAAGTTCTTAAGGTCCCTAACCAAAGACTGGGACACCAAGATCTGTGCCATCAGAGAAATGGCAAAGTTGGGAGAAATTCCTCCTCCCACACTGTTTGGCAAGTTGTTATCTTATGAGATGCAATTGTCAGTAAGAAAGAGAGGAAAAGTCAACAAGGACTGAACACAGGGAAAGGACTGTTGCCTTTAAGTCAGAAGTACCTAGAAAGAACAGGACTAAGTCATCAACTCCTCCTCCAGAGGTAGTTGAATCAGAATCTGATGAGTCTGTTAGCACAAAGTCTACAAGCAGTGAAAGTGATGAAGATTTTGCTGCATTCACCAGACATTTTCAGAAATTCCTTAAGAAGAAACAGTGGAGGTCCAGACCTTCATATTCCAAAGGGAAAGAAGTCCAGTATCAGGAGAAGAAGCCTTCAAAGAAGGATAAGAAAAAGACAAAGACTAGTAAGGCAACTGGGTCTAAGATTGTGTGTTACTGCTGCAATAGACAGGGTCATGTTATTGCAGATTGTCCTGAAAGAAGGAAAGAATCCAGTGACAAAAGAAGACTCACTTCAAAGGAAAGAAGGAGAAGTCCTTTGTTGCAAAGAATGAGAAGACTCTTTCAGACATTTCTTCTTCAGACACTGAGACAGATGCTGAAGCCTATATAGGGCTATTTGCTGAAGAAGAAGAGGAGTTTATGCAGATCATGGAATCAATCTATGAACAAGAAGAGAGTCAGTGCCAAGGACTGATGGCATTGACTGAAAGTACCAAAATCCTGGAGCAGCCAGGACCTAGTCAGGTACAAAGTCTAACCTTAAAGTTCAGATTCCAGTTCTAGTTCAGAGTCAGAATCATCTTCATCAAGTGATGGAAGTGTTTCTGAATCTGAGGGAGATATTCATCAGCTCTTAGATGAATACCAAGTACTGTTGCAAGCCTATAAGAAAAGCAAGATCCTAGCCAAAAGTCAGGCAAAGGAGATTGCTGATCTCAAGGCAGCTGCAACAGATTTTGAGAAGCAGTATGATCAAAAACTGAATGAAGTAGCCAGGCTGAAACACATTACTGTGATTCAGATGGGTACTATTACATTTAAGAATGATCAAATTAAGAGACTGGAGACAAATCTCCAGAAGGAAAAAGAACTTGTTGCTAGGTTTTCAAAACCTAAATCAGTGCTACCATTGATTGATGAATTTGTTCATCAAAAAGGAAAGCTGGACTAGGTTTTGTTAGACCTGCAGGACTGTTCAGTCAGTCCAAGTCCAAGGGCAAAGCCCCAACATTCAACAAGCCTGCTGTAGTCAAGACAGCAAAGGTTGTACCTAAGCAAAGGTACAACAAGTTTGAATGCTGGTGCTGTGGCAAGGTTGGCCACTTTGCCTTGGATTGTTGGCACAATGCCAGTGCCAAGTTGAGTAGCAAGTTACCTGATGGAAAGCCAGCAGGTAGCTATGTCAAGTTGCAAACTAACAATCACCAAGGACCCAAGTTTACTTTGGGTTCTAAGGTTCATTAATTTGTTTTGCAGGTGAATCCAAGTGGCCATACCCCTACATGGTACTTGGATAGTGGATGTTCCAGACACATGACTGGAACTAGGGGACTACTGAAGGACTACATCCCAATCAAAAATGGTCCAAAGGTGACCTTTGGTGGTTCTGAAAAAGGAATCATCAAAGGGTTTGGTAACATTTCTTCTAACCTTGTTACCATTACTCAAGTGGCTTATGTTAAAGGTTTGAAACACAACCTCATTAGTATAAGTCAATTAAGTGATGTAGGGTATGACATCTCATTTGTTAAAAATGGTTGTCATATCAAGAGGTCAAGTGATCAAGAGATCATTTTGACAGGATATAGAAAGAGAAATGTCTATTGTTTAGACATTATGGTTGAGAACAATAGTTCTCCAGTTTGTCTTGTAGCTGATGAGACAGTCTCTCAATGTGTCAAATGGCACAAGAGGCTTGCTCATCTTAATTACAAGACTATTGGCAAACTCTTTAGTAAAGAGTTAGTGAGGAATGGTCCTCAAGTTAAGTGTGTCAAAGATGGCATTTGCTCAGCTTGTCAAAAGGGCAAGCAGACTAAATCCACCTTTAGAAGCTTAGACAACAAAGATGCTGTGAGGTGTTTATACCTCTTGCATATGGATCTATTTGGTCCAATGCCAGTTCACAGCTTAGGTAGGAAGGTCTACACCTTTGTAGTTGTTGATGACTACTCAAGGTTTTCCTGGGTGTTCTTCTTAAAGCAGAAATCTGAAACACCTAGTGTCTTCTATAGTTTTGTTAAGCAAATTCAGAATGAATTGAACTGTACAGTGGTCAAAATTAGAAGTGACCATGGTACAGAGTTTCAGTCTGAAAGCATGACAAAGCTGTGTGAAGACTATGGGATATTTCAAGAATTCTCTTCACCTAGAACACCTCAGCAAAATGGCATTGCTGAAAGGAAAAATAGGACCTTGATAGAGGCTGGTAGAACCCTATTAAGTGATTCATCACTGCCAGAATATTTCTGGGCTGAAGCAGTTAACACTGCATGCCATGTGATAAATAGGGCTACCATCACTAAAAGGTTAAACAAGACCCCCTATGAAGTTGTGAAAGGCAGGAAACCAAACCTATCCTATTTTAGGATCTTTGGTTGTAATGCTTCATACTTAACAATGGAAAGTCTTACTAACTAAGTTTGCTGCCAAGTCCCAAGAGGGAGTGTTTGTTGGGTACAGCAATAATAGTAAGGCTTATAGAGTCTACAACTTGACTACACAAGTTGTAGAGGAGTCTGTGCATGTAGTTTTTGATGAGACACAACTAATTAACAATGAGTTGTCTAGCAATGTATGCAGCCCCACAGGTCTTACTAAGAAGATGGACAAGCTAACCATAGAAGATGTACCTGCTGCAAGACAGCAAGTAGAAGAAGATGGCTTATGTCCAGGGGAGAACTACATGTACCAGGAGCTGAAGAAGTACAAGGAACTCAGCATGATGAAGATGCTGAAGAAGTACAACCAGAAGTAAGGATGCCTCCAGCCAACAGGCATCTAAGAGATCATCCAGTAGAGCTGATTATTGGAGATCCAAGACAAGGTGTTCAGACAAGGAGCAGAAATCAGAATGCTGTAGTATATTCAAGTTTTCTGTCTCAAATAGAACCAAAGAAATTTGAAGAAGCTATACAAGATCCACAGTGGACTGAAGCTATGCAGGAAGAGCTTAATCAGTTCAAAAGGTGCAAGGTTTGGGAGCTGGTTCCAAAGCCTAAAGACCACAATGTGATAGGAACAAAGTGGATCTACAGGAACAAGTTAGATGAACAAGGTGTCATCATTAAGAATAAGGCAAGACTGGTTGCAAAAGGATATAGGCAAGAAGAAGGTATTGATTTTGATCAAACCTTTGCTCCAGTAGCCAGACTGGAAGCCATAAGGATGTTCTTGGCCTATGCAACCTATCAAGGATTCAAAGTATACCAAATGGATGTGAAGTCAGCATTCCTAAATGGTAATTTGAAAGAAGAAGTCTATGTGGAGCAGCCTGCAGGTTTTGTTGATCAACTCTACCTCATTATGTCTATAGACTTAGGAAAGCATTATATGGGTTAAAACAAGCACCTAGAGCTTGGTATGAAACCCTATCTAGTTTCCTCATTGAGAACAAGTTCTCAAGGGGAAAATAGATAAGACTCTATTCCTTAGGGAATCTAGAGGCAAAGTAATACTTGTCCAAATATATGTAGATGACATTATATTTGGGTCTACTGAAAGTAGCCTTTGCAAAAAGTTTGCAAAGCTTATGCAAAGTCAATTTGAGATGAGTAGTATGGGAGAACTGAAGTTTTTCTTGGGTCTCCAAGTTAAACAGACTGGAAGTGGTCTATCCATATGTCAGTCCAAGTTCACCCTAGAACTCATAAGGAAGTATGGTATGGATTCATCCAGTACCATGAAGACTCCTATGGGGTCAAGTATGTCTCTAAGCAAGGATGATGCAGGGAAACCTGTAGATGAAACCTTGTATAGAGGGATAGTTGGCTCCCTACTATACTTGACTGCAAGTAGGCCTGACATTATGTATGCTACATGTGTTTGTGCCAGGTATCAAGCCTGCCCTAAAGAGTCTCACTTGACTGCAGTCAAGAGAATCTTGAGATATCTAAAGGGCACTCCTTATCTAGGCCTCTGGTACCCTAGGAATGGAGATTTTGATCTAACAGGCTATTCAGATGCAGACTTTGCAGGATGCAAAGAAGATAGAAAGAGCACTACTGGATCCTGTCAATTCCTAGGTGGAAGACTCATTTCATGGAGTAGTAAGAAGCAAACCAGTGTGGCTATTTCCACAGCTGAGTCAGAATATGTAGCTGCAGGAAGTTGCTGTGCTCAACTTCTGTGGATTCAACATCAGTTAGAAGACTATGGAGTTCAGGTAAGTAGAACTCCACTTTACTGTGATTCTACAAGTGCTATTTCAATAGCTAACAATCCTGTATCACATAGTAGAACTAAACATATTGAGATTAAATATCACTTTCTTAGAGAGCATGTAGAAAGAAATGATATTGCACTTGAATATGTTAGAAACTGATAATCAGATAGCTGATATGTTCACTAAGCCCTTAGAAGAAGCTAAGTTCAATAGGTTCAAAATTGAACTAGGTATGATAAACTTAGACTAAGTTTACAGAACTAAAAATTGGCTAAGTAAAAAGGTGTCGACACATAGACAAGTCTATGTCGACACAGAATAGTAAGTGTCGACACTTCAGGAAAATGGTGTCGACACATCTAGGAAGTTGGTGTCGACACTTCAGAATGTTAGTGTCGACACATGTCGAGTTGGTGTCGACACATCAATAAGGTGTCGACACTTAAGTTTTACTCAGAATTTTCTAAGTAAAGTCTCGACTACATGTCGAGTAGTGTGGTGTCGACACTTAACCAAGTGTCGACACATAAAATCTGTTGACTAAACTTGTGTCGACACATGTGTGTCGAGACATTATAAGTCAGTGTCGACACTTATTGACAGTGTCGACACATCTTTAGAAATTCATCCCGCCTGTTCGTCTTCAAACAAGAAAGGTATAAATAGGGTTCTGTCTTTGTTTGTCGACACGCTTTCAAAGTTTCGAGACCAAACTCTTGTGTCGACATTTCTCTTCTCTAAAGACTAATTCTCCAAACCCTAATGGCTCCCAAGCTGGAAGAGAACGTTAACGAAGGCTATGAGCTCGTGCGAGGCGCATTCGACGACGGTGATCAAGAAATCAAATCAGTGATAACCCTAGTCAGCAATTCAGGATTGGAGTACTTGGTTTCAGAACCAACCAAGATATGGAAGAAAGAAGTGCTTGAATTTCTTACTGGAGCAACTGTAGATGACTCTGGATACAGAATCAAATCCAGAGTGCATGGAACCAAGGTCAAGGTTTCACCCAAAAGTCTGAGAAAGGTACTTCAGCTACCTAAGTTCAAGAAGAAGAGGAAATTTCTACATCTAAGACCAGGGAAGCTTTACCTGGTGTGGTCTTGATCCTAAGATGAAAATAGGTTCAGTCTTTAACAGAAAAGGCATGAACAGTCAAGGAAATTTCTGTCTGAAGTAGTAGGCAAAGTTATACTAAGCAAACCAGGAGGACATGACAGGGTGTCAGCCTCCATGTTCAGTATTATGACCAGAATCATCTTCAACCTCAAAACAGATTGGTCTATGATTGTCTTTGAGAAAGTGAAGGAAAGTCTGAAGAAGCCCAATCTGGGCAGGATACTAAGTCTCTACCTGGCTGGATCAATTCCAGAGGTAATGAGCACTGCTGCTGGAACTAAAATCAACCACATGAGAAGGATGGACATGAGAATCTTCTCCAGGTGGGAAAGGGTACTGTCTAAGGAAGTTCCACTCCAGAGAAGCAAGTTTCTAAGAAGGACTCTCCTCCTAGGAAGAAGAGGAAGATAGCTGCTGTGACTCAGGAGTCCTCCAGCAGCTCAGGCAGTGAAGAACATGTTGTTTTCACTCCTGATAATTATGAGGATGAGGCTGCAGAGAAGTCACCTGCTCCTCAGGAGCCAGCTGACATCCAGGGGGAGCCTCCAGCTGTAGAACATCCCTCTACACTGGAGAGTGAGCAAGCTACACAGATTATCCAAGAGGTACTTTCTGACCTTAATACATTAGATTTTTCTGTAATGGATTCTGATTTGTCTGATGTCCATCAGCAAAATCAGCAAGCAACTCAAGAACCAGATGTTGTTCTTCAGGACACATCTGTTGTGCCACAAGTTCCTGATAAAGTAGTTGATAAAACCAGTACATCTCCTGCACAGTCTCCAGCTGAATACACAATGGAAGATCTATTTCTGAATTTAGATCAAGATGATTTTGATATGGATAAGAATGCTGCTGATGAGAGAAGGATGCTGCTATTGAGGGGGAGAACTTGGATGTTCAAGAAGAGCCTATAAGGCTAGATACTGAGAAGGCACAAGATGTGCAAACTGAAAAACCCTCAAGCCCTAAGGATAGGGTGGATATAGCCAGTACATCAGAGTCTGAGGATGATGAAGCTGAGCAAGCTCAAAAGAAGAAATTCTTTGTCTTCAAAAGAAGGAGTCAGAGCTATAAGAAAGCTCTACAAACTGTAGCTCAACACTCACTAGTCCAACAAGCTCCATCAACTGATTATAGTAGCCTAATGGTAGCAATGCAAGTAAAGCTGGATGAGCAAAGAAGGGCAATAGAGACATATATTGATGAAAGGCCAAAAGTCCCTACAATTTGATTTAGCTCAAGATATCAAATCAATAAGGTTTGAAATGAATTTGAATAAGAAGGAAGTGACTGACTGCTTCCACAAGGGTGGCAATGCAGTAGTATTCTGGCTAAACATCAAGAAACCATAAAAGAGAAGGTAGAAGATATAGCACTAAAGCAAGGCTATGTGCTGGAGAATCAATTGAGGATGAATGATAATTTGACTGCATCTCACAATGCAATAGTCACTGAACTGAAGAGTAAGTCTAATGAACCATCCACCTCCTCTGCTGCTGCCAAGGCTGAATTTGATAAGATATTTCAGGAAGAAATTGCTGCTGTCAAGAATGCAATCAAAGATTCACAGAAGGTCATTTCTGAACAGCTTACAAAGCTTAGACCTTTCTTTAAGGATGGAATAAGGTATTTGGATACCCAAATCAGATTCCAGAAAGATGATGTGAGAGATCATGTAGCACAAGAAGTCATAAAGGGGGAGAGGGTGTTAGTCAAGGCCAGTTCTGAGCATGCAAAATGGATATCCAATTCCATCAGGGCTACACTGGGCTATCCTCCCCTGTGTGATGATGATAATGTAGCTGAATCTGGTATTCAAAGTGCATATCTTGGAGGTGAGCAACAGGAAGTAGCTCAGGTGATCTATCCACCTCCAGATTTTGAAATGGTTCATGCTGATGTAAGCACAATGTATAGTCCAACTGCTGGTAAGCCTAATGTTATTCTGGAAAAGGTTGTTCAACCTATTTCAGCTGTTATTCAAGAGGCTTTGGACAAAGAGGAAGAGACTAGGCTATCAAAGAAGAAGTTCAGGGAACTTGCTGAGCAAAAACCTGATTTTGAACAGTGGAGCCCTACTTCTAGGAACATCATTCTCACAGCCTGGAAAGCGGCCAAGGACAATGCCCATGAGAGGAACAAGTGGTTCTCAGAGACAGAATGGAGGAAGCATGAAAGTAGGCAGGAAGCCATTGTCCAACATAGAAGGAAGGCTAAGTTAGGAAAGCTACCTCCAACAGCTGTGGAGCCTAGCAAGTACTTTCCTAAGCCCTATCATTACTTTGAGAGGCAAAAAATCAAGGCTGAAGAACAGAAAAAGAAGGACTCCAAAGGGAAGAAGACTGCTGAAGCTGAGCCTGCTGCTGCTGCTGGTGTAAAGGCCAAAGTGCAAGCTGGAAAAGGCATAGTCATAAAAGAACCAGAGCAGAATTAGACTAAGATTAAACTGAAGAATGTTGTAATCTGTTACATCAAACATTTTGTGTAAATCATTGTAAATGTATTAACAACAATGTATGAACAATTTTTGATAAATATAAATTTCATGATTGTTCAGATGAATGTGTCTAATTCTTGTTTGTTCTGTAATGCTAAATGAGTATACATGTGTGCTTTATTACATGTTTAAGTTTAACTCTGTTGACATATACCTGTTTTACATCATTTTATAATTTTTAATTATGAGTGGTGTATATCATTGACTAAGGGTTATGACTTCTCCAAATAGGGGGAGATTGTTGGGTACATTGGTCAAATGTACTTGATTTGAAGAAGCCTCACCTAACTCAATGATATGCATCATAATGTATTTGATGTTTGTTTGAGTTACTTGTGCAGGTTAGGTATTCACTAGACTGAAGCTAAAAGTTTCTAAGTCCATGTGTCGACACCCAGAGGGAAAGTGTCGACACTTGAGAAAGCTTGTGTCGACACCCAGACAAGCAGTGTCGACACTTGGAGTCATTGTGTCGACACCTGGGAAGAAGAGTCGACACCAGTCAGAAAGTGTCGACACATGGAGCTGTGTCGACACTCAGTGTAGAAGAATGCAGAAGAAGCTGTGTCGACACTTAGCAGAAGTGTCGACACCTAGAAGAGCTGTGTCTACACCAGAAAGTGTCGACACTTGGAGCTGTGTCGACACTCAGCAAAAGTCTGCAGAGTCTAAGTAAAAGTGTCGACACTCAACACAATGTGTCGACACTATGCTGAAGAGTCAGTATTTGAAGAAAGTGTCGACACTCAGCACAATGTGTCGACACACAACCAGAAGAGTCAACACTTGAAGAAAGTGTCGGCACCCAGCACAATGTGTCGACACTTAGTTGAAGACTCTACACTTGAAGAAAGTGTCGACACAAGGAGCTGTGTCGACACTTAGCAAAGAACAGAAAAGTTACAAAATATTCTAAGTACAAGTGTCGACACTAAGGAATGTGTCGACACTCAGCTGAAGAATCAAAAGTGAAGACTTGTGTTGACACCAAGAAGCAGTGTCGACACTTGACAGTTTCAACACATGAAGATGTGTCGACACAAAGAACATGTGTCGACACTTAGAAGAATACAGTTAAAGAATGAAGTACAAGTACTTGTGTCGACACTCAATTTCAGTGTCGACACATGCAGAAGAATCTGTGTCGAGACATACAAGGAATTGTGTCGACACCTTGTAGACTTGTGTCGACACTTACACAACATGTGTCGACACTTGGCCTATAAGTGTCGACACTTAAGAACAGAAAGTCTCGACACTATCTGATAGTTAGAGAAATTTCAAGAAGTGACTGGTTGACATGACAGCTGCCGACCCAGCCGGTCTACATCAACTGTCAGAGATATCAGAAGTCTGTTATGAACCGGACCAGCCGGTTACCATGAAGGAAGCCTATAAATAGGCATCCATAGTTTACAGAAACTGTTGTTGAAAAGATTGAAGAAGTAATATAGAAGTGGTTGAAAAAGTTTTTGATAGAGAGAGTTCAGATCTTTGTAAAAGTGGTATATTGAGTATCAACACAAGAAGATCTTGCTGTGCATCGGCAGATCTAAGAAGTTGGAGAGAGAGAGCTCCAACCAAGTATTCAGTCTTTGGAACTAAGGCTGAGAAGAAGAATTTAGAGTCATCTGAATTTCAAGAAGCAGAGGTCAAGGAACAACTGCAGAAGATTCAGACTAATTCAGTTCTAATCAAGAAGCTTTGAAGGAAGCTAAGTCAGTTTGGATCTAACTGAGTTCTTCCAAGAACTCTTCAAGAAACTCTCAACTCCTCTCTTATTTTCTGAGTTGTAGAGTTAGCTTGTGTAATTTCTATTTTAACTTGTAGGATCCATTGGATCTGAGAGAATTGTAAGCCTATATTATAAAGGCTGAGGGTAGGGCTTGCTTGCCTGAGTGTAGGAGTTAAAGAACTCTGAGTGTAGGCCTTAATTGGCTGAGTGTAGGCCTGGGTGGCTGAGTGTAGGCCTTTTGGCTGAGTGTAAGGCTTTGGGCCTGAGGTAGGAACCTAGTTGGGTTCTGAGTTAGTGGAGAAGTTTGGCCGAATCCAGTACACTGCTAGATAGGCGAAGGGGGAAAGTGGATGTACCCAAAGATTGGGGAACCAATATAAAGTCTTGTGTATTCTGTGCTGTGATTGTGCTGTGTTGTGAATTGCTGTGTTTGCTGTGTGAACTTATTCAGAAATCTGTGTTATAAACTGTTGTGCTGCCAACAAAGTTTTAAAAAGGTTTTGGTCACCTATTCACCCCCCCCCCCCCCTCTAGGTGTTTAGGTACCATATCTTACATAGCCTCTTCAAATTTCTTTGGCTCAACCTATGACATGAAGCTTGAGTATAGTTTTGTGTTGATACTTCTTCTTCTAGTCAGCACACCTTGGCTGGCATCACCAATGATCTGGTGTCTTGAATGATCCTTTATATGTCTGACTGTTGGAGGTAATCTTGCTTCAGCATTAGCTATAGGGGCAGCTTCTTGCTAATCTTCATCCACCTCACTTATGTCTTGCAGTCCTTCTACTAGAGTGCTCATTTCATCAGCTTTATCTTGGACTAATGGAGCATCTTCTTTGATAGTTATCTGGTCCATCATTTGATCTGTACCTGCGGTACTTGAAGAGGAGCTTGGCAGCTCAACGTTAATCATAGTAGACTCATCAAAGACTACATGTACAGATTCTTCTACAACTTGGCTTTTCAAGTTGTAGATATTATAGTCTTTACTATGATTACTGTACCTAACAAAAACCCATCAATGGACTTGACAATAACTTAGTCACATAGGACTTCCCATTATAAAGCACATAGCACTTACTACCAAAGATTCTGAGATAGCCCAGGTTTGGTTTTTTGCCCTTCAAAATCTCATAGGTAGTCTTCTTGTGGATCTTGGTGATAGAGGCTCTATTGAGGACATGACATAAAGTATTTACTGCCTCAGCCCAGAAATATTCTGGGAGAGATGTGTCACTCAACAATGTCCTTCTAGACTCTATGAGAGTCCTATTTTCCTCTCAACTATCCCATTTTGTTGGGCTATTATTGGTGAATAAAATTCTTGATGAATCCCTAGATCTTCACAGAACTTTGTCATGTATCAGACTGGAATTCAGTCTCATGGTCACTTCTAATTTTAACCACCGTGTTGTCAAACTCATTCTGAATTTGCTTGACAAACTTTATGAAGATATCAAGGGTTTCATTCTTTTTCTTGAGAAAGAGCACCTAAGCAAACTTGGAATATTCATCAACTGCCACAAGGGTGTAGACTTTCCTACCAAGAGTATGAACTGGCATAGGACCAAACAAGTCCATATGCAAGAGTTATAAGCACCTCACAGAGTCTTTGGTCCTAATTCCCTTGAACGAGGCTTTGGTCTGCTTGCCCTTTTGGCATGATGATCAAATGCCCTCCTTGGTGCATTTCACATTAGGACCATTCCTAACTAGCTCTTGACTAAAGATCTTGCCAATTGTTTTGTAATTCAAATGAGCTAGCCTCTTGTGTCATTGGACACAATATGAGACCTTCTCATTTCCCTCTAGACAAATAGGAGAGTCTGCATCTAGACAAAGAAAGTTTAAACAATAAACATTTCCACTCCTAGTTCCTGTCAAAATGACATCTTGGTAACTTGACCTCTTAATCTGGCACTCATCCTTGTGGAAGACAATGACATAGCCAAGATCAGAGAGTTGGCTTAATCTTATAAGATTGTGTTGCAACCACTCAACATAAGCCACTCTTGTGATGGTGACTATGTCATTGGTAATCTTACCATAGCCACTTGTCACCCCTCTATCTGAACCAACAAAGATAACCTTGGGTCCATCTTTCACTGGAGTGTACTCCTTTAAGTTGCTCCTTGTCCCGGTCATGTTCCTGGAACGACCACTGTCCAAGTACCATATAGTGGTATGGGCACTTTGACTAACCTGCATCACATAATTTATTTTACCTTAGGACCCCAATATCTATTGGGTCTTGGGTCATATTACTCTGAAAATGGACTTATCTACAGCAGCTTTTCTACCTGGTGGACTACCAGTTGCTCTTGCCACACATGGATTGTGCCAGCAGTCTATAGTAACGTGGCCCACATTACCACAGCACTAACATTCATGAATGTTGTATCTTCTTTTCTATACAGGCAATGCAGTGTGTTTAACTGTTGACTGAACAGTATGAAGAGGAGCAACAACCTTCTTCAAATTCCTTACAGCAAGGATCTAACTGAAGGTAAGTCATCTAGCTGGCTTATTTGGCCTGCTTTGAGTACCATCAGCAGTTATCTTCTTTGCAGAGGACATGCTCTTGATAGCATCAAAAATGCCCAAATCAGGCTTGCTGATAGACTGAACCTTGGTATGAGTCTTAGTTGTACAGTTCTGAAACTTGGCTATAGCCACATTCTTGAGAGTGCCATTTGAATTTCTTTATGGGCAGCCTTAAAGGCACTCACCCTGTTATACCTTCCACCATGGTTGTGAACATTTTTATTCAAACTAGTGGATCTGCCATTCATCTAGTGACTATAGATTCTTTCTTGGTCATACATGTTTGAAGGCAATTGACTTTCCTAAAAGGAATGAGAGGCTTGGAAGTAAGATGCTGAGCTGAAGCATGAGCTTTGCCCTTCCCTTTGGAAGGGGCAACTCGTGTGCTTCCCTTGAATCCCAACCCCTTCTTTGTTGGATCTAGTGGGCAACCTTAGAGGGGGGGGGGGGTGAATAAGGTTTTACGCGTTTATTGAAATTTAAATTTTTTGCCCTAGAAAATCGAGTTTTGGAATTTACCGCGGTGTGTTAGGTAGCTAACGCACGGCGGTATATCTATGAACTCGCTTCCTATGCAAATTCTCTTGTACGCATCTTAGAAGAATACCAACTAACAATCACAGTAGATCACAGAAGTAATAAAAATAACAGTACATGAATCTTATTCAAACTAAATCAACAACTATTTTAACAATTACAACAACGTGATCTCGATGACGCAGTAGATCGGAGGCGGTGAAAATGAAATCTCTTTTTATTTTCTATACCAACCCACTACCCGGACCGGTAGGCTCTCTCCCTTTCCCTCCAAGAAAGGTCTTCGAACCAGCTCTTCACCCTCACGCAAGGAAGTGTCTTAGATCCCCACTAGATCTCCCGGTCTAGACGTCCCTTCCCTGAGACAATTTCTCACGTAATCCACCTCATATTCCGACGACCGTCCAGTCGATTTCTCACAAAACCCTTGCCGGATTTTGACGACCCTCAGGTCTATTTCCCTCACACAACCAAATAGATAAAAAGAGTTTAAAGTAAATACAATGAATAAGAGAAAACTCCCCTCTAACTAGAACCCTTGATGTTGATGACGATTTTCTTGCAGAGGTTCAATCTTTGTGGCTTGAGAGTCTTCCTCTTAGACATTCTTTAGATTCGTATAGGTGTGCGCTTGATGAGAGTTTTTCATAGAGAGGAACCTTCACATGAATATTAAGATGCAGGCTTCTTGATCATCATGTTGGTAGCCTTCAATCCTTACACATGAATACCTTTTGATCTCCTCCGAAGAACTCACCTCCTCAATGAGTTGGGATGACCCCTTCCTTCCATTTAGATGGCTAGGGAAAACTCCCCTTTCAAATTTCATGAAAAACCGTCACCTGAAACTCAAGTTTGGGTTGTTTTAAATAGAGAAGGCATTATACGAAGCTACCGCAGGGCTTAACTAGTTATAGAGCGGCGGTAGCTTGCAGAGAATAAAATCCTTCCTTTTCTTCGTGTGCTTGCCACTGATCAACTCCTCGTAGTCATTATTGTCGTTGGCTCGCCAGAGTTATTCATGCGCAAATAGGAGGGACATGGTTTTCCTATCCTTCGATAGGGAGGGCGGAATAGACCACAGAGACGCAGTCTAACCATAGGAATGATAGAACTTTATCTCTTTTCATCTTGGTCTCGAATGCAGAACATGAGGCGCCTTATATACGTATTTATGAAAATACACTACCACGGGCAACAACACTAGTGCCCGGCGGTAGGTTCGCGCGCTTGATGTTCCAGCTGTCCTCCAAATTTAGAAAAATATTAAAAATGAATATTTCCCTTTTTCCAATGTTAACACGATGTGGTAGGTCAATAGAGCCCGGCGGTAAGCCTATCTCAACGCACACAATGCCTTGGAGCATTGAGTGGTTTATCACGGCACGGTACCAAGCTAGCACCCGATGGTAGTGCAGTCTCAACGCACTCAACACATTGGAACGCTGAGTGGGTTACCGCGGTGCGGTACCAAGCTAGCGCCCGGCAATAGTGCTGTCTCAACGCACTCAATGCCTTGGAGCATTGAGTGGGCTACTGCGGCGTGGTACCAAGCTAACATCTGCACGGTAGGTTCCCGAGAGCTTATCAAATTAATTCATCAAGCTAGTGCGGGTGGTAGGACAAGCACAAAGCAGTAGGTTCTCGGGTGCTCTGACCAATTAATTCTAGCTACCGCCCGGCGGTAACTCCTATCGTTGCGTTAGTATCCATAGGTGACTTCTTTTTCTTTGCGTGAACCTGTCAACTTCCACACTCTATCAACATAAGACGTGATCAAATACAACCTGGGTTTTGATATTCTCAAACACAGGGAATGTGAAACAATGGTTCCAACAAACTCCCCCTTTTGATAATATCAAATCTCGTTCATGTGAAATATCAAAGAAGTACATGATAGAGTGAATATATTTAAAAGATAATCTTGAACGTTCAGGTTTTAGGTACTCTATAAAGCTCCCTTATACACACACTCCCCCTACCTACGTGTTCTACACGCTCCCCCTATCTATGTGCACGCATTGTAACAAGCTCCCCCTACATGTGATCCTACTCATGAACAATTCTCATGAATAATCTCTTCTCCCCCTTTGATAGTATCAAAAGGGGAGGGCTAAACCAAATAGTCATGCGGGATTTAAAAAATAGTATATATGATGAGCGTGAAAGAAGTAGCAGACAATACACACAATCAGTAAAGCAAAATGTGAGAAATATAGGGGTGACCCCAAATAATGCAAATTAGAGAATATGAAGCACATGGGCATACATAAAAGCAGAGTACACAGACATAAATAAGTCATTTTGCATAGTTTATATGGATTGGACAGCACAGAGTAGGCTAAGCACACAACGTGGAACAATACAATGCTATGAGAGTTATAGAGTTAACCATATTTAAACATTATCAACATCAAAAGTATAAATCGTGTGTTAGTACCAATGTGCGAAAAAACATATAGTGTAGTTTCAGTCCAATTCTTATGCATGGAAGCATTAAATAAGACAATGATGTGTACGTGTAATATCAAGAGAGAAAACACCATGTAGATATAGCATATGTTGCATGTTTTATCTCGATCTTTTAAAATGCTAACACAAGAGAAATAGAGTGAATGTTCACGTCACATATCTATTTATGTCATACCAAGACTTGAACTAGGGGCACTAAGCTTAGGTTAGAGTCTATGCACAAGATCTAAATGAATCTTTGAACCAAGGTTCTTATCCTCACAATTCTCATAAAGACTTATCAGGAGGAATGAGTAGTGCTTGGGGTGCACTTGACATGACATGTGATGGCTTGCATGGTTTTCTTTTTAGTTTACTTTGAGCTATCACTTTTATATATTTTTTGAGTTCAAGGAGCCCCGAGTCAATCGAAATCTATCCATCTAGATAGATACACTTTAACTTGTATACATAAGACCTTAGCACTAGATATTTGGCCCAAAGTTATAATCTTTATGTAAGCACATATGTATCATGACATTGATTATTCAAAGTATTTCTAATGTGTTAAGATACAATGTCACGAGTTATAGCATGTAAGCCTAGTATTTGTACATGATTGCTTCGTCTAGGGATGTGTGAATAGTGTGAAGTCATTCCCCTATCAACATCCTCATAAAACCTGGAGGCATATTCAACATATACTAACATGTATTGTCGCACTCAGTGACTCAGCACCTATAGATTTGACACACCATGACCGGGGACAATGTTCACACGTATTAGCACTTCTTAACTCAAACATTGTATGTACTTATTATAGCCTAAGTTCAGGTAATGTGTGCCTATAGAAATGAACGATCCACAGTTTTTTATTTTAAATATTTTTAAAACTATTACACAATACAAACAAAGAGAATAAAACAACATAAACATGTTTTTGTTGTTTTTGAAGTTTTTTCCTTTAATAAAAATACCAAGAAATAAACATATAAAGAGATATATAAATTTTTTGTTGTTTTAAATTATTTTATAATTTTATACATATATATATATTTATTTAAAAAAATACTTGTGTTTTTCTAAAAACATGAATGCTCAAAGAGATATATGATGCAAACATAAGATAGCATGATAGAATATTGTGCATGAATATAATGGACATGATAAGTGAAATAATGTTCCTGCAGTGGATATGTGAATCCTAAGTATGCTCAATAATCCAATACCTAAGTAATAATTCTATACCCTAGCCTCGTACTAAGTGACGGATGGGCATGAGGAGCTGCATAAATGCAATAGGGTGGGGTGTTAATCGCATGTGCACACAGAAGAACCCGCTCAACTAAACACTCTTTCCCCCCAGCGCCACACAAGGACCCACTAAAACCCTCCTTGGTTAAAGACAAGACGTGGTTTATAGGTTAGCGTTTCTAAAGCACACACACCTACACCTATAATGTGAGACAAGACGTGGTTCACCCATTATGTGAGACACACATAATCGGTGAATGATCGCAAGCATACTAAGATAGCATGATAGAATTATGATAAAAGGTAAATTCCAGCCACTTAGCAATGATATGACTTTTATTCCAACTTATTTAGTTAGATTGATTTATCAGTAATCTAAATATGATAAAGTCATATAGCAGAAATATATCTAAGATATCCATGGCATGTTGGCTTAAGAAAAATACAAATGCAACAAACAGAATCAAAAACAAACAAAAAGGACATGAAAATAGAAAGACAATTAGGCACATCGTGGAGTAGACTAATGAGTAATTTCGTTTGGATTAGCTTCTACTTCACGCAATAGGATGACATCAATGGATAAGATATTTTGGTATCCAAAAGGAGCCAAGTGTTGCGGTTCCTTTGGGTAGCCAAACATAGCGTTATAAACCATGGGGAGATAATAATGAGTGTGCCATTTCGAGTGGAATAGGTGCGTCGTTTTTAACTTTGGGTCTCCATTCATACTTTGGATATTTAATATTCTTATATTTCAAACTTTCATATTGATTTTCAAAATTATTATTTATAGGAAATTTGTGAACATTTAAACTTATATTGGGATCAGTTAAATAGTGATTGAGATTTATCATATTTTTAAAATTAAATAATCCACTAGGTGTATGTTTAATATGATTTGACATTCTAGTAGAACTCTCATATAACTTTGAAGGTAAACTAGAGATAACAAATTTTTTATTACTTGAAAATTTTTGAATAGATAATTTTAATGATTGAAGTTTACTAGACAAAGCATCATTTTCATTAATCAGTTTTTTATTATGCACTTTAGAAATATTTAGCACTTTTTCAAGGACCTTGAATTTGTCTTTAAATTCTTTGCAATAAAAAAAGGTATAATATTTTCAACTATAGACCTAGAGGAAAAATGGGATGCATCAAGCTTTGGTTCTACATTTAGTTGTGCTTTTAAAATTTTATTTTCTAAACGCAATTCTGAAAAATTGTTTTAAAATTTCATAATTTTATGTTTAGTTATATCTAGCACATGCAATGTAGAAATAGAATTACAAACAAGAAGAGAATTTGATTTTCTTACAGCGCTCTTGGACAAGGCTTGATTTGAACACAAGGTTCCTTTGTCATCTTCCTCTTGGATTTCCTCGTCCAACAATATATTTTCATATTCTGAAAGAATTGGTTTCAAGAAATCCTAAACACCTAGAGGGGGGTGAATAGGTTCAATTCCTTTTTACTTAGGCAGATCAATTATATGTCTGTTAGATCAACTTATTCAGCACAGCATTCAAACAAACACAGCACAAAATAATACAAGCACAGCCAATCACAGATTGCACACAGATTTATAGTGGTTCCCCAATTGATGGGTACATCCACTTTCCCCCTTCGCCTATCTAGCAGTGTACTAGATTCAGCCTAACTTCCTTCTTCCTTCCCTTAGATCCTCAGATCTTACAACTCAGAACCCAGAATGGTTCCTACAACTCAGACTTCAGCAAGTCCTACAGCTCAGATTCTCCCAGAGAACCATACCTCAGAGTGAGTCCACACTCCTACAGCTCAGGCAATTAAGCCCTACCTCAGCCTTTTCCCAGGCCTACAACTCAGGCAATCAAGCCTACCTCAGCCTCTTCCACAGGCCTATAACTCAGGGAAATTAATCCCCTACCTCAGGCACTCAGCCCTACCTCAGCCTTTATAGATTTAGGCTTACAACTCAGAGAGTTACTCTCCTACAACTCAGACACTCAGCCCTACCTCAGCCTTTACAAATATAGGCTTACAACTCAGATCTATAAAAGATCCTATATAAAAATTGATATTAAAAAGAATAAATCCTTCACCTAGGTAGAGAGAGAATGGGTTGAAGGTTTCTTGGTCTGTTTTTGAAAGATCTGACTACTTTAAAATCAACCTGTCTTAACTTCTTCAAAGCTTCTTGAATCTGAACAAAGTAAGGTTGATCTTTTTGAAGTTGATCTTCAATTAGCTTCCTTCTCCTATTTAGAATTTAATCTGAATTTTTCTTGTATACTTGTTCAGGATCTGCCCTTAGAGACTAGTTGATGATTGTCTCTTTCTTCACTTGGACACTTCTAGCTCTCTCCCTTCTTTTTATTTAGTCCAATTCTTAATTCTTTTTTTCTGATGACTGAACCTGTCTTTATATAGACTTCATCCGAGGTTACCGGCTTATCCGGTTTCTAACGGTCTTCTGATAGCTCTGACAGATGTAACAGCATTGTCAGTTATGACAGCTGTCAAGTCTTCAGTCGTGATACTTGATCCTTCATTGAACTCTTACTCAGCAGCAAAAGTGTCGAGTCAATAATTCAAATGTGTCGACACATATAGTCCATGTGTCTACACAACTCTTGATAATGTCGACACAGCTTTCACAATGTTGACACAGCTTCTCTTTAACTTCTTGACACTGCTTCAGTGGAATGTGTCGACACAATACCTTTTGGTCTCGACAAAGTTGGTGTCGACAGAATTCTGGTGTGTGTCGACACAAGTCCTGTGTGTCGACACAATTGTTGTCGATAGAATTTTGGAATGTGTCGACAGATTCTCTGTGTGTCGACACAGTTGTTGTGTGTCGACACAATCTGGCCCCTGGTGTCGACACAGCTTCTCCCAAGAATCGACATAATTATTGTAGACAAAATTCTGTGTGTCGACACAAGTCCTGTGTGTCGACACAATCCTTCTCAGGTGTCGACACAAATCTTCTCAAGTGTCGACACAAATCTTCTCAAGTGTCGACACTTGTACTTAGAAACTTTTTCTGCATTTCCTTAACCTGCACATAGAAACTCAACACAACATCAAATACACCTTGATGAATATCATTGAGTTAGGTGAGGCATCTCCAAATCTGGTACACATTTTCCAACGTACCCAACAATCTCCCCTTATTCGGAGAAGTCATAACCCTTAGTCAATGATATACATCACTTTATAATAAAATACAGAATATGATGTATAAAAGCATTATTTGACAGGGTAACACATAAACAATCATTGCATGTAACAATATTATCACAGAATATGTTATAACACAATGAACATGCATCATAAGATTCTAAGTATTCAATACTAAACCAAGGAATTCAAGTAATATATATTCAGAATAACAATGATTTAGTCCAAAAATTTTACATTAACCAAAACCTAGACCATCTAATGCTAGGATTTATCATGTTCCTTGATAACTATTCCTTTTCCAAACTGAATTTTAGCTTGTACACTACCTTTAGTGTCTTCAGATGTCTTACTTGCAAGGCTCCACAGAGTTAGTAGATATTTTTGCAGCTAACACACTCTCCTCCTTTAGCATAACAAAGGGGTGTATAACCAAGAGTTCTGAGCCTGCATTGACTAACACTCTCTCCCCCTTTATGACTTCTCATTCAACAGGGTCTCTTAGGTCACCCTTTTTAAAACCTTATCTGATCTGGTTTTCCAGAACATATCTTTTGGTTTACTGCAATGTCATCTATCTGAGTTTTGGCCTCCTGTTGTTGCTTGGACAAATAGACAACAGCATGTCCACCCTTTGGAAAGAAATCAGTCATTTCCATGTTATGCAAATTGACCTCAAATCTTATGGATTTGATTTCTTGGGTCAATGTAGATTGTAGTTCTTTATGGCTCTCATCTACATATTTCTCAAGAGCTGCTCTTTGGTCATCCATCTTTACTTACAGTTGCACCAGAAGTGAACTGAAGTCTACTACTATAGCTGGAGTTTGTGGAATAGCCTGCATGGCTTCCTTAGAACTTGAGCACTTTTTCTTGAGGACCATCAGTTTCTTCTACTTAGCTTTGGAAGATTCTTCATTACTCATCAGCAGCAGATGAGCTTGCTATGTTCACTGTATCTTTTGGAGTAGATACCATAATTGGTTTCTCCCCCTCAGTCCTTGCCAGCTCCCCCTCAATTCTTGCTCCTAGTAATTCAGGAAATAATGCCTCTTGTTGGCTCTTGTTCATAAACTCCCCCTGAGGATAATGCCTCTTGTTGAGCTGAAACTGGAGAAACCACATTGGCTCCCCCTTGATGAGGCACTTCCTGGACTTGATCTAGTTAGATGTTGACTACAGGAATCTTCTCCCCCACCACTTAACTCTCAGTCACTGTTTCTTGAGCAGGAGATTTGCTAATCCTTGCTGCTCCTTCATCTGAGGAAAACAACCATTTCTTCTGAATCACTGGAAGATTCAGGGATCTGGGGGGCTGGTTGTTTACTTTTCTGAATCTGCTTTGTGGGTTTCTAAGGATTAGAAACATCTTTGATCAGAACTCTATTCCATCTTGATAGTATTCTCAACTCCAATCTTCTCATATGACTGATCTTAGATCCTGCAATCTGATTCATTACATCACGAATATTCTCAGCCAGATATTCTTCAGCTATGTATTGAAGATCCAATCTTGGTTGTGGGATCCTTTCCACACCATTGGAGTGCTTCACTTGTCATGGAAGATAATATTTCATCTTCTTCTTTAACTGTTCTATGTGTCGACATTGTTCGGATTGTGTCGACACAGACTACTAAAGTCTCGACAGACAATAACTATTCTATGTGTCGACACCAATTATGATGTGTCGACACAGATAAATTTAAGAGTCTACACTAAGTCCTGCATGTCGACACAGAAGACTGTATGTGTCGACACCATCATTTAAGTGTCAGGATAGCCATGTGTCGACACCAAATTCTGAGTGTCGACACAACCTTCTGGATGTGTCGACAGAATTTTTTTGATGTGTCGACACCATCTACTATGTGTCGACACCGATGTCTTTATGTGTCGACATAAATTTACTTAGTCAAATTTGTCATTCTTATTCTAAGTTTAGCATGCCTAATTCATTTTTAAAATAATTGAATTTAGTTTCATCCAGTGGTTTGGTGAACATGTCAGCAATTTGAAAACTAGTATTGACAAATTCTAAACTTATATCTTCCTTTTCAACATGATCTCTAAGGAAATGATATCTTATTTTTATATGCTTAGTTCTACTATGAGAAACAGGATTTTCATCAATAGAAATGGCACTAGTAGAATCACAAATTTATGGAGTTCTACTTACCTGGATGCCATAATCTTCAAGTTGATGTTGAATCCATAATAGCTGAGCACAGCAGCTACCTGCAGCAACATATTCTGACTCAGCAGTGGATATAGCCACACTTGTCTGCTTTTTGCGGCTCCATGACACCAATCTCCCACCTAGGAACTGACATGTACCAGATGTACTTTTCCTGTCTTCTCTGCATCCTGCAAAGTCTGCATCTGAATACCCAGTTAGTAGAAAATCTCTATTCTTAGGGTACCAAAGGCCAAGATTTGGTGTTCCCTTAAGATATCTCAAAACTCTTTTAACTACAGTATAATGAGATTCTTTAGGGCTAGCTTGATACCAAGCACATACACATGTAGCATACATGATGTCTGGTCTACTAGTAGTCAAGTAAAGAAAGGAGCCAATTATCCCTTGATACAAAGACTCATCTACAGGTTTTCCTACATCATCTTTGCCTATAGGCATACTTGACCACATTTGAGTTCTCATGGTGGAGGATGACTTCATACCATATTTCTTAATTAACTCCTTGGTGAACTTAGACTGTGATATGGACAAGCCATCATCAGTCTGTCTAACTTGGAGTCCCGAGAAGAATTTCAGCTCACCCATGCTGCTCATCTCAAACTTCCCCTGCATAAGTTTGGCAAACTTCCTATAAAGGTTGTTCTCAGTTGATCCAAAGATAATGTCATCAACATATATCTGGACTAGCATGATCTTGCCTTTTGATTCCCTTAGGAATAGAGTTTTGTCAATTTTCCCCCCTTGAGAATTTGTTCTCAATGAGGAATGTAGACAGGGTTTCATACCAAGCCCTTGGGGCTTATTTCAAACCATATAGAGCTTTCTTAAGCCTATACACATGATTAGAGTAAAGAGGATCTACAAAACCTAAGGGTTGTTCAACATATACTTCCTCTTTTAAGTCACCATTCAGAAATGCTGACTTGACATCCATTTGAAATACCTTGAACCCTTGGTATGCTGCATAGGCAAGGAATAGCCTTATTGCTTCCAACCTTACCACTGGAGCAAATGTCTGGTCAAGCTCTATTCCTTCTTCCTACCTGTAGCCTTTGGCTACCAGCCTTGCTTTGTTTTTGACTATGATGTCATTCTCATCTAGCTTGTTCCTGTAGATCTACTCAGTCCCTATGACATTGTGATTCTCTTATTTAGGAACCAACTTCCATACTTTACATCTCCTGAATTGATTTAGCTCCTCTTGCATTGCATCAATCCAGTTTGGGTCTTGTATGGCTTCTTCAAATTTCTTGGGTTCCTTTTGGGACAGGAAACTTGAGCAAAGGACTGTGTTCAAGTTCTTGCTTCTGGTTTGAATACCATGCCTAGGATCACCAATAATTTGTTGTGCTGGATGATCCTTTAGATGTCTTGTTGCTGGTGGCAAACTATCTACACCTTGATTTTCTCCAATCTCCTCAACATGTTGTACTTCATTTTCTTCATCATCAGCTTGTGGGTTTATACTCCCCCTAGACAACAACCATCATTTTCTTCATCCTGCCTTGCAGGTTGGTCTTCATTAATGATTAGCTTGTCCATCTTTTCATTTAAACCTATAGAGCTACAAGAAACACTAGACTGCTCACAAATGATTAGTTCAGTTTCATCAAAGACTATATGAACAGATTCTTCTACAACTTGAGTAGTCAGGTTATAGACCATGTAAGCTCTACTGTTGTTGATGTACCCAACAAATATCCCTTCTTGGGATTTGGCAGCAAACTTAGTTAAATAATACTTGCCATTGTTAAGTACATAACACTTGCTACCAAAGATCCTAAAATAGGATATGTTTGGTTTTCTGCCTTTCATAATCTCATAGGGTGTCTTTTTGTGACTTTTAGTGATGGATGCTCTATTGAGAACAAGACATGCAGTGTTTACTACCACAGCCCAGAAATATTCTGGGAGAGAAGTGTCACTTAGTAGTGTTCTAACAGCCTCAATAAGAGTCCTATTATTTCTTTCAGCAATACCATTTTGCTGAGGAGTTCTTGGTGAGCAGAACTCTTGATGAATCCCTAGTTCTTCACAAAATCTTGTCATGCATTTAGACTGAAATTCAGTTCCATGGTCACTTCTGATTTTGACCACGAAACTATTAAGTTCATTCTGAATTTGCCTAACAAAATTGTAGAAGATAGTAGGGGTTTCAGATTTCTGCCTCAGGAAGAAAACCCAAGTAAATCTAGAATAGTCATCTACTATCACAAGTGTATAGACTTTCCTACCTACACTATAAATTGGCATAGGACCAAAAAGATCCATATGCAGGAGGTACAAACACCTCACAGAATATTTGGTATCATGTCCATGAAAAGAGGTCTTGGTCTGTTTGCCCTTTTGGCAAGCTGAACATACACCCTCTTTTATGCACTTGAACTGAGGACCATTCTCCACTAACTCCATGTTATAGAGTTGGCCTATAGACTTATAGTTAACGTGAGCTAGTCTCTTTTGCCATTGAACACAATGAGATGCTTTATAATCTGCAACTAAGCATATAGGAGAGTCCTTATTCTCACAATCAAGGTTGAGACAGTAAACATTTCCTTTCCTATATCCTGACAAGATGACCTCTTGATCACTTGTCCTTCCAATCTGACACTCATTCTTAATAAAGGAGGTGTCATAACCAAGATCACTCAGTTGGCTTATGCTTATTAAGTTGTGTTTCAAACCATTTACATAAGCCACTTGGGTGATTGTGATAGAATTAGTGGAAATGTTACCAAACCCTTGATGATCCCCTTTTCAGATCCACCAAAGATCACTTTGGGTCCATTCTCTATGGGAGAGTAGTCCTTCATCATCCTTCTTGTTCCAGTCATGTACCTGGAACATCCACTGTCCAAGTACCATATAGGGGTATGGCCACTTGGACTCACCTGCAACAAATAAAATTACTTTACCTTAGAACCCCAATGGATATTGAGTTCTAGGTTCAATTTAGACTGAAACTTGACATACTTACCAACAGCCTTTCTTACAAGTAAGCTGGCATTCTTCCTGACACTGGTGTTGTGCCAACAATCTATGGCATAATGCCCAACCTTGCCACAGCACCAGCACTCATATCTATTATACCTTCTTTTAGGTACAGTCTTAACAGTATTGCTGTCAGCAATCTTAAAAACTGTTGGTACAGTGGACCTTTTCTTGAGTGATGGGTATACACCCTTGTCATTCAGATTACTATCCTTACAGTGACCATGTGGGATATCATGGTCATACTTGTTAGTTGGCTGCAGCACTTTCCTGAAAGCAATAGGGGGTTTGAAGGTTAGTAGTTGAACTGGGGCTTTGCCTTTTCCTTTAGAATTAGCTTCCCTAGTTCTCCCCTTGAAGCCTAATCCTGTTTTACCCTTTTGGGGAATGAAGTCATCAATTAAGGGTAAGACTGACTTTAGCTTTGAGAATTTAGCCACAAGTTCCTTCTCTCTTTGTATTCTGACTTCCAGACCCTTGATCTGATCATTTTTGAATGTAATTGTTCCCATCTGAATAACAGTTATGTTTTTCAGCTTGGCAACCTCATTCATCTTCTGATCCAGCAATTTTTCTAAATCAGATGCAGCCAACTTAAGAGCAGTAATTTCCTTGGCCTATTCTTTGTTAAGGATTCTGCTTCTCCTAAGTGCTTGCAACAGATCACCATAATCATCAATAAGTTGATGAACATCCCCTTCAGATTCAGATCCATCCACATCTCTTGATGCAGATGCTTCTGATTCTGATCCAGTATAATAATCAAAAACTGTAGATAGATTGTTTTCCTTACTTGGACCAGGCTGATCCCGGCACTGGTGGGCCAAAACCCGAACAGGCAAGCGTACCTGTCGAATTGTAGTACCAAGGTCGTATTTAAACACGGGGTTGTCGAGTACTTCTACTCACGCTCTAACTATTATCCTACCGGAAGACTATTGGGATTTTGAGAATTTTTTTAAAAGTAAAATGAACGATAAATTGCGAGACGAAAACTTATATAAAAAAGCTAGCATTCGATCAATGATTCACCATGAAATTAGATGAGAGAGATAAAAAATAAAGATAGTTTTAATTTTGCAAATCATACTCGACCGTGACGGATCCGAAAATAAGACAAAATCTCGCTAGAGCATTAGGTCTCCTAACTTATAGACTCTTCGATCGAAATCTCTTTACAAACCAAAGAAGCCTAAAGTTGCATTATCGAGGTGATCCGCACTATTGGATTTGACTCCAATTCGGAGGATTTACGTCATCCTATCTCTAGGGTTGCATTCAACTCCTTCCTTATTTGAGTGATCTTTCACATTCATGAGCCTCTCGGCTACTCAAATATGAGATCCCAAGCCTACTACCGTATACCGGAAATACGGAGTCGACAAAAAAAATAAATCAAAGAAGGATCGAGCATGAAATAACAAAAATAAAACTAAGAAAGGAAATAAACTCTCATCTCACTTCATGGATCCTCACGATCGAATGCTATAGGAAATTAGCTACGCATAATTGAAAGGGAAGACAAAACAAAATAAGAGAGAAATATTTTCATTACTTGCAAACAAAAAGAGTACACACAATATTAAAAAGACTAGACTATGCTATAAAGAAAACTTGCACTAATGAAAAAAAACTTGCACTAATTGAAAAGAAAACTAATACAATAATAAAACTAACACTCACAAGCACTCTCCACTTAAACTAGCACTTCACTTGCTCTCCAAAATCCAATCTCTCAAAGCATGGGATATGGGTTCTTTTTATAGATGAGGGAGAAGGTTCTAGAATGGAATGAAGAAGAGGGGGGCAAGGGGGGGTGGCCGGCCATGTAGGATAGAGAGGGTGCATGAACATTATTTAATTAGGGGGAAGAAAGAGGAGGTGGGTTCAATGTATTGGTGGCAAGGTGCATGGATAGAGAAATTAATAAGAGAGAAAGGATGAGTGGGGGATGCATGAGGAATAAATGGAAGAGAAAATAATAAAAGGGGGGAGAGAGGGGAGGGGCCGGCCAAGCATAAAAAGAATGAATGCATGTATGCAATAAATGGAAGGGAGAGAGAGAGAGCATGCATGTATGTTAAAAGGTGGCCGGCCACATAGGATAGATTCATGCATGGTAAAATATGAAAGAGGGGCTGCAGCATGGGCTCGGGTAGAGGCTAGGTGGGCTGCTTGGGCTCGGGTAGAGGCTAGGGGCTGCATGGGCTCGGGTTCTTCATGTAAAGGGTTGGACTTGAGCTTGAGGGCTGCACCAATCTTCAAAATTCGGGCTGCTCCAAGGAGAAGGCTGCATCATGTGGGCTGCACCAATGTGGGTTGCACCATGTGGTTGGGAAGAGGCCGGCCATGCAAATTGTGGGCTGCATCATGTAGGCTTTATGGATGTTGACGGGCTGCATTAGCATGGGCTTTGAACCTATAAATAAAACAAAATAAAACATTAGTTAATACAAATGAAACTAAACATTACGAACATAATATATCATACTATTAATTGATTAAATTCATAACAAAACACAAGTAAATATAAGAAATAAAACATATACTAAAACTATATATTTTTAAATCAAAACATAACAAAATAAAATTGTAACATTATAATAACACTAGGAATTATAATATCCTAACACAAAAAGACTTTGAGAAGAAATAAAACAAAACATGCATAAAAATACATAAAACATATAATTAAACTAGGAATTTTTGCATACTAAACTACCCCAAAAATGATGACTAAAATAAGTCATCAAATTCCCCCATGCTAGAGTATTTGCTTGCCCTCAAGCAAATAAAACTTAAAGAACTAGGGAATGAGAACAAAGAAGATTTAGGTTGCAATTTTTAAGAAAAACAAAACATGAAAAATTAAACTATCCTAATTCCTATGTTAACAACTAGTGGGGTGAGAAGTGCACAATAGAAAACTTGAAAGTGGAGACCTAAAAATATCATTAGAACATAAGAAAAGTCTACACATTTCTAAATCTTAAAAACAAGGCATCCAAAATAAATGAAAATAAGGACAACAAAAGTAGAGGTTCTAAATAAACGACGCATTAACAAACTACTAGGTTGCTAGATAAACATTAACCCTAAGACACTCCAAGATAACCTCCAAAGAAATCCATCAATGATGGTGGCCATAGGCTTGTACGTTCACACTTTCTCCACTACGCGAAATTAAGTTCTAAGATCATTGGGACTTCTACTAGGCATTAAAACTTGGCTTAGGTAAATGATTAGGAAGTGGAATCAAAGATAAACATGAAGGTTTTAGGCACTAAACCAAGGTGAGCTCAAAAATAGACATAGCATAAAAAACGTGAGTATGTCATTTTTTCAATACGAAACTACAAAAACAAGGCCATGAAAATTTTTCTTTTATAAACTTGGCCAAACATAAACTTTTGCATTCATTTTTTTTTTATTTTGTAATGATATATTTTTTTCTTTCTCAATTTTTTCCTTTTGAATAACATTTGATAAGAAAGCTCCAAAAATAAGCTTGAGAATTTCCTATTCATTTCAAAAATAATACCCTTCCCACAAAAATAATTTTTAAGGTCAAATTTATAGTGCAAAAATAGGAAAGTTATTTGGCTTTGGTGAACATAATGGAATGAAAGGTGGAGCTAAAAACAAAGAAGATAAGGAAAAAGGCCCAAAATTGTTTTGCAAGGGTTTTGTTTTTGGTGGGCATGAAAAGCTCAAACTATTCAAATGGTGGCTTAAATCATTTCTAAAGAACGTAAAAACAGCGCAAATGCTTCGAGAGTAGCTTGGTACAAGTTCTAGACACCAAGAAAGACTATCTCGCAAATGAAAAAGAGCTAATGATACCTAGCAACCATTCGTAAGCAACTAACCGAATAAAAAGACATAACTACAAATTGCTAACTTAAAACGTAAAAATCGGATGCCTATATTTAAGAAAAAGAAACTAGTAAACTAAGCTATGTTAAACTGATAAATTTAGAAAACCAATTCAAAGAAATCTAAATAGAACTAAGAAACCGCACGGGCCTACACATCACTAGAAGAAACATAAAAATAAAGATAAAAATAATTTTAGGTTTTGTTTTTCAAATAGATTTTAGCACAATTTTTTTATTTTTATTTTTCTAAATTTTTTTTTGGGTTTTATATTTTATAATTTTTTTGGATTTTAGATTTTGATGACATAAAATACTGTACTAATTTAAAACAAAAAAAATTTTAAATAGATTTTAGCACAATTTTTTTGATTTTTGTTTTTCTAAATTTTTTTTGGGGTTTTATATTTTATAATTTTTTTGGATTTTAGATTTTGATGACATAAAATACTGTACTAATTTAAAACAAAAATTTTTTTTCTTTTGAAAGAAGAAAAACAGAAAGAAAAGACCAAAATAAACTAGACCCCCCCATGCTTAAATTTTTCATTGCCCTCAATGAAGAAAACATAAAGAAAAAGAGAAGGGGACTGAGAAGAAGAGAAAAAGAAAAATGCAGGAAAAGTAAATAAATAAGAACAGGACTTCCCCGGGTTCGTGAGATGAAGGCGGATGTTGCTCCCCCATGCTTGCTTTTTAGAGTACTTGATCGTCAGCAGGTATGACTTGATCCATCTGATATCAACAGCGGCGGAGCGGCGACCACGATCATGGACTTGATTGGCCTCCGGTAGGAAGAGCAAAATAAAAGCAAAAAATAGATAGAGTCCATGGGCAGATGCCCGATAATGGTTTTTATTACAATCATTTAAAGTCCGAGTAAAAGAGTTGCAGAATAATAATAATAAGTCCAAAAATAAAATGTCCATCAGAAAAATAAAAAACTAAGAATCAAAAAGAAGATTCTCCTTTGCAGGAGTCACAGAATCATTAGAGAAATAGAGTTTAAGTCTATGACCATTAACTTTAAAGTCCCCCTTATCGGGGTGTGAAAGTAACACAGTTCCATCATAAAAAACATCCTTGACCACAAACGGTCCAGACCAACGAGATTTAGATTTTCCAAAGAAAATACGTAAACGTGAATTTAAAAGAAGAACCTGATCGCCCGGTTTAAAAATTCTATGCTGGCGGAAGTTCTTAACATGATAATTTTTTTCTGCAGGGTCAGGTGGTTTTTCAAAATAATTTGGCAAATTTTTATCATTTTCAAAAATAAGATTTTGTTGTCCAAAATCAGAGTCGTTTTCGAATGGTGTTTGTACGGACATAACAGTGTTTTCAAAAATAGTTGATGAGGGTCCAAAAAAGGAAAAAGAAAAATCATTTGGAGGGAAATAGGAGTCTTCTTTTAAATCATCAATGAAAAAACAAGAGTCATCATTTTGTAAAGAGTTTTTCATAGATTTATTAATATCAAATATTACTTCCTCATCTCCTACATGCAAAAAAAGTTTTCCCTCACTCACATTTATAATTGCGCGAGCGGTGGCTAGGAAAGGTCGACCAAGGATAAGAGGGACCTCGATGTCCTCTTCAATATCGAGAATGACAAAATCCACCGGGAAGATGAATTTGTCGACCTTTACTAGCACGTCCTCAACAATACCTAACGGATATTTGATCAACCTATCGGCTAACTGGATACTCATTCTTGTAGGGCTAAGAGTGCCCAATCCTAGCTTTTTGAATAAAGAAAAAGGCATCAAGTTGATGCTCGCTCCTAGATCCGCTAACGCGTGTTTAACGAAAAGATCACCAAAGACGCAAGGAATGGAAAAACTACCCGGATCGTTTATCTTTTTAGGAAGAGTAGAGTTTTTAACGACCGCCGAGCATTCTTCATTTAACGTTACATGCGATAAATGTTCTAATTTTTTTTGTTCGTTAATAAATCTTTAAGATATTTGGCGTACTTAGGCATTTGGCTAATCGCTTCATGAAACGGCAAATTAATATGAATTTGTTTAAATATTTCAAGAAAGCGTTGATATTGATTATCTAATTTTTCTTGCCTAAGTCTAGCCGGATAAGGAGGTGGCGGAAATTCCTTTAGAACAATTGGAGCATCATTTTGAAAACTATTTGTCTTTTTTTCAGAATCAGAAATAATAGAGCTATCCTTTTCTTTTTCAAGTGTAGATTTTTCTTTTTCAAGATCTAAGTTGTCATTTTCCATGGGGGTACAATCAGGAGGGACAATCACCCTTGGCTCTTCCCTTGTGGTGGGCTCGTTAACAACTTTACCGCTCCGAAGGGAAATCGCATTTGCGTGTTCCCTTTGGTTAGGCTCAGTGTTCGAGGGAAGAGTTCCAGGTGGTCTCTCATAAAAAGCCTTGGCGAGTTGGCCGACCTGATTTTCTAAATTTTTAATTGATCCCGTTATGTTTCTAATAGTAGCATCGTTTGAGCTTATATACTTAGCAAAGATCTCTTCCAAAGGGGAAGGTTTTTGAAAATTTTGTTGTGGTGGTGGTGGTGTAAAATCGTGCGGTGGGCGTACTACGTTAGCATTATTACTCCATGAAAAATTTGGATGGTTACGCCATCCAGGATGATAAGAATTCGTAGCAGCATTAAAACCAGGAGGAGAAGAAAAATTCGAAAAAGTAGAAAAATTATTGGCAGAATTATTTTGAGCAGGCCTGGGTATGTTCCCCAGATAATCCACCTGCTCGGCAGCAGCAGCATTTTCATATACCTTAGCGGCGGAGGGAGCAGTCATCTCCGAGATCTTCTTGTTCAGCATTTCCACTTGCATCGCCAGTTGCGTCACCGAATCCACTTCATAGATACTTGCAGGTTTAGATGGGCGAGACCTGGACGAATTCCACTGATAAGTGTTCATCGCCATGTCCTCGATAAGCTCAAGAGCGGCTTCCGGAGTTTTGCGGTCCAAGGAACCAGCGGAAGCGACATCTATCATTTGCTTAGTTTCTTGATTTAGCCCATTGTAAAATGTCTGAACCTGTAACCATACAGGCAGAGCATGATGTGGGCATCTTCTCAAAAGTTCTTTGAACCTCTCCCAAGTGTCATAGAGGGTCTCAGAATCAATTTGAGAATATGAAGTTATATCATTTCGAAGCTTAGCAGTTTTGGCGGGGGGAAAATAACGAGAAAGAAATTTTTCAGTTAAAATGTTCCAAGTAGTGATTGATCCTCTTGGAAGAGAACTCAACCACTGTTTGGCTTTAGTCCTTAAGGAGAATGGGAAGAGTCTTAGCCTAATAGCATCGTCTGAAACACCATTAATTTTAAAGGTGTCACAGATTTCAAGAAAATTAGCAATATGTAAGTTCGGATCTTCATCTTGTAATCCGTCGAACTGTACATATTGCTGCACCATTTGTATGATGCTAGGCTTAAGCTCGAAGTTATTGTTCGCAATTGCATGTCGAACAATACTTGTTTCAGTCCCCTCTAGGTTGGGTCGAGCATAATCGGACATGGTCCTTTGCTGAGCCATTTCTGGGTTAGGGTCTCCCATTTCAGAAAAATTACAATCCCCGAAGGAATCCTCAACCGCTGTTTGAGAAGTGGAAGCCCCGAATCGTAGTTGTCTCCGAAAGGAGCGTTCGATTTCTGGGTCCAAATCAACAAGTAGCGACGGATTCGCTCGGGTCATGCACTAGTAAAGAAAACGAGGGAAGATGAGAATGAAAGCTTGGAAAAGAAAGAAAAAGAGGAAAAGAAAGGAAATTTTTTTTTGTTTTTTTTTTGAAAAAAGATTTTTTTTTAGACGGCTTGGCTCTCGAACTTCCCGAGGACTACCCGGTGAAGGGTTCGCCCGGTACTAGGTAAAATGGTGGCGCTTAAAGCCCCTTACCCTTTTCGAGAGATTTTAGGTGGGGTAGAAATAAGGTGAAGTGGGTTGATTATAAATATTTAAATATATAAATTATAATTTTTTTTTTGATTTTTGGAGAAGTAATAGCGCAAGCGTTTTCAAAATATTGACGAAGAAAATTCCCCGGCAACGGCGCCAAAAACTTGGTGGGCCAAAACCCGAACAGGCAAGCGTACCTGTCGAATTGTAGTACCAAGGTCGTATTTAAACACGGGGTTGTCAAGTACTTCTACTCACGCTCTAACTATTATCCTACCGGAAGACTATTGGGATTTTGAGAATTTTTTTAAAAGTAAAATGAACGATAAATTGCGAGACGAAAACTTATATAAAAAAGCTAGCATTCGATCAATGATTCACCATGAAATTAGATGAGAGAGATAAAAAATAAAGATAGTTTTAATTTTGCAAATCATACTCGACCGTGACGGATCCGAAAATAAGACAAAATCTCGCTAGAGCATTAGGTCTCCTAACTTATAGACTCTTCGATCGAAATCTCTTTACAAACCAAAGAAGCCTAAAGTTGCATTATCGAGGTGATCCGCACTATTGGATTTGACTCCAATCCGGAGGATTTACGTCATCCTATCTCTAGGGTTGCATTCAACTCCTTCCTTCTTTGAGTGATCTTTCACATTCATGAGCCTCTCGGCTACTCAAATATGAGATCCCAAGCCTACTACCGTATACCGGAAATACGGAGTCGACAAAAAAAATAAATCAAAGAAGGATCGAGCATGAAATAACAAAAATAAAACTAAGAAAGGAAATAAACTCTCATCTCACTTCATGGATCCTCACGATCGAATGCTATAGGAAATTAGCTACGCATAATTGAAAGGGAAGACAAAACAAAATAAGAGAGAAATATTTTCATTACTTGCAAACAAAAAGAGTACACACAATATTAAAAAGACTAGACTATGCTATAAAGAAAACTTGCACTAATGAAAAAAACTTGCACTAATTGAAAAGAAAACTAATACAATAATAAAACTAACACTCACAAGCACTCTCCACTTAAACTAGCACTTCACTTGCTCTCCAAAATCCAATCTCTCAAAGCATGGGATATGGGTTCTTTTTATAGATGAGGGAGAAGGTTCTAGAATGGAATGAAGAAGAGGGGGGCAAGGGGGGGTGGCCGGCCATGTAGGATAGAGAGGGTGCATGAACATTATTTAATTAGGGGGAAGAAAGAGGAGGTGGGTTCAATGTATTGGTGGCAAGGTGCATGGATAGAGAAATTAATAAGAGAGAAAGGATGAGTGGGGGACGCATGAGGAATAAATGGAAGAGAAAATAATAAAAGGGGGGAGAGAGGGGAGGGGCCGGCCAAGCATAAAAAGAATGAATGCATGTATGCAATAAATGGAAGGGAGAGAGAGAGAGAGCATGCATGTATGTTAAAAGGTGGCCGGCCATATAGGATAGATTCATGCATGGTAAAATATGAAAGAGGGGCTGCAGCATGGGCTCGGGTAGAGGCTAGGTGGGCTGCTTGGGCTCGGGTAGAGGCTAGGGGCTGCATGGGCTCGGGTTCTTCATGTAAAGGGTTGGACTTGAGCTTGAGGGCTGCACCAATCTTCAAAATTCGGGCTGCTCCAAGGAGAAGGCTGCATCATGTGGGCTGCACCAATGTGGGTTGCACCATGTGGTTGGGAAGAGGCCGGCCATGCAAATTGTGGGCTGCATCATGTAGGCTTTATGGATGTTGACGGGCTGCATTAGCATGGGCTTTGAACCTATAAATAAAACAAAATAAAACATTAGTTAATACAAATGAAACTAAACATTACGAACATAATATATCATACTATTAATTGATTAAATTCATAACAAAACACAAGTAAATATAAGAAATAAAACATATACTAAAACTATATATTTTTAAATCAAAACATAACAAAATAAAATTGCAACATTATAATCACACTAGGAATTATAATATCCTAACACAAAAAGACTTTAAGAAGAAATAAAACAAAACATGCATAAAAATACATAAAACATATAATTAAACTAGGAATTTTTGCATACTAAACTACCCCAAAAATGATGACTAAAATAAGTCATCAGGCACTGATCTTCCTCAGTCAAAGTCATCAACCCTTTGCAATGATGATCTTCAACCCCATTTATTGAGTCCAGCAGTTGTAAGAACTCAATCTCTTTTGAATCCTCTTCAGTAGCAAACAATCCTATATAAGTTTCAGCTTCTGTCTCTTCTCCTGAATCTGATGATGATGAATCAGTCCAGCTTTTCTCCTTCTTTGCAACAAAGAATTTCTCCTTTTTGTCCTTATGTTGTTGCTTCTTTTTATCTTTAGACTCCTTTCTTTTATCAGGACAATCCGCTATGACATGTCCTAGCCTGTTGCAGTAATAACAAACAACTTTAGAAGAAATTTGTTTACTGGGATTAGAGCCATACCTGTCATCCTTAGATGCTTTCTTCTTCTTGTAATAGTCATCCTTGGAGTAGGATGAAGATGGCTTTGTTCTCCACTTCTTCTTCTTCATAAACTTTTGAAACTGCCTTGTGAAGGCAGCAAAGTCTTCATCAGAATTATGACTGTCTGATGTGTTGATATCAGTATTTTCAGATTCAACTTCAGTCATTCTCCTAGGAGGTGAAGGTGACTTTGTCCTGCCCTTTCTTGTAGCTTCATCCTTGAAGGCAACTGACTTCTCTCTCTAATCAAACATATTGCTTTTCTCCTCTTCCTTTATGGCAGTGAGCTGCATCTCATAGGATAGTAGTTTTCCAAATAAGGTTGATAGAGGTGTATCTACAAGTCTGGCCACCTCTTTGATGGCACATATCTTAGTATCCCAATCCTTGGTTAGGGATCTGAGAAACTTGTCATTTAACTCTGTTGGATCCCTAGTTTCATTTGGGCTAGGTTCACTAACTTAGGATAATGTGACCCAACATGTATAGCTAGGGTCAAAGTTGTGTCCTAGAATCTAGGTCAAGTCCTAAGATTCAACATCACATGGACAAGCCAACATCAGAATGCCAGAGTCTCAAGACATAAAGTTTTCCTCAAGATTCAGAGATTTCTCAAGAGACTAAGTAAAATGAGTTCAACGTTCGTCGAACTCAGGTCGACGATAGTCGTTCTCAGCTTGACGATCTTAGAGAAATATTCTCTGAGCTGAGCTCGACGAACTTAGTACTCTAGTCGACGATCATTGGACTCTCTACTTAACCTTTCTGATTCCAGAAATTATAAATTTGGCTAAGTCCAGAATCATTCTCAGCTCGACGAATTCAAGGTTCTCAAGACTTAGCACGACAAACAACATTCTTCGGTCGACGAATATTTGGAGTATCACAGCATTCTGTCGAGACCATGTTCTCCAGTCTCAAGTCGACGAACCCTGTTCTCTGCTCGACGGATTTTGGAACCAGAAGAGTTATGTCGACACTATAAGAACTTGTGTCGACACCAAGATCATCAGTCGACATTGTGGAAAGGCTATCTCGACACAACACAGAAGATTTGTGTCAACACATAGGAGCAATTGTGTCTACACAGGATAATTGACAACTCCAGAATAATTGCTGAACTCCAGCAGACGAACATATTTACCAGCTCGACGAATAGGCAAAGATCAAAAGAGACAGCAGTTCAGTTTTCAGCTCGACGATCATGGAACTCAGCTCGATGAACAGAAGTCGTCTGGTCGACAAATATAACATCTCAGCTTGACAAACTGTGAACTCAGTTCGACGAATTCTGCCATCTGCTCGATGATTCCATACTTAGTTATTTCCAGCCTTCTGTCCCCACTCCAATGCTATAATTCCTGGGTAATTAATGTTCTAACATTCTCTGAATGTATCCATTAAAATGAACATTAATTATGATCTTCTCCAAGGATTATTGCTTGCCGTTTTTCCACGGAACAGTTGGGGAAATAAATCAATGCCGATTATTCTCAAGTCTGTCAGCATTAATTACAGAAAAATTCAAATGTTTGAAAGATACAGAAGACAAGAAGAACACACAGAGACAGACACAGAAACTAATCAAGAGAGACACAGAAAAAGCTTCATACAGAATACTACTGACGAAGAAGCATACAGAAAATTGAAGAAGAAACAAGAAGAACACATTTTTGAAATCAAGAGTCTTCCTATTCTTCTTCTCTAGGACCTTGCTAAAGACATTCAAGCACTATCAGTCTAAAGCTCCTAGATTAAGTCTCTCAATTGAAGGCCTATCACCCTGTGCAAAGCTTCAGTTCTCCTGTACCCTTTTTCATCTCAGGGGGAGCTTTAACAACATCATTGAATCCACATAGTCTTCTCACTATGATTGAGAAAAGAAGACTTTCATCACTCTCTCACCCCCACTTCTGTAAAGGGTTGTCATCTCCCTTCAAAAGTGATTCCTTGGTTGCAAGTCTCCTGATCAAAAGACTTGGGTTGGTTTTTGAACACCTGATCAAAAGCTCATTGGTGTCAGGCACCTGATAAAAAATCTGAGTGGATTCCTACCAAGGGTGGTAGAAGAGTGGATGTACCCAGGTTGGGGAACTACTATAAAATTCTTGTGTCGTCTGGTTGTCTCCTTTTCTTTTATTCTTGTTGTGCTTGTGATTTAGGTTTATTGTTTGCTAGGTTATTAATTTCTGCACTTTTGATTTACAGCAAAAGTTGTAACAGTAGTTAGGAAATTTTAAATACTCTATTCACCCCCCCCCCCTCTAGAGTATTTCTGATCTAACACTCACTTTCAATTGGTATCAGAGGAGGTTCCTTTGGTTGTACAAGTTAAATCTTGAACCAAAATATCCTTTATTAGATCTACACAGTATTTTATTTTCATTTACATTATAAACACAGCATGGCACAGAACAAGGACTATGCAAGCACCAGACCTGCAGTTTGCAACCTTAACAAGTTTGCCATCTGGAAGGCAAGAATTAGGTTATATATGAATTCCATTGATGAAGACATCTACAATTCCATTTTGACAGGTCCCCCACAGGCATCTACAGCTATACCATCTTCCAGCAACAATGCAGTCCCACCACCTGAGTGGACTGATGCTCAGAAGAAAGCAAAGATTGCTGATGCCAAAGCCATGAACATATTGGCACAAACTATGTCAGATGACATCTTTCAGAAGGTGGCTAAGTGCACATCTGCAAAAGCAATCTGGAACTCACTCAATCAAATGGTTGATGACTCAGCAGATGAGTGGAAAGATAGAAGATCACACCTCATCACACAATATGAAAACTTCAAGAAGGATGAGGCAGAGACAGTTGAAGTGATGTACAACAGGCTTAGCTCTATCATCAGTGAGCTAAGGACCTTAGATAAAGAAATCACTTTGACTGAAGTTAATGACAAGATCCTCATGTGCTTCCCAAGCTCATGGGATACCAGGATCTGGCCCATCAAGGAGGCTAGATGCCCGAATGAGATTTCAATTGAATCTCTATTAGGAAAACTGAAGTCATATGAGCAGCTAATCAAGTCCAGAGAGGCAGTGGAACACAGGACTCCTCCCCCAGCAAGGAAAGAACAATCCATTTCATTCAAGGCTGCTGAAGAAACTGAAGCCCCAACAGCTAATGAAGAGCTGATGAGTCTCTTTGCCAAGAGATTCTACAAACTGGTAAGGAAAGACTTCAGAAGGAAGTCATCCAGAAATGACAGCCAGCCAAGGTATGACAAAACCTCCACTAAAGAGGTAGTGTGTTATGGGTGCAGGAAGCCAGGACACTTCATGTCTCAATGTCCTGAAAATCAAAAGAAGGAAAGAAGAAAAGAGAAAGAATCAAGAAGCAAGCACTACAGCAAGTCCTCTTCTAGCAAACACAAAAAGAAGGACAAAGGATTTGTGGCTGAAATATGGAGTGACACAGAAGATGAATCTACATCTTCCAGCTCCAGTGAAGAAGAAGAGGAGGCCAAGGCAAAGGAGGTGTGCCTCATGGCAATTGGTGCAAGCAGTAGCAAATCAGATACAGATGAATCTGATGATGAAGAAAATCTGTCAGCTAAAGATCAGGTAATAGCATCTTATGATTTTGAATCTGATGAACTTAAATTTGAATTTAAAAACTTATGCTTAGATTTGATAAGCTCTGAGAAGGAAATCAAACTTCATAGAGATAAATTGAATGATTTAGATAAAATCACCTCTGAAAATGAAACTCTATCTAGTGAACTAAAAACTACAAATGAATAAATAACTTTTCTGAAAGCAGAGCATTGTAAAGCTAAGATATTAGAAGAATCCTTGAATGGCAGAAGCTTGACATTGCTAGATATAACAAGCACAGTTAATGCTAGAACAAATAACTGCAGATTAGGATTAGGAGCCACATCTAGTGAACCAACCCTAATCCAAAGGAATCATCTGTCAAAACCAATAAATTTCATCTCTGATAAAGGATAAAAAAACACTGAACAAGTAAATAAAGTTAATAAAATTCTGGAACAAATTGAAGCTAAGGATAAAATTAAAAATCAGAAGAATGATAAAAAATAGAAATGTTCAGCAGTTATCGTCGAACCCATATCGACGATATAGGAACAGATCGTCGAACATAGAACGACGATCTCTGAACGCAAACTACAATAATAATCATTCGTCTAACTGCGATCGACGAACTTTGTATGGTTCGTCGAGCAGAGGTCGACGAACGTGGGGCACAGAGAATGAACATGTTCATTCTCTGGGAAGAGATCGACGATCTCAACCCAATTCGTCGAACTCTAGTCGGCTAACTTACAACAGTTCGTCGAACCCAGTAAGACCTAATCAAAATTGTTACAGCAACTCACATGTTCCTAAGAAACCATTTAATCCACTAGCTGATTGGGTCATCCCACCTAGGAGATATCACCCCCTAGGATATAGGTCCCAACCTGAATTCTCTATCATTTTTAGTTTCTCTTATCAGCCATACAAAGGACCCATGGTAACCTGGGTCAAAAATCATTAACTGTCTTTTATTGCAAGTGAAGAATTGTCCAGGGGTAAATCAAACTTGGTACCTGGACAGTGGCTACTCCAAACACATGACTGGCAGCAAGGACATCTTAATCAACTACAAGTCCAAGCTGGGGCCAAAAGTTATCTTTGGTGACTCCAAATGTGGTCAGTCAGAAGGATTTGGAGAAGGGAGAATAGGAGCTGTCACATTCAAAAAGTGACATATGTAAGTGGACTCAAGCATAACCTCATCTCCATAAGTCAGTTATGTGATGATGGTTATCAGGTACATTTTAAGTCATCCACTTGTTCTATTATGGATAAAAACAACCAAACTGTTTTAACTGGAAGTAGACAAGGCAACATATACTTAGTAAATTTTCTTTCTGCCAAAACTGATATTTGCTTACTTAACTTAACTAGTAATCAGAATGACTTATGGCACAAAAGAATAGGTCATGTAAATCTGAAAAACATTACTAGGCTATCGAAGCACAACCTTGTTAGAGGTCTACCTTCTGGTCCCTACAAGAAGTAAGGTCTCTGCAGGGTTTGTTAATTAGGCAAGCAAACTAAAACTAGTTTTAAATCTGTTAATAAGAGTGATTCACCTAGGATTTTGTACTTGCTACATTTGGATCTCTTTGGACTCATTGCTGTACAAAGCCTAGGAGGGAAATCCTACACTTTAGTTATAGTGGATGACTTCTCCAGGTTCAGTTGGGTATTCTTTCTGAGATCAAAGTCAGATATATTCAAGGTTCTTACAGATTTTCTCAGGACGATACAGATTGAGTTCTCTACTCATGTTGCATTGATCAGAAGTGATCATGGCACAAAGTTTGAGTCTCTTCTTATGCATGAGTTCTATGATAAGGAAGGTATCAGGCATTGCTTCTCAGCTCCTAGAACTCCCCAACAAAATGGGGTAGCTGAAAGGAAAAATAGGACACTCATTGAAGCTATATTGCTTGCAGATGCTTACATGCCCCTAACCTTTTGGGCAGAGGCTGTCAGCACAGCAAATTATGTCCTGAACAGGAGCTTAATTCACAAACTAAAGAACAGGACTCCCTATGAATTGCTCAAAGGGAAGAAACCTAAAATAAACTATTTTAAAGTATTTGGTTGTACCTGTTATATACACAATAACAACAAGAAATACATTAGAAAGTTTGAGGCCAAGGCTGAAGTGGGAATTTTTCTAGGATATTCCCAAGTAAGCAAGGCCTATAGGGTGTTTAATAAATCAACACTAAAAATTGAAGAGTCAATTCATGTAAGTTTTGATGAGGCTAACATGTATTGCAAGGAGAAAGAAGTTTCTACTAGTGACTCTTTGCAGGTACCTCACTTGTGTGAGAAGTTGGATGACCTAAACCTTACCCAAGGGGCTCCAACTCATCGTTCTCCACAAGTCAATGAAGACAGTGAAGAAGAAAGCATTGAAGGGATTGACTCTCCTCCAACAGCCAACATAATTCCACAAGAGAAATTAGTTTCAACTGTTGTTGCACAACCAACTCCACCCACTGATCTTGTCACACTTAGGGATCACCCCAGATCTCAAGTGATTGGAGACATATCATCAGGTGTACATACAAGGCATCAACTTACCCAAGATCTGATGCATGCATGTTTTCTCTCTCAGACTGAACCTCAATCCATTCATGATGCAGAGCAAGATCCCCACTAGATCATTACAATGCAGGAGGAATTAAACCAGTTTGAGAGATGTAGAGTTTGGGATTTGGTTCCAAGACCACAGAACTACCCAGTTATTGGAACAAAATGGGTTTATAGAAATAAGCTAGATGCTCAAGGAGTCATAGTGAGAAATAAGGCTAGGCTTGTGGCTCAAGGATATAGGCAAGAAGAAGGAATTGATTATGATCAAACCTTTTCACCTATTGCAAGGTTGGAAGCCATAAGATTATTCCTTGCCTATGCAGCATACAAGAGGTTCAAGGTATTTCAAATGGATGTGAAGAGTGCTTTCTTAAATGGAGTGCTACAAGAAGAGGTGTATGTAGAACAACCTCCAGGTTTTTTTCTCCAACTTACCCCTCTCATGTTTTTAAATTGCATAAGGCTCTTTATGGTCTAAAGCAAGCTCCAAGAGCTTGGTATGAGACCTTAGCTAGTTTTTTATTAGAGCATAAATTTACAAGAGTAACTGTAGATAAAACTCTTTTCACTAGACATCATAAGGACCAAATCTTGTTAGTACAAATTTATGTGGATGATATTATATTTGGCTCTACAGATTCCAAATTATGCAAGAGGTTTTCTGACCTCATGCATTCCAAATTTTAAATGAGTAGCATGGGTGAGCTTTCCTACTTCCTTGGTCTCCAAGTGAAGCAACTCCCTGATGGCATCTTCATCTCTCAACCAAATATGCTAAAGAACTTCTAAAGAAGTTTGGGATGGCTGATGCCTCAGCAAAGAAAACTCCCATGACTACCAATACTATTGTGGACTCTGATGTACTAGGAAAACCTGTCGATCAGAAACTTTATAGGGGCATTATTGGGTACCTATTTTACCTCACAACAAGTAGGCCAGACATTATGTTTGCCACATGTCTTTGTGCTAGGTTCCAAGTGAACCCTAAAAAATCTCATCTAATTTTGCTTAAAAGGATTTTGAGATATATAAAGAGTTGTCCTAATCTAGGCCTATGGTATCCTGCTGAATTAGAATTTGATTTAACTGGATACTGTGATGCTGATTTTGTTGGATGTAGGATAGATAGAAAAAGTACTTCAGGGACTTGTCAGTTCCTGGATATGAGATTAGTATCTTGGTTTTGTAAAAAGTAAACATCAGTGTCAACCTCAACTGCTGAAGCAGAATATATTGCAGCAGGCAGCTGTTGTTCACAGATGCTTTGGATACAAAATCAGCTACTAGATTATGGGTTCAACTTAAATAATTCAACTCTACTCTGTGATAATACAAGTGTTATAGCCATAGCCTAGAATCCAGTTCACCATAGTAGGACAAAACATATTGATATAAGACATCATTTCATTAGGGAGTGTGTAGATAAAAATAAAATCAAGCTTGTCTATATCTATACTAATTTACAAAGAGTTGATATATTCACCAAACCTCTGGATGAGAGAAATCATATGTTCTTTGTGAATCAACTTGGAATGATCAATGGAGAAGACATTCGCCGAACGGAGATAGACGAACTCTCTGTGAGTGAAACAATATTCATCGAATGGAGTTCGACGAACTTGCTTCAGAAGATATTCGTCGAACGGAGTTCGACGAACTATTTTCAATTCTTCGGGACAAGATCGACGAATTATTTCAGTCAAACTTACTTCGTCGATCTCAGTTCGAAGAATTAATTCCATTTTAGTGGAACGAAGTCTGTCGATTCATATTCTTGAAAATCTTATATCTAGGTTTTCTTCAACCTCCGTCCCGCGCTTTCTATTCTCTTGCACTTGATCACCGCTTCTCTCTTTTACAGGTGATTCCATGGCAATTCCAGCAGGAGCTCTAGCCGCTATGAAGTTTGACGCTGGATTTGATGTCGGCTTCGAATCATTCCAGCACTCAGATCCCATCTTTCTATATATTATAGAACTTCTGGAAGAACAAAATCTGAAGAACCTGATGACTACCTGGATAAAGTTGGCCGGAACAGAAATCAGGGAATGGGTGTATACCTCATCCGCTTTTGAGGACAATACTATGACAGGATTAATTACGGGTAACACTATCTCGTTAAGTCCCGCAGTTTTAACGGAAATATTTGGTTTGACAAATGGCGAAGAGGAATTAAAAATTGCTTCTGAATAGTTTGATATGATGCTCAATCTGATGGGTTATGCTGGTGATAATCCAAATAAGTTGTTGAAAAAGCATCTGTCTGCAGCATACAAGTTCCTGGCAGATATTGTTGGAAAGGTCTTGCTTGGCAAGCACACTGCCCATGACTACATCACAAGACATCAGTTCTTGGTCATGTGTGTAGTAATAAACAAGAAGAAAGTTGACTGGGCTCAGATCCTCTTTGATCTGATAAAGAAGAAAAATAACAAGAAAGAAGTGTGTTTTGGAAGGATCCTAGGGATCTTCCTCAAGGAAAAGGTTGATGAATCCCTAATCTCCCAGACCATATTCATCAATACCAGTAAAAGGCTCACCTGTTCCTTATTTGGCAGGTGGGAGAGCACCATCACCAAGCCCACTAAGGCTTCTACCTCTTCCACCCCAACTTCTAAAGGCACCAGGGATGTTAAAGCCACTCCCCTACCTGCTGAAGAGCTTCATCCCACACCACCATCTCTTCCAGCACCCCTTCCAGCAACACAACTCACTTCCTCTTCCATTATCTCTTCAACACCAGAACAACAATAACATCCTCATGTTCCTACTCCATCTCCATCTCAACATGCTTCACCAGCTTCATCTTCACCACCTGACATCACTGACATTCCATCTTCCCCACTTCAATAACAATAACCAACATCTCCTGATTCCCCCCATGACACTTCCATTCCTACACCACCATAATCCCCTCTTCCCCCACATCTATCTTCAATACCATCCTAGCATCTCCCAACAGACACCATCATGCAAGATGCCACCCATACATCTCCATCAACATCCACCATCCCTCCAGATGTTCAACTTCCTGATGCTTCACTCTCTATCCCTCCATAGTTCCCACTTCTACACCTTCTGCAACTCAATATACCATTCCATCCCTGGACCCCTCCAACATTTCTTCCATCATTTCCATACTCACTCCCCTCCTCAAGTCCCTTATAGCAGAGGCCCTTACACATCTTGCTACCACCATATCTTCTCTCTCTGACAAAATCTCTGCTCTTACTGCTGCTCCCTCCTCGGTCAGGGGCATGGCTTCAGGCCTTACTGAAATCATGCAGGGGGAGATGCCTGATGATGAAGCAGCAGCTCCAGCTCCAGCTCCAGCACCAGATGCTTTAGCTACATCAACAGCAGCAGCTTCAAACACAGCAGCAGCTTCAGACACAGTAGTAGAAAGTACAAAATACATAGATACAAATTTGGTTGATAAAGATTTAATTTATTTTATTGAGACTGATATAGATTTTGAATTAGACTCTGAAGAACCTAATACTGTTGGTGATTTCATTCTTAATCCCACAGTTAATTTAGAATAATTGTTGAGTATTTTTGATATTGTATATATGCATTATCTTCCAGCTGAGATCACTAAGCCATCCTTGGCTATTATACCATATACTGCCCCCATCTCTTCCAAAGTTGTTAAGAAAATTAAGGACAGTCTTGCTATTACACAGTCAGAAATTACTTCACCTCCAGAAGTAGTAGTTGTTCCCTCTTCCTCAATAGTATCTTCAGCACCAACTTTTATAATGGATGACTCTCCAATGTCAGATCTAGATGAATTGATCTTGGCCGATATTGCAGAAGAAACTAAGGCAGTAGCTGAAAGCTCTGTCCAAATCAGTTCTGATTTTTGTGTAGCCTCTCCTCCTGTTCCTACTGAAACTCCAGCTCTTGTTGCAACTCCTGCTCCTACAAAACATGTTATATCTGCTAAAGCTTTGAAGGCTCTGGATGCTCTATATGATAATCCTCAGGATTCTGACAATAATGATGATGAAGATGAGGATGATGATTCAGATGAGGAAGATGCAAAGAAGAAGAAGCAAGCTTCAAAGAAAAGGAAAGCTCCTCCTCCTCCTTCTCCCAAGCCCAATCCAAATAATGACATCCCTTACTATATTCTTCAAAAGATAACTCCAAACAAAGGGATGCCAGCATGGATGTGGCACTCAAAAAATCAGCAGAAAGAAAGGAAGAAGAGTAGAAAGTACTCTCCTCCACCAGTTCAAAGGTATAGGAAAGATCCACTACCTCCTCCTCCTCCTACAGCTAGTACTTCTGGTTCTAGTTCTCAAAGATCTGCCCCTATACAAACATATCAAAGACATCAAGGGAGATCTCATCATGAAAGCAGCCAGCACAGGCAACAATCTTCAGGAAAACAACATCAACAGCAACAACATCAACAAGCTGAAAGTCCTAAAAGGCCACTCTCTCCTCCTATTCCTTATGCAGATACAGAAATAGCCAACACAGCTAAAATGGCCAGGTTCCAGGAGCTGGTAGGTCTCTCTATTATTAACAAGGCAAAGGCTGAAGGAAAGGATACTTCTGAATAAACTACAATGTCCAAGTATAGGAGAGAATAACTGAAAAGGTTTGATAAGGCTAACAAAATTTTTAATGTTGATGATTATATGAAATTGCATCCTGAAGCAGTGGTCCCTAGAGCTACATCTCTGAAGATTATAGGGGTTGCTGACATGACAATGACTATGGCACAAGCTTCAAATCCAAACAGGGAAATAGTCTTCACCAAGCCAGGAGACAAGGGCAAGGACATAAATCATCAGGAGAAAAAGCAAAAGAAGGGAAATTTAAACTATTTTATTTCTGTCTTTCTATCTTAAAACTATCTCTTATTGTCTGAACAAAGCTTTTATGTAAATATATCTATTGCATGTGTTATTTATCCCTGCCAGATATATCTTTTTCCTGCTTTGTTTACTTTATGTTTTTTTTAGTCTATTAGTGACCTCACCCAAATTGGGGGAGATTGTTGGATCCCTAGTTTGATTTGGGCTAGGTTCACTAACTTAGGATAATGTTACCCAACATATATAGCTAGGGTCAAAGTTGTGTCCTAGAATCTAGGTCAAGTCCTAAGAGTCAACATCACATGGACAAGCCCACATCAGACTGTCAGAGACTAAAGATATAAAGTTTTCCTCAAGATTCAGAGATTTCTCAAGAGACTAAGTAAAATGAGTTCGACGTTCGTCGAACTCAGGTCGACGATAGTCGTTCTCAGCTTGACAATCTTAGAGAAATATTATCTGAGCTGAGCTCGACGACCTTAGTCCTCTGGTCGACGATCACTGGACTCTCTACTTCACCTTTCTGATTCCAGAATTTATAAATTTGGCTAAGTCCAGAATCATTCTCAGCTCGACGAATTCAAGGTTCTCAAGACTTAGCTCGACGAACACCATTCTTCAGTCGACGAATATTTGGAGTATCACAGCATTCTGTCGAGACCATGTTATCCAGTCTCAAGTCGACGAACCCTGTTCTCTGCTCGATGGATTCTGGAACCAGAAGAGTTATGTCGACACTAGAAGAACTTGTGTCGACACCAAGATCATCAGTCGACATTGTGGAAAGGCTATGTCGACACAACACAGAAGATTTGTGTCCACACACAGGATCAATTGTATCGACACAGGATATTTGACAACTCCAGAATAATTGCTGAACTCCAGTCGACGAACATATTTACCAGCTCGACGAATAGGCAAAGATCAAAAGAGACAGCAGTTCAATTTTCAGCTCGACGATCATGGAACTCAGCTCGACGAACAGAAGTCGTCTGGTCGACGAATACAACATCTCAGCTCGACGAACTGTGAACTCAGTTCGACGAATTCTACCATCTGCTCGACGATTCCAGACTTAGTTATTTCCAGCCTTCTGTCCCCACTTTGAGGCTATAATTCCTGGGTAATTAATGATATAACATTCTCTGAATGTATCCGTTAGAATGAGCATTAATTATGGTCTTCTCCAAGGATTATTGCTTGTCGTTTTTCCATGGGATAGTTTGTGAAATAAATCAATGTCGATTATTTTCAAGGCTGTCAGCATTAATTACAGAAAAATTCAAATGTTTGAAAGATACAGAAGACAAGAAGAACACACAGAGACAGACAGAGAAATTAATCAAGAGAGACACAGAAAAAGCTTCATAGAGAATACTACTGACTAAGAAGCACACAGAAAATTGAAGAAGAAACAAGAAGAACACATTTTTGAAATCAAGAGTCTTCTTGTTCTTCTTCTCCAGGACCTTGCTAAAGACATTCAAGCACTATCAGTCTAAAGCTCCTGGATTAAGTCTCTTAATTGAAGGCCTATCACCCTGTGCAAAGCTCCAGTTCTCCTGTACCCTTTTTCATCTCAGGGGGAGCTTTGACAACATCATTGAATCCACATATTCTTCTCACTGTGATTGAGAAAAGAAGACTTCCATCACTCTCTCACCCCCACCTCTATAAAGGGTTGTCATCTCCCTTCAAAAGTGATTCCTTGGTTGCAAGTCTCCTGATCAAAAGACTTGGGTTATTTTTGAGCACCTGATCAAAAGCTCATTGGTGGCAGGCACCTGATCAAAAATCTGAGTGGATTCCTACCAAGGGTGGTAGAAGAGTGGATGTACCCAGGTTGGGGAACCACTATAAAATTCTTGTGTCGTCTGGTTGTCTTCTTTTCTTTTGTTCTTGCAATGCTTGTGATTTAGGTTTATTGTTTGCTAGGTTATTAATTTCTGCACTTTTGATTTACAGCAAAAGCTGTAACAGTAGTTAAGAAATTTTAAATACTATATTCACCCCCGCCCCCCCCCCCCCCCTCTATAGTATTTCTGATACCACGGGGGGGGGGGGGGGGGGGGGGGTATTGTTGGGTCCGGCGTTCCTTCACTTGACCCGTGGCGCTTTGCTACTTATTTAAGAAATTAAGTAGCGCCCTCTCCAATATTCCGGGCTTTTGGTGCAGTTGGGTATGCGCTTGATCCTTAAATTGGTATCAGAGGAGGTCACGGGTTCAAGATCGGGGGGGCACTATTAAATCCTGATTTTTCCCTTCTACATGTGTGGGTCTGGCGGGTCAGGCAACCGTGGACATGTGGTAACCCCACCTCTGAGCCAGGTGGGCCATGTGGTAACTCCACCTCTGAGCCGACGGGTTGTGCTGGACGTCGGGGGGATTGTTGGGTCCGGCGTTCCTTCACTTCACCCGTGGCGCTTTGCTACTTATTTAAGAAATTAAGTAGCGCCCTCTCCAATAGTCCGGGCTTTCGGTGCAGTTGGGTATGCGCTTGATCCTTCAAACTCATAATTGCTAAAGACTCTTCCATAGGTCATTAGCTCATTAACAATTCTGAAGAGTTTCTTATAGCATTCAGCTATGATGTCTGACTTAGCTTGTCTAAAGCTTTCATACTCTTGATTTAACAATGACTTCCTATCCTCTCTCACTTCTTCTGTCCCCTCCATGTAGACAATTAAGGTGTCCCACATCTCCTTGGAGGTTTTGCAATGGACTAGATTCTGGAATGTAGAGTCATCTATGGCACTCACAATTATATTTTGTGCCCTCTTGTCTAGAGTTGCTAGGATGATCTCTTCCTTAGTTATTTCAGAATAGCTTTTAGGAGTCTTGAGGTTAGCATCAAGAACTGATATATTCATGGGAATAAATGGCCCTTCTAGAACTGTAATATAAATCCTTGGATCAGATGCTTCCATAAACAATCTGACCCTCTCTTTCCATATTCCAAAAAAATTTTTCCTACATATAGGAAGTTTCATAGATCCAAATTCCTTCTGATTCTCACTGGAACCCATTTTGTCTAATTGATTTTTGCCTTGGAGATCAACTCAGACTGTTAAGTCTTTTCGTTGAGAAACTTCCCTCTGATACCACTTGAAAGAATTGGTTTCAAGATATCCTAAACACATAGAGGGGGTGAATAGGTTCAATTCCTCTTTACTTAGGCAGATCAATTATATGTCTGTTAGATCAACTTATTCGGCACATCATTCAAACAAACACAGCACAGAATAATTCAAGCACAGCCAATCACAGATTGCACACAGATTTATAGTGGTTCCCCAATTGATGGGTACATCCACTTCCCCCTACGCCTATATAGCAGTGTACTAGATTCGGCCTAACTTCCTTCTTCCTTCCCTCAGATCCTCAGATCTTACAACTCAGAACCCAGAATGGTTCCTACAACCCAGACTTCAGCAAGTCCTATAGCTCAGATTCTCCCAGAGAACCCTACCTCAGAGTGAGTCCACACTCCTACAGCTCAGGAAATTGAGCCCTACCTCAACCTTTTCCTAGGCCTATAACTCAGGTAATCAAGCCTTACCTCAGCCTCTTCCACAGGCCTACAACTTAGGGAAAGTAATCCCCTACCTCAGGCACTCATCCCTACCTCAGCCTTTATAGATTTAGGCTTACAACTCAGAGAGTTTGTAACATCCCTCAAACAACTAGACCCCTAGGAATGGTTTTATCATGACCAGGTCATGACAAAACCCAAGTAACCCCAACGAGACCTAGGTCAACCCAACCCTATTTCTGGTCAACCTAGCCCAAATAGGCTAACCCAAGCTCAAACCTCCTCATGTGGCTTCTTTAGGGAGTAATGTGTGTGGAAGGGCTGCAAATAGTCCTTCAGATTGACCAAGTCAACTTGGTGACTAGGGGAGAGGGTGAGTGTAACAGCCCAAATTCTGGGAGTAGCAAAATTTTGGTGACACGGCTTGGGACACGGGGATGTCCCGCTCGGGTTGAAGAGTTGGGCGCTTGGTCGATGAATTTTGGTCGATGAAGTTTCTGGGTGGTCACGCCCTATAACACGGGCGTGACAGGGGGTGTGTCCCCTCGGTTCGACAAACTGGGCTCGACGATCGTCGAGTGTGTGGATCGTCGAGTGTAGATCATCGAGTGACGATCGTCGAGTGTCGATCGTGAGTGACGATCGTTGATCATCGAGTGTCGATTGTCGATCATCGAGTGTCGATCGTGAGTGTCGGTCGTCGATCGTCGAGTGCCGATCGTCAATCTTCGAGCGTCGATCGTCGAGTATGGGGTACACGGCCTGTGACACGGACGTGTCACAGGGCGTGTCCCGCTGTGTCGAGAGTTCGACGATTTTCTCTCGACTGGGTGTTGAGTGGGTTACACGCCCTGCGTCATGGGCATGTCTTGGCCGACACGGGCGTGTACCGCGTGTCACAGTGAGCTCCATTTCAATGATAATGGAGGAGAGAGAAATGAGGAAGAAGAGGGAAGGAAACAGTTCGGCCAAGGGGAGGCCAAAGGCCACATTTAATGGCTGAATTCAATTCCCCAGCGAAAGGGAGAAGTTTGCAGCCGTATCCCTGGCCGTCAGACTTGGTTTAGCCCCCCCCCCCCCCCCCCCACCATGGCCGAGCCTAGCCATTAATGGCTTTGAAGGTCATTAATGATCCAGCCCCTCCTCTCCTCATATGAGGCTTTAAACACCACCAGTGAATTGAGAGGAGCCTTTCCCAATCCTTAACCGAAGAAATCGAGCGTCCCCACCATGCAGTTGTAGAAATCGAGCGACGCCAATTTCAGAAATGGCTTCCCGGCGATCTTCCCGACTTCAGGCCGTCGGCAAGGTACAATCCTCTTCCTCTTTGTCTGTGCTAGATCTAGGATCCATCAGCTAAAGAGAAAGGGCTCAATTGAGCCCGATTGGGGAGAAATTTCTCACCAAAATTCCACGAAAATGAACCTATCGGGTTCGCTGGAGTAGGTCCCTCCGGCGGCCGTGTCGCCGCTATGCGATAGCCACCACCTCGACGGAGGCGGTGGTGGTGGTGGCCGGCCAGGGAGGTGGTCAGGGTGGCCGGAAAGTCGGCTGGAAGAGGCTCCAGGTCGGGCCAACCTCGGCCCTTGGCTGGAGGTTGAGGATGAGCGGATGTCGTCCGTTTTTGATCAAGTAATTTCATGATATTAATTGATTTCTTGGAGATTATTAACAGTAGATGGTTTTAATTATTAAAAATATTTCGAGGCCTCTACTGTAAAAGTGTCCAACATGAACAATGTAGCCCTTGATGTCTAGTGTAATTTAAAATTTATTTCACTCAATTTGGAGTCCTGGCGTGACCACAACACTTGTTTTGGTGCAACCTATACATAGGCATGACCAGACATTAGAATTAGTGCTCACACCAAACCACTCATCCAAATGCTTTGAAATTTTGAACATAGGCTCCTCATAGCCTATTTCTTAGACTGTCAAAAAATACGAATTTTTTGGAAAAACGTTTTTTATAGTTTTTAGAAAAATTTAATAAATAAATTATAAATCAATTAGGTGTCATAAACACCTAAATATCCCCCCATATTTGGGTGGGTGGTCTTAGAGAGCATGTTAGGGCTCTGTTAAAAATTTCATCTCCTTTGGAGATGTTTTTCTTAGGTATTGATCCAACCCTAGGTATACCCTTATAGGGTTATTTAGGTCAAAGAGCTATTTTTGATGTTTGAGTGGTCAAATCACCTCAACAGAGGCTGTGATTTTGACCACTGACTTGGTAGGACCATTATCACCCTCTTAGGGAATATGGAGTGGTTTAGGATTGTTTTACCCTTGGATCCAAACTCAAACCCTAAGGGAGGGTTTTTGAGGGTTGTGAAGGGCAAGGGGTCAGTTGACCTTGAAAGGATTTAAAACTTGGGAGAGAGAATTCTAGGGTAGGTAGAATCCTATGGAAGAAATCTAAAGTAGATTCTAAGGTGAATAGCTCCCTCAAAACCCTAACCCAAGTTTAGGGCACAAACCTTGTAGTGATAGAAAACATCTCTAAAACTCACTGAACAGTGATGAGATTTGGGTAGAGTAGTGTTTAAAGTTAGTACAAGCTCTGGAGATTTTATTATGAATTTAAGATTATTATTTTGGATACTTCATTAACAATTTAGTAATTTATATTATTTACTTAGAAAACTATTATGAAGTAACTACTTGCTGGAAATTGATGAACTTTAGCCGAAGGACTCCTTATTATGTTTTAAAGCTCTGTGAAGTTTTATAGGATTTTTAGAAGACTATTTCTAAGGGTTGCTTCATCAAGTAGTGTTTCCCATGAAAACTTAATTAAATTTATTTTGGTGTCTAGCAAGCCTGAAAAAATTATGATTTTTGCACAATGACCCTTTCTGTACCATATTAAGATTCTGTAATTTTTATATAATTTTCTGATGAATAATTTTGGTACTTCCTTCTTTACATACGATTAAGGGAATTATTTTGGATAAATTAATTAGAGGTCACATATTTTCTGAAAAATTATGGAAATTAGTATCTAGTAATATATCTCTGTTATTTAGTGATCAAAATTTTTGGGTGGCCATTACTTGAGTAGATCATATAGTTCATGTTCAAAATTTCCAATGGCCAAACAATTGGGAAAAATCAATTAATATCAAATTAATTAGAAAAATTATGATTCTCTGATTTTAGATTAAACTTGTTATGATATACCTCTGGTAAATTTTATAGGAGATTTGGAAGACAATCCGGAGTACCTCCTTTATACATCTCATATAGTATAGGGTGGTCTGCATATAGTAACTGCGGAAACTGAACTAGAGTGGGTAATAAATTTGAAGAGTTGAATCCTTAGTAGGTTGCTGGTTTGGGTAAATAAATGAGAGATCTGATCAAGGGTATAAATCAATAATATTAAGTGTCTTGCGAAATGGAGCTTTGGGCGTAATCCCATCATAGTTCCTAGTGCCTTTGAGAGCCCTTCACAGGGAATACCTTGGGCAGTCCTGGGCTAACGTAAACCTTAGGAATAATTTGGGCAAGAGTAACCCTAATAATAGTTTCACCTTACACTCACACTTGTACGCATAGGGAGATGAATTGGTAGTGAAAGGATAGCGTAGGCCCGTGACCTAAGTGCTTACTGGTAGAGTTAAATGGACTCGGTATTGATTTGGAAGTCCGGGGAGCTGGATGCTCGGGGACTTGGAAAAAAGGAGACTTGATTAGTCCAGGGAGCCGTGGGCTCGGGAATATGGTGAACTAGTAGGCTTGGTAGTCTAAAGAGTTAGAGGCTCGGTACTATAATTAGATACAACTATCATGGTTGCATGTGCATAACAGTGGTGGGTCCTCGGTATTGGATGATCGAACACACCGTCGTCGGTACGTTGACTCGGGGAGACTAGCTGGTTTGCTAAGAATAGTACAGGAACGTACGAGAGGGGCTAGACTGGGTAGTGTGTTTACCAGTCTAGGAGTGGAGAGGCCCAACCCACTCTCTCCATTGGCCACGATGAGAGGCTCCTGAGATTTTAGCTAACTCCAAAAAGGGGAACTAAAGGTCTGTGCGCATAGAGTCGTGTGTGTGAGTTGCACTTGCATGTACATACCATAGCATACTTGCACGTCATAGCATAATCATTGCATTTAACCCCTGACACCTATCGTATAAAATGGTATGGGACGTTTTATACGATATGCCCTGCAAAACGACCCCTTGGTCTATAGGGGTAATCCCTACAAATCAACGGTTATATTTCTCGTTGCTCTTACTGACACTTCTTACTGCTTTTACTAGCTACTCCTTACTGTTTACTTTTGTTACACACTTGTTTACTCATGTTTAATTATTGTGATACCCCTGCCATACTTTATTATTTTATTCCTTAGGATAGATGTCACATGCTTGATTACGCCCTGCTTTTGGTCCTCCTTTTCACTCCTTTCCGCCCGGTGCCTAGGAGCCACGGGTAGAGGGGTGGGGGATTGTTGATTGAGTCTAGTTTGACTGACGGTCTTTTGACCACCATATTTTAGGTGCTCCGGATGGGAGATAGGGAACAGCCCCAGGAGACTCAACACCAGCAGGGTATGGTGCAGATGGAGATGGGCCAGTGTAGCTCGGGTGGACAGGCACCCAGATCCGTGAGTGGAGCCAAGTATTAGTAGTTTTACTTTTATGAGTGGATTGTAGTGAGGTTATCATGTACCGGGCTTAAGCCCGTATTCACTTTCTTGTGATGTGGACTATTTAATTGTCAAGTGATTTCCTCTTTCTATTGTGGACTTGGATGCTTACACTTTCATTCATTATACATTCTGTCGATGGTGATCGATTTGGCCGGCAGGATCGGCGTTTTGTAGTGATGACCTTCCCGGGTGTCAAGGTGTCACCGCAAAGCGGCGGTTCTGGGCCTAAGACCCTGGTGGTTGTTGCAAAACAAATGGGGTCTTATAAGTGGTATCAAAGCAGAAACTTCGATCCGACAGAATGTAGTCCACAAAACATGGGACACCCCGCGCGGGCTTAGTTTGAGGACAAACTAGCAGCGGAAGCAATGGTGTTCCCATGGGAGGAATCATGTGCAATGCTCACCAATAACAAAGAGCTTTAGGTTAATTTACTAAACTTAAGACCATCTTTTATAGGGTGCGACAAATCCTCCCCTGTCGCAGGGGACACGTCCAGCCCCGAATGTGATTCCACCCCCGGCGGCTCCGACCCCGTTGCAGCAGACGGAGCTGGGACAAACTTTGACGGACATCTTGGAGGCCTTTAGGGCACAGCAGGCTCCGGCTCCTCAGCCGAACTTCGGACCGAACTGGTTGAGTGCATTTCGGGGCCTTGCCCCACCATCCTACTTGGGGACAGAGACGGCAGTGCAAACGGAGGAGTGGCTAGACATTATGTACGAGATGTTGGTGGGAATACAGTGCCCGGTGGACCTCGCAGTATCGTTGGTGGTTTCTTGTCTGGAGTCGCATGCGAAGAGGTGGTGGAAGTCAATGATGGACACCACTTATGCGGGAGTGGATATCGTGGACATTACTTGGGAGGAGTTTAGGGCGGCACTACTGGAGCATTTTGTGCCGCAGTCCGCAAGGGATGAATTGGAGGATAGATTCTTGCAGTTGAAGCAAGGGAACAGGACAGTTCTGGAATATCACCGGGAGTTTACTCATTTGGCCCGGTTTGCGGATTCTTACAAGCTAGATGATGTGGGTTACGCCAAGAGGTTCTATAAGGGCCTCCATGATGACCTGAGGCCGGCCCTCTTGTTCATGTCTGATGGTACCATGGCCAGGATCTTGGAGATGTCCAAGAAGCTGGAGGCGGACCAGCTTGCAGTCCGGGGCAGGAAGAGACATGGGGATGATGCAGTGCTAGGAGGGAGAAGGGACCCGTGGAGGGGCCGGGTCATGGGAGAGAGAGGGAACGGGGATCAACCCCGCTACGAGGAAAGGCAGGAACCAAGGGAGCAGGCAGTGCTGGCCCCGCAGCCGCTATAGATGAGGGAGGTGCCCAGTATAGGGCAGGGACCACCCACACCACAGTGGTGCTATCACTGCCATCAGCCAGGGCACATTCGAATTAATTGCCCGACGAGGAATGGGCCATACCTGCTGCACAGAGTGGCCCACCGGCTCACCAGATGGGAGGTCATGGACGTGGTCGCGGACACAGATTTCAGGGCAGTGAACACAGGCAGGATGGGGAGCAGGTCTACGCTCTGGACTTAGCGTAGCCCCGGAACCCGAACAGGGTTATTGCAGGCATGAGAGTAATTTTTAGTATTGGTAGAATAATTACACAGCATAGGTTCGAAAACTTTAGACCTAAGTTGTTTTTCCTTTAACTAATTTAGGAATAGTGATGGCGTGCAGCAAACCTGCCCGTACCCTGTTCGACACGGGGGAATCAGACAACTTTGTGTCGGAGGATTTCATCAAGGATCTGGGCCAGATTCGATATTATATGGGAGATGCCAGGAGGGTGTGTCTCCCCAATGGGATGGAGATCTAGTCCACAGAGAAGTGCCTCCTGACGGTCACCATAGACGGGTTAACACTCGAGGCCCCGGCGACGATCCTGAGAATGCCAGACTTCGACCTTGTCTTGGGCATGACATGGCTTGTCTGGAACCATGCCCAGATTGACTGCCCGGCGAGGAGGGTCGTGCTGAGACACAGCGACACTTATGTGGCATGGAGACGAGGTATATTAGGTGTTGTTCGAGATGACTGAGGAGAAGGACCCGATTGTTAGCATTCCGGTGGTCTGTGACTACGCCGATGTATTTCTGGAGAAGCTGCCAAGACTGCCTCCGCATAGGGAGAAGGACTTTCATATTCAGTTGGTGTCATGGGCTAAGCTGGTGTCTAAGGTCCCTTATCGGATGGCCCCAAGGGAGCTGGCAGAATTTCGGACACAGTTGCAGGAGCTGGTGGAAGCAGGATTCATCAGACCGAGTTCCTCGCCGTGGGGAGCACCGGTCCTATTCGTGAAGAAGAAGGATGGGACACTTCGGCTGTGCATTGACTATCGAGCACTAAACAGGCTAACCGTCCGAAATACCTACCCGCTCTCAAGGATAGATGAGTTGTTCGATCAGCTGGAGGGAGCCCATTTTTTCTCGAAGCTGGACTTGAGGTCAGGCTACTACCAGCTGCGGATCCAGGAGGAAGATATCCCAAAGACGGCCTTCAGTAGCAGATATGGCCTGCACGAGTTCACCGTGATGCCTTTCGGGCTCATGAATGCTCCATCAACATTTATGAGCCTCATGAACCTGGTCTTCGAGACTTATTTGGATGTGTTTGTCATAGTATTCATAGAAGACATCCTTATCTACTCTAGGACGGTGGAGGACCATACACGGCATCTGGCACTAACTTTGGAGAGATTGCGGGAGCATCGCCTCTATGCGAAGTTTAGCAAGTGTCAGTTCTGGTTGAAGGAGGTGGCTTTCCTGGGCCACATTATCAGCGGAGCCGGGTTAGCGATGGACCCGGCAAAGATTCAAGCAGTCAGGGATTGGCCACCACTGAAGACGGCCACGGACGTGCGGAGTTTCCTGGGGCTTGCCGGTTATTACCGGAAATTCGTGGAGGGGTTTTATCGGATCGCCCTTCCACTCACATCCTTGACGAAGAAGGACGTGCCCTTTGTATGGATGACACAGTGTGAGGCAGCCTTCCAGGAGCTGAAGAATAGACTTATCTCAGCCCCTATCCTGGCCCTTCCATCTGGGAAGGAAGGATTCCAGGTGTACACCGACGCATCATATCAGGGGATGGGTGCGGTGTTGATGCAGAACAGACACGTCATAGCATATGTACAACCTTGGGCTCGCGAGAGATGGTCCAGCAAGCGAGAAGGGGAGACTGGCGAGATGATAGGATGCCCACCTGTAGGAGGCGAGATGGGGGATCCTCTGAAGTGGGTGAGACCTCTTAGTGGGCGAGGTCATTCTAGGAGGGGAGAGAGCCTACAGGGCGACAGGCCGGCGAGACGGACAGGGAGGTCGTCTCGCCCGTCAGTACCTTTCCCACTTGCCGCATGGGAGAAAAGATGTTTTTACCTTTTTACCCCCAAGGGGGATTTTCCCCTTTTTCCCCAGGTAATTTTACATTCCTACCACTGGAGGTCTGCGTATAGCTCTCCAGAACAGCGGAGTTTGGCTGTTGGCAGACCCAGCCCAGGGTGTTTTGGTCATTTCAGGTTAATTCAGAAGTGATATTTGCAGATCAAATTCAGAGGCCTATAAATAGACCGATAAGGTGCCTGGGATGGTTGTTGAACCTTTCCACTGTCTTCCTCACAGGCACCTAGCTCAGCATTGGCTAGGGAGGGGAAGATTTTTAATTCTTCCAGGAAAGAGGTGGGACATCCGAGCTGAGACCCCTCGGTCTGTTTTCAGGTCTCCGACTCACGTCGGGAGGGCAGTTCAAGAAGAGTACGGCTTGCATCCTCAGTTTTGAACTTTATGAGGGACCAGAAAGCTGGTTCCAACATTTTTGGTGCGGTGAGCGTGGAGCGCAGCCCTCAGAGAAGAACCTTGAGCAACCACTTGGCAGGAGATCACGGAGAAGGAGAAGGAGAGGGGTCGGATAACCCGGGAATATTTGTCGGAAGAGAGGAGTTTATGGCTTCAATCAAGGGGATCATGGATTTTCTGCAAGGGATCTCGCGGCAGGGAGATTGTTCAACCCCACTGCCTCAAGTGCCTGCTCTCACGCCAAAATAAGAGCTCGTCTCGGCGCGCGTGGGAGAAGATTCCCCCGGGGAGGAGACCGAGGAAGGAGGTGATGGCGGAAGGAAGCGGGAGGGACATGGCAGGAAGGGAGCTGTTCCCAAGCCCGGCGAGTACCATCTCACCAGGAGAGGTCATCGCGCGAGTGGGGGCAGCGAGATCGGTGGCGAGAGGCTCGCCTTTTTGTGAGCTGATCCTGTCAGCTCCCGTACCGGAAGGGTTCCGGGAACCCGAAATGAACTACTATGTGGGGAAAGATGATCCCCTTCATCACTTGCAATGGTTCGAGGACGCGGTTTCGATCAGGCCCATGACGAACGTGTTTAAATGTCGTCTTTTCGCCATTACTCTAAAGGACAAAGCTAGAGACTGGTTTCATCAGCTCCCGACAGGCTTGATATACTACTTCAAGGACCTAAGCAGGAGCTTCCAGTTACGGTTCGCCACTTCTAAGAAGAGAAAGAGGAACCCAGAGTCGATCTTTTTGATTAAGCAGGGGGCAGATGAATCACTGGCTCAGTACGTGGATAGGTTCCAAGAAGAGATCTTGGATATACAGGAGGTGTCGGGGTTTTCCCTCCAGATGGCCTTTACCGTGGGACTACGGGAATGGTTCTTCAAAATGAGCCTCACCCGGAAGGTGCCGCTGTCTTTTGAAGGCTTGATGGAGAAGGCGGCGAAGGAAATAGCGATGGAGGCGGCAAATCCCGCTTTTGCAAAAAGGTTGGCAAGACTTATGGAGGTGGAGTAGAGGGAGTCAGGGGGGAGACAGCAGGAAGCGAGGAGAAGAGAAGAGCCGAGGGCGCCGACATATCAAGAGTTGGGATAGAGGCAACAGGGAGGCCCTGCCCCAGGACAAGGTAGAGGATTTCCCCACGGGGGGAGGAACCCACAAGGAGGACCGTGAAGGTTTCACCAGCTAGGGTGGGGGTATGGTCATAGACCACCCCTGCCCCCTCCGCAGCAGGACATAGCTATCGGCCGAGGCAGAAGTAGAGGCCGGGAGAGAGGAAGAGGAGCAGGAACGGGGAGAAGGAGAAACCCTCAGGAAGGAAGGCAAGGGGGGGAGGTGGCGTTGCCATATTGCGACTTCCACGAAGAGGAAGGTCACGCAACGGCTACCTGCCCAGATTTCTTGGAAATGAGAAGAACTAGAGGAGCAGGAGAGCAACAGAGACCGGTGCGGATAGAGGAAGTGACAGGTACAGGAGAGGAGGATCGATGTGTAGATCTAACGGATGAAGGAGATCGCGGAGGAATTGGAGTGATCCATGGAGGGGTAGGGATAGAGGCGGCCCGAAAGGCGAGCCTTCACACTATGTACCGCCGAAGCTTAGCCTCGACATCACAATCCCCTCCCCCAGATGAAAAGATCACCTTTTCAAGGAAGGATATGCTAGATCATGAAGACCCTTTCTGTGACGCGCTGGTGATACGAACTGCCCTCGAAAACTTCACGGTGTCACGGATTCTAGTAGACAATGGGAGATCAGTGAACGTGATTTTCAAGAAAGCATTCAATGAGATGAGGGTGGAGGCCCACAGGGTGCTGGCAGCGGATGGACCGTTGTTTGGATTCTCAGGAGAGAGGAAAGAAGTCGAGGGGGGAGTGGGACTCCAAGTAACCCTGGGTGGGCTATCCTGAAACTGCCTCTTCATCATAGTGGATGCCCCCGGTAGTTACAATGCCATTTTTGGGCGCCCCTTGATCAGCGCTTTCAGATGTGTTCCCTCATTGTTTCACCAGTGCTTGAAACTGAACTCAGGAGGTACCCAAATCAGGGTGCGGGGGGATCCAAAGGCTGTAAGGGAATACTACGTGAAGGCAGTGAACACCGTCTCCTGGTAGGGAGACGCTAAAGAAATGGAGAAGAGGATGGAGCAGTTGCAACAGGAACTGGGGGCGAAGTAGAAGAAAGAGAGGAGGAAGATGCTGGAGGAGAAGGAGAAGTAGTGATGGTTGGAGGCATTGTGGGGGAGCCAGAAATGGCGGGAGAGAAGCGCGGAGAGATGGGGATAGTAGAAGAAAGAGAGGAGGAAGATGCTGGAGGAGAAGGATAAGTAGTGATGGTTGGAGGCATTGCGAGGGAGCCAAAAATGGCGGGAGAGAAGCGCGGAGAGATGGGGATAGTGGAAGAAAGAGAGGAGGAAGATGCTGGAGGAGAAGGAGAAGTTGTGATGGTTGGAGGCATTGCGGGGGAGCCAGAAATGGCGGGAGAGAAGCGCGGAGAGATGGGGATGGTGGAAGAAAGAGAGGAGGAAGATGTTGGAGGAGAAGGAGAAGTAGTGATGGTTGGAGGCATTGCGGGGGAACTAGAAATGGCTGGAAAGGAGGACGGAGAGATGGAAGCGGAAGAAGAAGGGGAGCCCAAAGAAGATAGAGGGAGAAAAGGGAAGAGGAAGATGGAGGAAGCGGGAGGGTCGCCCAGGAGGGGGGCCCGGCTGAAAAAAAGAAGAGCCTCGCTGCAGGAAGGAGAGGGCACGAGCAAGTGGGAGTTGGAAAAACTTGGGGAAGAAATGGTGATGGCTGTTGCTAAAGACGAAGTCAGAGAACATGACGCGCTGGAAGAGCAGGAAGGAGTGGAAGAGCCATCAAGGCTGAAGGCGGCCGTGGAGGTACTCGAGGTAGAGATCCGCACCAAGGAAGGGAGAAAGGATAAGGTCAAGATCAGCGGCAAACTCAGCCCGGAAGATCGAGAGAAGATCAAGGCATGCGTATAAAAAAATATTGACGTCTTCACGTAGAGCGCTGTAGACATGCCTGGGGTCGATGCGGACGTCGCTTGTCACCTCTTCAATCTCGATCCCAACACTCACCCCATACAGTAGAAGAAGAGGGCCATCGTCTCAAAGATGGTCGGACCTATTAGAGAGGAGGTAGAGAAGTTACTTAAGGCGGGGTTTGTGTCCGCCTGTAAGTATCCGGGGTGGGTGAGTAATGTTGTAATGGTTAAAAAAGGGGAGGGTAGATGGAGAATGTGTGTGGATTTCTCTCTTTTAAATAAAGCATGCCCCAAGGATTATTACCCGCTGCCCTGAATCGACGCGCTGGTTGACTCAGCCGTCGGTTTTCCTTTTATGAGTTTCTTGGATGCGTTTTCCAGATATCACCAAATACGCATGCATCCTACGGACGTTAAGGACATCACCTTCGTCACGGAGGATGGATGCTTCTGTTTTAATATGATGCCTTTCGGTTTGAAAAATGTGAGAGCAACCTACCAAAGAATGATGGATCGGATCTTCCGAAAACAGAGAGGGAGGAACCTTGAAGTGTACGTGGATGACTTAATGATCAAAAGCAAGGACCTCGAAGCTCATATCCTAGATCTTGAGGAGACCTTTGAGACCCTGAGGAAATATAAAATGAGACTCAACCCCCTGAAATGTGTTTTTGGGGTCAATAGGGGAAAGTTCCTCGGGCATCTTCTCACCCCATCGGGAGTGGAGCCCAACCCCGAAAAAGTAAAAGCAATCCTGGAGTTGGAGTCCCCTAGAAATGCTAAGGAGGTTCAGCGTCTCACTTGCAACTTGGCCGGGCTAAGCAGGTTTCTCTCTCGAGCCGGAGAGAGATGCTCGCCTTTCTTTCGGACACTGCGGGGAGGCAAGAAGTTCGAATGGACTCCAGAATGTGAGAAGGCTTTCCAGGCCATAAAGCAACAGCTCACCCATACGCCTTTACTCCAGGGGCCAAGGGAAGGAGAGCTCTTATTTTTATACTTAGGGGTAGGGACTGGGGCTGTGAGCTCGGTTCTTGTGCGAGAAGAAGGGAAGAAGCAATTTCCAATCTACTACGTGAGCAGGGTCTTAAAGAAAGCAGAGCTCGGGTATCCCATCCTTGAAAAGTTAGCATTTGCCCTCATCGTCTCGGCCCAAAAGCTCAGACCGTATTTTCAGGCTCATTCTATTCAGGTGGTAACGGATCACCCCCTCCGTCGCATCTTGGAGGGGGTAGAACATTCCGGGAGGCTGGCCAAGTGGTCAATAGAGCTCAGTGAATTCGACCTCGTTTCCGTTCCTCGGCTCGCCATTAAGGCACAGGCGGTGGCCGATTTCCTGGTGGACTACATAGTTGAGGTCCAGGAGGCGGAAGTGTCCCCTCGAGCAACCTGGAAGATGTTAGTAGATGGAGCATCGGGAAGAAATTCCTTCGGAGGGGGAATGGTCTTGATAAGTCCAGAGGGGACCAGGATTGAGCAGGCCTTGAAGATTCATTTCACGATTACCAACAACCAAGCGAAATATGAGGCGATCATCGCAGGACTCAGGTTAGCCCGGGAATTGGGCATACAAGACATCGAGGAATTGACCGACTCCATGGTGGTGGCAGGCCAGATCAAAGGGGAGTTGGAGATAATGGAGCCCACCCTCCAGCTGTATCTAGGAAAGGTCAAGGGCATCATTGGACAGTTCCGAAGATTTTCAATTCGGCACATCCCGAGGGGGGAGAGCACTCAGGATGACCAACTCGCCAAGTATGGCCCTTGAGCCGGGGAAACAATGACGGAGCTCTTCAGGCCGTCTATAGAAGAAGGGGAGCTCAAGGAGATATGCCAGCAGAGGTCTTGGATGGACCCCGTCATCACCTTTTTGGCATCAGGACAGTTACCCGCGAAAGAACTCGACAATAAGCGTACCAGATACAAATAAGCATACTACCTGCTGAAAGATGGGGTTTTATATCGCAAGAAGTTGTCAGGTTTGCTATCCCGATGTGTGTCAGAAGAAGAGGCTCCAAAGGTTCTGCAAGAGATTCACTCGGGAGAATGCGGGAGTCACTCGGGGAGTCGGACATTAGAAGGGAGGGTACTAAGACAGGGGTACTTCTGGCCCACCCTCAGGAAAGATGCGGAGGAATTCGCGAAGAGGTGTCAAAAATGCCAGGAGTTCGGCCCCCTTCAGCTCCTTCCGGCCCAGAGGCTACGGACAATCACATCTCCCTGGCCTTTCGCTATATGGGGGCTAGATCTGGTAGGACCTTTTCCCCAAGCGAGTGGTCAGAGGAAATTTCTGCTAGTCATGGTGGACTACTTTTCGAAATGGCTGGAGGTGAAGGAGCTGGCTAAGGTAACATCGCAGGTAGTCAAGAATTTCGTATGGGGGGAGATCATCTACCGGCATGGGTTACCTCTAGCCATTGTAACAGATAACAGACCACAATTTGCGAGTAGAGAGTTCGTTGATTTCTGCATTCGCTTGGGAATAGATCTCTGCTTTGCCTCTGTTCATCATCCATGAAGTAATGGGCATGTGGAAGCAGCCAATAAGGTCATTGTCAATCTGTTGAAAAAGAAAGTGGAGAATTTGAGGATGAGCTGGGTGGAGCAACTACCTTCAGTCCTGTGGGCCTTGAGAACCACACCAAACACCGCCACAGGAGAGATCCCGTTTAAGCTCTCTCATGGCTCGGAGGCTGTCATACCTATCAAGTTTGAAGTCGCATCACCAAGAGTAGCAGTTGCAAGGGAAGGAGGCGAAGGATGGATAGCGGAGAACGAGGAAGAGCAGAGACTCTCTCTGGTTCTCGTGGAGGAGCTCAGGGATTTGGCGATGGTCTGGCAGGAGGAGGTCAAGAGCCGGATGGCGAGGTACTTCAACAAGCATATAAGGGTCGGACAGTTCGAGAAGGGAGATTTGGTCCTTAAAAAAGTAGATGCAGCAGGTAGAGGAGCCTCTGTAGGGAAGCTCAATCCCAATTGGGAGGGTCCTTTTGTAGTAAAAGAGGTCTTGAAGTCGGTAGGGTACCACCTCCAGGATGTGGACGGGGTATCCCTCGGTCGTGCCCGAAGTGGTGATGATTTAAAGAGATTTTACCTGTAACACTTTCTATTCATTGCACTTTTTATTATTGTACAATACTTGCAATTCTGATGTGATGGGAGTGTGGGTGACCTTTTTATGGCACCAAGGGTGAGATGGAAGAGAGGAGACCCCGAGCAGACCCGCTGACCAGGCTCCTATCTAGCTGGTAGGGATGTAGGCTCAATCAGTGGTTGGAGTTGGTTGGAGGTTTTGGAGAGGAGACCCCGAGCAGACCCATTGACCAGGCTCTCATCTAGCAGGCAGTGTTGTAGGCTCACTCGGTGGTTGGAGATGTTTTGGAGAGGAGACCCGAGCAGACCCGCTGACCAGGCTCCCATCTAGCTGGCAGGGCTGTAGGCTCACTCGGTGGTTGGAGTTGGTTGGAGGTTTTGGAGAGGAGACCCCGAGCAGACCCGCTGACCAGGCTCCCATCTAGCTGGCAGGGCTGTAGGCTCACTCGGTGGTTGGAGTTGGCTTGGAGAGGAGACCCTAAGCAGACCCACTGACCAGGCTCCCATCTAGCTGGCAGGGTTGTAGGCTCACTCGGTAGTTGGAGTTGGTTGGAGGTTTTGGAGAGGAGACCCCGAGCAGACCCGCTGACCAGGCTCCCATCTAGCTGGCAGGGCTGTTGGCTCACTCGGTGGTTGGAGTTGGTTGGAGGTTTTGGAGAAGAGACCCCGAACAGACCCGCTGACCAGGATCCCATCTACCTGGCAGGGCTGTAGGCTCACTCGGTGGTTGGAGTTGGTTGGAGGTTTTGGAGAGGAGACCCCGAGCAGACCCCCTGACCAGGCTCCCATCTTGTTGGCAGGGTTGTAGGCTCACTCGGTGGTTGGCGTTGGTTGGAGGTTTTGGAGAGGAGACCCCAAGCAGACCCGCTGACCAGGCTCCCATCTAGCTAGCAGGGCTGTAGGCTCACTCGGTGGTTGGAGTTGGTTGGATGTTTTGGAGAGGAGACCCCGAGCAGACCCGCTGACCAGGATCCCATCTAGCTGGCAGGGCTGTAGGCTCACTCGATGGTTGGATTTGGTTGGAGGTTTTGGAAAGGAGACCCCGAGTATACCTGCTGACCAGGCTCTCATCTAGCTGGCAGGGTTGTAGGCTCACTCGGTGGTTGGAGATGTTTTTAGAGGAGACCCCGAGCAGACCCGCTGACCAGGCTCTCATCTAGCTGGCAGGGATGTAGGCTCACTTGGTGGTTGGAGTTGGTTGGAGGTTTTGGAGAGGAGACCCCGATCAGGCCCGCTGACCAGGCTCCCATCTAGCTGGCAGGGCTGTAGGCTGACTCGGTGGTTGAAGTTGGCTGGAGGTTTTGGAGAGGAGACGCTGAGCAGACCCGCTGACCAGGCTCCCATCTAGCTGGCAGGTCTATAGGCTCACTCGGTGGTTAGAGTTGGTTGGAGGTTTTGGAGAGGAGACCCCGAGAATACCGGCTGACCAGGCTCCCATCTAGCTGGCAGGGCTGTAGGCTCACTCGGTGGTTGGAGTTGGCTGGAGGTTTTGGAGAGGAGACCCCGAGCAGACCCGCTGACCAGGCTCCCATCTAGCTGGCAGGGCTGTAGGCTCACTCGGTGGTTGGAGTTGGTTGGAGGTTTTTGAGAGGAGACCCCGAGCAGACCTACTAACCAGGCTCCCATCTAGCTGGTAGGGTTGTAGGCTCACTCGGTGGTTGGAGTTGGCTTGGAGAGGAGACCCCGAGCAAACCCGCTGACCAGGCTCATATCTAGCTAGCAGGGCTGTAGGCTCACTCGGTGGTTGGAGTTGGCTGGAGGTTTTGGAGAGGAGACCCCGAGCAGACCCGATGATCAGGCTCTCATCTAGCTGGCAGGGCTGTAGGATCACTCGGTGGTTGGAGTTGGCTTGGAGAGGAGACCCAGAGCAGACCCACTGACCAGGCTCCCATCTAGCTGGCAGGGCTGTAGGCTCACTCGGTGGTTGAAGTTGGTTGGAGGTTTTGGAGAGGAGCCCCCGAGCAGACCCGCTGACCAGGCTCTCATCTAGCTGGCAGGGTTGTAGGCTCACTCAGTGGTTGGAGTTGGTTGGAGGTTTTGGAGAGGATACCCCGAGCAGACCCGCTGACCAGGCTCTCATCTAGCTGGCAGGGTTGTAGTATCACTCGGTGGTTGGAGTTGGTTGGAGGTTTTGGAGAGGAGACCCCGAGCAGACCCGCTAACCAGGCTCCCATCTAGCTGGTAGAGCCGTAGGCTCACTTGAGGGCAAGTATAGCGGTGAGAGTTCACGGGGAGAAAGGTCCATATCCATCAGAAGATTGGTGTAAAATCCCTAGAAAAAGGAAGGATCAGGGATCAGGCCAGGGAGGAGGGTCTTTGGCCGACACTCGGCATGGGCGGCCTCGCCCATAGCGAGTGGGCCTTCCTTGTTCAAGGAGCGAGCCTGGCGTAAAAAGGTGGGGCCTGTCAAGCAGGGGCGGCTGGTCTCCAGGGACTTCGGCGCAGGTTAATCTTACTGCGAGACAAGCGCTAAGGGTCAGATGACCTCGCGGGTGGTATAGGCGAAGAGAGATCCAAGGTCTCGCATTTTAGCTAACTATTGAGCGAAATAGCCGAAGATAAAGGCAGCAATTAAGTAACATATAAAAGGTTTAACAAAATTTCCTTGGATCATCATAAAAAAAACCTCGCTATTTTCGAGGAATTGTCTATCAAGGTTACAAGTACCAGACCAGATAAAAAAGAAAAAGGGGGGGGAGAAGTCACTGGCGCTGGTGTTTCTCTACTCCTCGCTGCTGGAAGAAGAGCTGTCGTCCGTCTCGCCGTATAAGCGGGGGATCAGGTCGCGGGCAGTAACCGTATCGGCATCATCGCGCACCACCCCCAGCTCATTCATCATTTTAAGAACAAGCTCCGCTGTCTTGATATTGGAATCTCGGCAGAGGGCATCCACCTCGTCTACAGAATAGCGGGAAGGAACGGGAAATTGGTCTGAGGGGGGTGTCGCGCTGTTCCGAAGGCGGAGATTTTCAGTTTTCAATTTTTTGTTCTCTCCCTCCAACTCCTCAATGCGCGAGCACATCCGGTCAGCAGTCTCGGCATCCTGCAAGAAGACTTAATAAATGAAGGACCAAAATGGGCGGCGAGTAGAGCTAGCAAAGGGGCGGTAAGAAAACTTACCACACCGCCCTGGCTCTGCACGGGGAGGTTGTCGGCAACGACCAACCGCTTCTCCAGGTTGCTGGATTTCTCCCGTTCCGCAGCGAGACCGGCCTCCGCTTCCTTCCATTTCCTATTTTTGAATACCAGGCGGCGCGAGACCCGATGTGCGAGTTCCAGGGAGTGAAGTTGAGAGTGGGCACTCTTCAGAATGAGATCTCGCGACGCCTCATTGTCTGCGGGCTCAGAGCCAAGGCCACCATATAGCCCGAACCCTAGGGAGAAGGCGTGACTGGTGGGGTGGTCCTGCTCTTTCCAGGAAGGAAGGAGAGTGGACACCGACACACGGTTAGCGTCCTTGTCCCATAGGAGCACCGGCTCACAGGCCCCATGTTGTAATTGGGGTGCGAGGCGGGAGCCGGGCGGCTGGAGGAGCCAGCCACGCCGGAAGTGAACTTAGCAGGCTAAATGTTGGTGGTGGCAGCTGGCTCTGACAAGACCGTCTCGCGTGGAGGCGATACAGGTAGTCAGGAAGGTGAGGGAGACCCACAAAAGATGGGGGACAGGGATCCCGATGGCTCTTTCCTTTCTTTGGCAGACTTTTTCTCCTTTTTGAAAGACACGGATTTCTTCACCTTCTTCTTTGGGCTGTGCCGAGAAGTGCCCTCATCCCCGGACCTTTTCTTTGGGGTGGGGGTCAACGTATCCTTCGCGGCCTCCACCGCCATACTCGCTAAGGCGAGACCCCTGTTACTCTGGTAAGGAGGATGAATAGGGATGGTTCTCTCTCCTAGACAAGTTGACAGTCAGCAGAGAACGAAATTTGCAATGCTAAGGTAGGGAACAGGAGTATACCTTCGCCGGGGAAGACGGCTGGAAGCGAGTCGAGGTCTCGCCTAAGGTAATTGACCTCGAAATTTTTCCCCGCGAAGAAGTCGCAGAGATCCTTCTCGGTACCCCCAACCTTGGGGGTTTCATAGTAGCATTCAGCAGGAGACACCGGGGCGAGAGGGATGCCTCCAAAATCCCCGCGAATGAAGACGAAGCGAGTCAGCCAGTGATGGTTTTTGTTCGGTGTCTCGCACACCTTTAGGCCTTGGCCAGTAAAGTAGGAAATGCCATCATCCTTTGCGTGATAGACGAACAACTTGCGAAAGGCGGTCAACCTGAATTCGATGCGCTCTCGCCGCAGGTAGCAGGCGAAAGCCACCATCATAGAGATGGCGTTGGGGTTGAATTGGGCGGGGACAACCCCGAAGTATTTAAGGACTAATTTGACCTCTGGCCAAACGGGAAGTCGCAGCCCCGCCTCGAAGTGCGATACGGGGAAGGCAAGTTCGTTAGGGTAGAAAGTGTTGACGCACTCGCCAACCTTGGGTGGGCGAGACAAGTATCCGTCAGCAAGGAAATCGCTGGCGAAGCGAGCATAATCTTCCTCTGGCAGTCTGCTGAGAGGAAAGTCATGATCCACAAATCGCTTTCTGCAGCGGGTGCGGCCCTCACCTTCTTCCACCTTCTTCTTTCCCATAACAGGAGGGAAGGCAGCAAAGGGGAAGAGAATGACTTAGAAGGAGAGCGGGGCGCGAGATGAGTGTAGAAGAAAAGAGGTAGGCGGAAGCTCTAACCGAAAAGACGGCCAAGAATAACAGAGGTAGGGAAATATCTAGATTTGAGGTATTTATAAGGAATGAGGGAGAGAGGAGATTGAGCGGGAAAATCAAGCGGCGGGAAATGAAGAGGCAGCACCGACGCTTCGTCTCTCTCTCTCTCTCTCTCTCTCTCTCTCTCTCTCTAGAACCCAAGGGGCGAAGACATCGCAGCGGTTTTTTCGAAGTAAAACCATCATTACAAACTAACTAATTAAAAAAGGAGCTAATCATGGTAATGATGAAAAACTTTGCAGCGATATGACAGGCACAGTACCATAATGATAAAATAGTTCATCCCGCGGAGGGGGCATCCCGCCCAGAAAGGTTTTACACAACACATCAACAATTAAAACACAACTAAATTGGCAATGATAATATAGGAGGGCCTGGAGAAGGCGAGACGGGACTGCGACAGCTTAGTTCCTGACCCATTTCCAGCGGCCATCTTGGCCTCCCGCAAAGGGAGGGCGGCCAGGAAGATGAAAAGCGCGAGCGGCGACGACGTCGCGGCGCGCGAGACGGAGATGTTCATCTGTCTCATTTAGGATGGCTTGGGGGTCTGTCCCGTCCATTGCGCCATCGGCTTCCATCTTGGCAGAAAGGCGGTGGCACTCTGTTTCTAGCCAGTCCATGCGCCGGTCAGAGGCCTGCTTCTCTAGCTCCATCTCGCGGATTATATGTGGTATTTGCGGAACATCCTAGCCGTACTCCGCTTCAACTTCAGGGTATCCATGGGATCACCCAAGTAGTCCTCGATCTCGCCAGGATGGGGAAGAGGCGAGAGGGGGGAGACGCGGGAGTGTCTTTAGTGTCAGAATCAAATTGGATGCCTACAGAGAGAGTGAGAAATCGTAGACAAGGATGAGTTCGCAGGGGTTGGGTAAAAGAGCGAATTGGAGGAAAAATGAGAAGGGAAAGCTCTTATTGGGGATGCGAGAGTTCCCCACAACCCGCGAGAGGTTTTCTCTCCGCGAGAGGGGTGGGGAGGATGCCTCGAGTGAGTCGGTGCGCTGGTGAGCTTGGTTGATATTGTCAGGAGGATTGGCGGGCATAGGGGAGTTAGCAGAGTTTCCCTGAAGAAGCAGGGTCAATAGGCAGGATGAAATAAGAGAGAGAAGAATGAGAAATTACCCGTTTCTCCCCAGGAGAGGCAAAAGGATTGTCTGTTGTTGAAGGGGCAGAGGAGGTCACGCCCGCCGAGAGGGGAGGGCAGGCGGCCTTCATCTTCTTCAGGCGAGAGGATGGAGGGGCTGAGGGAGGAATACGCCCCAGGTCCAGGAATAAGGCATCCGTGTTGGTTTTATTTCGCCTTCGCAACATCGCGAGGCGCTCGCGAAAACTCTGGCTGTGAGATATTCTAAAGGACGAGGAAATGAAGGAAGACAAAAGGGACCCTAATGAAGGCTGGGAACTCATATTTATAGGCCCCATAAGGGGCCCACCAAAGATTCTCATGAGTGAATCCTAGCATCGCGAGCCGCGGTTGGACTTATCTTTCCGAGGTTATAGAAACCTCGAAAAGAGCGGGGATTGTGTACAACCTTGGGCTCGCGAGAGGTGGTCCAGCGAGCGAGAAGGGGAGACTGGCGAGATGATAGGATGCCCACCTACAGGAGGCGAGATGGGGGATCCTCTGAAGTGGGCGAGACCTCCTAGTGGGCGAGGTCATTCTAGGAGGCGAGAGAGCTTACAGGGCGAGAAGCCGGCGAGACGGACCGGGCGGTCGTCTCGCCCGTCAGTACCTTCCCCACTCGCTGCATGGGAGAAAAGATATTTTTACCTTTTTACCCCCAAGGGGAATTTTCCCCTTTTGCCCCAGGTAATTTTACATTCCTACCCCTGGAGGTCTGCGGATAGCTCTCCAGAACAACGGAGTTTGGCTGTTGGCAGACCCAGCCTAGGGTGTTTTGGTCATTTCAGGTTAATTCAGAAGTGATATTTGCAGATCAAATTCAGAGGCCTATAAATAGACCGATAAGTTGCCTGGGATGGTTGTTGAACCTTTCCACTGTCTTCCTCACAGGGACCTAGCTCAGCATTGGTTAGGGAGGCGAAGATTTTTAATTCTTTCGGAAAAGAGGTGGGACCTCCGAGCTGAGACCCCTCGGTCTGTTTTCAGGTCTCCGACTCACGTCGGGAGGGTAGTTCAAGAAGAGTACGTGTGGGCTGCATCCTCAGTTTCGAACTTTAGGAGGGACCAGAAAGCTGGTTCCAACAGCATATGCCTCCCGCTAGCTTAAGACCCATGAGAAGAACTATCCTCTGCACGACCTGGAGATGGGAGCAGTGGTATTCGTACTAAAGATATGGCGACATTACCTCTATGGAATCCACTGTGATATATACTCAGATCATAGGAACCTTAAGTACGTGGACACGCAGAAGGAACTGAACATCAGGCAGAGGCGGTGGGTGGAGTTTCTATCTGACTATCAGTTCGAGATGCATTACTACCCGGGGAAGGCGAAAGTGGTAGCAGATGCACTGAGTAGGAGAGCCGCCACAGCGGGAGCAGAGCCTCAGCTGATGTCTATGGAACTGCTGCAGAGACTAGAGGACATGCACTACTCTGGTGTCGTCTGACGACCCTGAGCTCTATGAGGAGTACTTGGCCGTGATGGGCGTCACTGATGACATCAGAGATCGAGTCAGAGAGGGACAGAGGCAGGATGCCAAGTTAGAGCCCATCATCCAGGCCATAGAGGCAGGCACTACAGGAGACTACACACTGAGGGATGGCCTGGTGTGCTTCAGAGGACGGGTGTATATACCGGAGGGAGGTCAAATCTGGGAGGACATTATGATGGAGGCGCACTGCAGCCGGTATTCTGTGCACCCGGGGATCACAAAGATGACGGCAGATTTGAAGAAGACTATGTTCTGGCCGGGCATGAAGAAGGATGTCACTTACTTCATGACCCATTGTGAGACATGTCAGCTAGTGAAGGGGGAGTGCAGGAACCCTGCAGGATTGTTGCAGCCACTCCCGGTGCCGGAGTGGAAGTTTGATGACGTGGTCATGGACTTCATATATGGGCTTCCCTGGTCTCGGACAGGGAATGACTCGATCTGGGTTATCATTAATCGGTTGACAAAGGTGGCTCGATTTATACCGATCAGGAAGGACGATTCAGTGGGAGTTCTTGTGCGGAATTTGTGGAGTAGTTCATTCATTATCATGGCATGCCCAGGTCAATAGTGTCAGATCTTGATGGGCGGTTTACATCCAGGGAGTGGCGGTCGGTTCAGGCATACTTGGGCACCCGACTGACCTTTAGCACAACCTTCCACCCTCAGACGGACGGGCAGACAGAGCGCACAAATCGGACATTGGAAGATCTCCTACGACTGTGCATTCTATACAAAAGAGAGCCATGGGAGAAGATGCTGCCACTGGTAGAGTTCTCATACAACAATAGTCATCAGGCCAGTATAGGTATGGCCCCCTACGAGGCCCTATATGGATGGAGGTGCAGGACTCCGTTGTCATGGATACAGGATGAAAACCCAAAGGTCCTGGGATCAGAATTTGTGGAGGACACCGAGGCCCAAGTGAGACTGATACGGGACTGAATGTTGGAGGCGCAGAGCAAACAGGCCAGATATTATGACGCGTGGCATCGACAGGTGGAGTTTCAGGTAGGAGACAAAGTGTTTTTGAAGATACGGCCGATGCATGGAGTCTCTAGAGTTCGCGGGCGGAGGAAGAAGCTCAGCCCGAGATACATGGGGCCCTACAGGATCCTGGAGCGGATCGGCCCCTTAGCATACAGGCTGGAGCTGCCGCCAGAGCTGGAAGGCCTGCACGATGTTTTCCATGTCTCCTCCCTCAAGAGGGCCCTATTACGTCCAGAGCAGCAGATAGACACCATGGATGGGCCAGTAGCATCTGATCGGTCAGTGCACATGGAGCTAGTCCGGATTGATAACACGGGTATGCGGGTCTTGCACCGCAAGAAGGTCCCACTAGTCAAGGTTCTTTGGAGAAATCACGGCCAGGAGGAGCACACTTGGGAGCCCCAGGACTTGATGCAGCAGCGGTACCCGGAACTTTTCAGTCAGGTATTACTATCAACCTCTCGGGATGTTATAATTTTTCTTGCATGCTTGAAACCCCGTAGGCCTAACTAGAATTTCGAGGATGAAATGTTTTGTTATATATTGGGATTTGTAACATCCCTCAAACAACTAGACCCCTAGGAATGGTTTTGTCATGACCAGGTCATGACAAAACCCAAGTAACCCCAAAGAGACTTAGGTCAACCCAACCCTATTTCTGGTCAACCTAGCCCAAATAGGCTAACCCAAGCTCAAACCTCCTCATGTGGCTTCTTTAGGGAGTAATGAGCATGGAAGGGCTGCAAATAGTCCTTCATATTGACCAAGTCAACTTGGTGACTAGGGGAGAGGTTGAGTATAACACCAAATTCTAGGAGTAGCAAAATTTGGGTGACACGGCCTGAGACACGGGCGTGTCCCAGGGTGTGTCCCGCTCGGGTTGAAGAGTTGGGTACTTGGTCGACGAAGTTTCTGGGTGGTCACGCCCTATAACACGGGCGTGATAGGGGGCGTATCCCCTCGGTTTGACGAACTGGGCTCAATGATCGTCGAGTGTGTGGATCGTCGAGTGTAGATCGTCGAGTGGCGATCGTCGAGTGTCGATCGTGAGTGACGATCGTCGATCGTCGACTGCCGATCGTCGATCGTCGAGTGTCGATCGTCGAGTGTCGATCGTGAGTGTCGGTCATCGATCGTCGAGTGTCAATCATCGATCGTCGAGTATGGGGTACACGGCCTGTGACACGGGCGTGTCACAGGGCGTGTCCCGCTGTGTCGAGAGTTCGATGATTTTCTCTTGACTGGGTGTTGAGTGGGTTACACGCCCTGCGTTACGGGCATATCTTGGTCGACACGGGCGTGTCTTGGTCGACACGGGCATGTACCATGTGTCACAGTGAGCTCCATTTCCATGATAATGGAGGAGAGATAAATGAGGAAGAAGAGGGAAGGAAATGGTTCGGCCAAGGGGAGCCCAAAGGCCACATTTAATGGCTGAATTCAATTCCCCGGAGAAAGGGAGAAGTTTCCAGCCGTTTCTCTGGCCGTCAGACTTGGTTCCACACCCCCCCCCCCCCCCCCCTCCATGGCCGAGCCAAGCCATTAATGGCTTTGAAGGACATTAATGATCCAGCCCCTCCTCTCCCCATCTGAGGCTTTAAACACCACCAGTGAATTGAGAGGAGCCTTTCCCAATCCTTACCCGAAGAAATCGAGCCTCCCCACCTTGCAGTTGCAGAAATCGAGCGACGCCAATTTCAGAAATGGCTTCCCTGCGATCTTCCTGACTTCAGGCCGCCGGCAAGGTCCAATCCTCTTCCTATCTGTCTGTGCTAGATCTAGGATCCATCAGCTAAAGAGAATGGGCTCAATTGAGCTTGATCGGGGAGAAATTTCTCACCAAAATTCCACGAAAATGAACCTATCGGGTTCGCCGGAGTAGGCCCCTCCGGCGGCCGTGTCGCCGCCAGGCGATAGCCACCACCTCGACGGAGGCGGCGGTGGTGGTGGCCGGCCAGGGAGGTGGTCGGGGTGGCCAGAAATTCGGCTGGAAGAGGCTCCAGGTCGGGCCAATCTCGGCCCTTGGCTGGAGGTTGAGGATGAGCGGATGTCGTCCGTTTTTGATCAAGTAATTTCATGATATTAATTGATTTCTTGGAGATTATTAGCAGTAGATGGTTTTAATTAATAAAAATACTTAGAGGCCTCTACTGTAAAAGTGTCCAACATGAACAATGTAGCCCTTGATTTCTAGTGTAATTTAAGATTGATTTCACTCAATATGGAGTCCTGGTGTGACCACAGCACTCGTTTTGGTGCAACATATACATAGGCATGACCAGACATTCGAATTAGTGCTCACACCAAACCACTCATCCAAATGCTTTGAAATTTTGAACATAGGCTCCCCATAGCCTACTTCTTAGACTGTCTAAAAATAAGACTTTTTGGAAAAAAGGATTCTATAGTTTTTAGAAAAATTTAATAAATACATTATAAATCAATTAGGTGTCATAAACACCTCAAAATCCCCCCAAATTTGGTTGCGTGGTCTTAGAGAGCATGTTAGGACTTTGGTAAAAATTTCATCTCCTTTGGAGATGTTTTGGTTAGGTATTGATCCAACCCTAAGTATACCCTTATAGGGTTATTTAGGTCAAAGAGCTATTTTTGATGTTTGAGTGGTCAAATCACCTCAACAGAGGCTGTGATTTTGACCACTGACTTGGTAGGACCATTATCACTCTCTTAGGGAATATGGAGTGGTTTAGGATTGTTTTACCCTTGGATCCAAACTCAAACCCTAAGGGAGGGCTTTTAAGGGTTGTGAAGGGCAAGGAGTCAGTTGACCTTGAAAGGATTTGAAACTTGGGAGAGAAAATTCTAGGGTAGGTATAATCCTATGGAAGAAATCTAAAATAGATTCTAAGGTGAATAGCTCCATCAAAACCCTAACCCTAGTTTAGGGCACAAACCTTGTAGTGATAGAAAATATCACTACAACTCACTGAACAGTGATGAGATTTGGGTAGAGTAGTTTTTAAAGTTAGTACAAGCTCTGGAGATTTTATTATGATTTTAGGATTATTATTTTGGATACTTAATTAACAATTTAGTAATTTGTATTATTTACTTAGAAATTTATTATGAAGTAACTACTAGCTGGAAATTGATGAACTTTAGCCGAAGGACTCCTTATTATGTTTTAAAGCTCTATGAATTTTTATGGGATTTTTGGAAGAATATATCTAAGGGTTGCTTCATCAAGTAGTGTTTCCCATGAAAACATAATTAAATTTATTTTGGTGTCTAGCAAGCCTAAAAAATTATGATTTTTTCACAATGATCCTTTCTGCACCATATTAAGATTCAATAATTTTTATATAATTTTCTGATGAATAATTTTGGTACTTCCTTCTTTACATACGATTAAAGGAATTATTTTGGATAAATTAATTAGAGGTAACATATTTTATGAAAACTTATGGAAATTAGTATCTAGTAATATATCTCTGTTATTTAGTGATCAAAAATTTTGGGTGGCCATTACTTGAGTAGATCATATAGTTCATGTTAAAAATTTCCCATGGCCAAACATTTGGGAAAATTCAATTAATATCAAATTAATTAGAAAAATTATGATTCTCTGATTTTAGACTAAACTTGTCATGATATACCTCTGGTAAATATTAAAGGAGATTTGGAAGACAATCCGGAGTACCTCCTTTATACATCTCATATAGTATAGTGTGGTCTGCATATAGTAACTGCGGAAACTGAACTAGAGTGGGTAATGAATTTGAAGAGTTGAATCCTTAGTAGGTTGCTGGTTTGGGTAAATAAATGAGAGATCTGATCAAGGGTAGAAATCAATAATATTAAGTGCCTTGCGAAAGGGAGCTTTGGGCGTAATCGCATCATAGTTCCTAGTGCCTTTGAGAGCCCTTCACGGGGAATACCTTGGGCAGTCTTGGGCTAACGTAAACCTTAGGAATAATTTGGGCAAGAGTAATCCTAATAATAGTTTCACCTTACACTCACACTTGTACACGTAGGGAGATGAATTGGTAGTGAAAGGATAGCGTAGGCCCGTGGCCTAAGGGCTTACTGGTAGAGTTAAATGGACTCGGTATTGATTTGAAAGTCCGGGGAGCTGGATGCTCAGGGACTTGGAAAAAAGGAGACTTGATTAGTCCAAGGAGCTGTGGGCTCGGGAATATGATGAACTAGTAGGCTTGGTAGTCTAAAGAGCTGGAGGCTCGGTACTATAATTAGATACAACTATCATGGTTGCATGTGCATAACAGTCGTGGGTCCTCGGTATTGGACGATCGAACACACGGTCGTCGGTACGTTGACTCGGGGAGACTAGTTGGTTTGCTAGGAATAGTACGGGAACGTACGAGAGGGGCTAGACTGGGTAGTGTGTTTACCAGTCTAGGAGTGGAGAGGCCCAACCCACTGTCTCTGTTGGCCACGACGAGAGGTTCCTGAGAGTTTAGCTAACTCCAAAAAGGGGAACTAAAGGTCTGTGCGTATAGAGTCGTGTGCGTGAGTTGCACTTGCATGTGCATACCATAGCATACTTGCACATCATAGCATAATCATTGCATTTAACCTCTGATACCTATCATATAAAATGGTATGAGACATTTTATACGATAGGACCTGCAAAACGACTCCTTGGTCTATAGGGGTAATCCCTATAAATCAACAGTTATAGTTCTCGTTGCTCTTACTTACTCTTCTAACTGTTTTTACTTACTTGCTACTCCTTACTGTTTACTTTTGTTACACACTTGTTTACTCATGTTTAATTATTGTAATACCCCTGCCATACTTTATTATTTTATTCCTTAGGGTAGATGTCACTTGCTTGATTACGCCCTGCTTTTGGTCCTCCTTTTCACTCCTTTCCGCCCGGTGCCTAGGAGCCACGGGTAGAGGGGTGGGGGTGTAACGTCCCCTTTGCCGTCCGTGGATCAACACCACTAGGCCTCCGGCGGACCGTTACCGGGCTGCAGCCCAAGCACCCCAACCCCTCTCCAGCCCACTGGCGGGTTATTGGTGGCCACAGCCTCCCTTTGATGAGGTAAACTCGATAGTCAAGCCTGCACTACGGGGACTTCCCAGGAGGTCACCCATCCCAGTAATGCTCGGGCTGGAGTAGTACTGGGATGGGTGACCTCCTGGGAAGTCCCCGTAGTGCAGGCTTGACTATCGAGTTTACCTCATCAAAGGGAGGCTGTGGCCACCAACAACCCGCCAGTGGGCTGGAGAGGGGTTGGGGTGCTTGGGCTGCAGCCCGGTAACGGTCCGCCGGAGGCCTAGTGGTGTTGATCCACGGACGGCAAAGGGGACGTTACAATAAAAAGTGCACTTTTATTGTAAGTCCCCTAGCCGATCCAACGTGACAGCGTCATGGCTCCGCTCTAGGCGACCCTACCGGGCTGCAGCCCAAGCACCCCAGCCCCTCTCCAGCCCACTGGCGGGTTGTTGGTGGCCACAGCCTCCCTTTGATGAGGTAAACTCGATAGTCAAGCCCGCACTACGGGGACTTCCCAGGAGGTCACCCATCCCAGTACTACTCCAGCCCGAGCACGCTTAACTATGGAGTTCTTTCAACTCTCATCACCAATTGATTGTAACACCCCGAAATTAATCGGATCAATTTGAGCAAAATCGGGTTCAGGCCTGGGTGACACGGCCTGGGACACGGGCGTGTCCCAGGGCGTGTCAGGCCTGGGTAGTGTCGAGTCGGGCAGTCGACGAAATTTTGGGTCGACACAGCGGACACGGCCTGCGACACGGGCGTGTCGCAGGGCGTGTCGGGGCCGTGTCGACGATCGGCCTGGATGTCGACGAATTTTCTCGACGATCGTCGAGTGTCGAGTGTCGAGTGAGGACACGGCCTGTGACACGGGCGTGTCAGTGGTCGTCGAACTCAACTCGACGATTCGAGCCGGGGCGTGTTTGCGGGACACGGGTGTATCCTGGTGCACACGGCCAGGAACACGGGCGTGTGCTAGGCCGTGTGCCAGTCCGTGTGAAGTCTCGGGTTGTTTTGGGATTATTTTCGTTGAGGTACACGGCCTCAGACACGGGCGCGTCTGAGGGCGTGTTGAGGACACGACCGTGACACGGGCGTGTCACACGGCCGTGTTCTGGTTGGATTGAGTCGGTTGTCTGCCGCTTAGAGGGACACGGCCTGTGACACGGGCGTGTCACAGGGCGTGTCAGGCCGTGTTTTAGCTTTTCTGGCCGAATCTGAGCCGTTTGTTCCCCTCTTCCTGGATCCAATGGTTGGGCTCTGTCCAGGTGTTGTGAAGGCCGAGAAAAAGGGGATTTAAACCCTCTTTTCTCTTCTTCTTCTTCTTCTTCATCCTTATTCTAAGTGAGAGAGGAGAAAGGCCTAAGGGAGAGAGAAGGGAGAAGTCTTCCAGCTGTTGTAGGAGCTGCGGAGTGCGGAGCGAAGATCCGAGAACGGATTCGTGAAGGCGAAGCCGAGGCGTTGATTTCCATCCGGCTACTTCATGGCGCCGAAGCGATCTTCAAGGGTAACGATCTCCTTCTTGGACATCGAAGTCCTTCCTTTATGCATGTGCTTGGAATCCTCCACCAAGAGGTGGATTTGCGGAAGTGATTCCTTTGTTGAGTCTGCATCTAGAGCCGGAAATATGGAGTACGGCATAGGCATGCTGTGTGAAGCCCATCTGGACCGGTAGTCTGGATTGGTGATGTTCATGAGTAAACCGGAGGAGACTCCGTGGATTTGATGAGATGGAAATGGTTTTCTCTTGTGATGAATGTATGGATGTGATGCTGAATGTGAGGAGGCTTTGGCAAAGCTCCTGGTTGTGATATGATCAATTGGTAACATGCCTGGGGAGCTCGTGATAAACCCGGCTGTTACACCACTAGGGTGGGTTGATCTAGTTAGTTAGCGGGATCGATGGGTGGCAATGCTAGGGGAGCCGAGTTAAACCCGGGTTGCTGCACCACATAGTGTGGGTCGATCGGATTAGGAGGGGGGTCGATGGGTAGACATTGCCTGGGGAGCTTGGATAAACCCGGCGTGCTACACTACATGTTGTGGGTCGACCTACTCTGGTTGTTGCTGTGAGGTTGTACCTCTGTGTGGTTTGGGCGGGATGTCGCCAGCTTGCGAGACTGGTGGACTAGGGCCGGTCAACCAACAAGTTAAAACCTCGAATCGGCGGTGTATGACTGGTGGATTCCGGTACGCCAAGAAGGTGCCCTGAGTGCACGGAACGTTTGGTGGATTCCAGCGTTTGTGATGTCGTGTGTTTGCTAGTGGGATAAAGGAACTGATATACATATACTGTTGGATGATGCTTGATGATATTGATGAGCACTGTATATAGGGAAGGAACCACTACCCCGGGTAGGGGGTAGGGTCGTTATAATGGGTCAGCCAAATGCTGACCGTTACTTTGTTTTCTGGTTTGGTTTGGATGTGGAATTGCAGGTGTTGCGGCTTGAAATGACTAAGTGGAATGGCTAGCTTGCTGAGGCCTTTGAAGGCCATGCGAAGAGTTGTGTTTGGATTTCATGTGTGGCCGGCCTGCGTGCCGATGTACGAAATGATTGTTGTGTAAAAGAGGAACTTGTAAGGCCATAAGGCCAGGGTGTGTGAGTTGTATACATTCCTGGTGTTTGTGATATATAAATATGGTATTTATATAGTGGTGGACATTCTGGTTGGAGTTCATGTGAACAAAAAAAAAACTGCTGCGCTAGAATGGATGAGTTAAGGATACGCGTCGATTTTGATTTCCACACATGATTCCTTCGCTTGTCTGTGAGATATGGCGTGGGGCCCCGGCCGGACCCACCGTTATATGTCATGTGACAGGTGGGGGCGTTACAAAGTGGTATCAGAGCCAGGTTTAGATTATTTGGGAGGAGAGAACATAAATGAACTCATGAATGTCCACTAGGAATGTATGTCATGCATATGATGTGCGTGAGTGTGTAGTCAATGTCGCAGTACCGTTATGAGTTGAAGGATTAATGGTGTTCTGTACATTAATAGGTGGCGAGGGATGGAGCTGGGCCGTCTGAGCCCCAGCGGTCTGCTGAGCGTGCAGCACCCGTGGAAGCGCCTATGCCTCCCTCGGCAGAAGCCATACGGGTGGTGACGGAGACAGTGCTTGCAGTGTTACAAGCACAACCTATTGGACAGGCAAGGCCTGGTGCAAGGCAATAGCAAGTGGTGGTGGAGGCGCAAGCCAGTGACGAGTCATTGACACGTTTTATGAACTTTCATCCACCGACGTTTGGTGGAGCGCTTTCCCCAACGCAGGCGGAAGATTGGTTGGCAAGGGTCAAAAGGATTCTCACTGTAATCAGGACGGTCGAGGAACAGAAAGTGATGTTGGCCACTTTTCTGTTGGAGGGCGATGCGAGATTATGGTGGGATGAAATTGAAGTGCATCACTTGGCAGGTCGAGGTTTAACGGACGTTTCCATGGATGAATTCTCCCGAATATTTTTAGCCAAGTATGTGCCGGTATCGCAGAGGATTGCGATGGAAAATGAGTTTCTTCGTTTGGTGCAGGGTGAGCGAGATATTGATACCTACCTGCATGAGTTTACAAGATTGGGGAGATATGCGGGATCGAACTTTGCGGAGGAAGCACGAAAGACAAATCGGTTTTATGAAGGCTTGCGGGATGAATTGAGGTTGGCACTTCCGAGTTCAGTGAGCCAAGGCTTCCAAGCATTAGTCGATACAGCTCGTGCATTAGAGAAGGATATGAAGCGAGTACAAGCGAATAAGCGACAGGAAAAGTCAGAGTTGAAAGTGTCGCAGTTGGATCAATCAGAATTTCGACGACAAGAGAAGAAAAGATTTAGGCCGGCGGAATCAGCTCCGTCGACTGTTTCTTCAGGAGCGACTTATGGGTCAGGACGTGTGGATACACGTATATGCTACAAATACGGGCAGCAAGGACATATAGCAAGATTTTGTCGGAATGCCCCTCCAGGGAATGAGAAAAAGATAGGTGCGTCATATGAAGAAAAGGGAAAAGCAGTGGCCGAGTCATCTGCACCCCGGACGCAACCACGATTGCATGCTATGGACGTGCAAGAGCCGCAAAGCTCAGTTGGCAAAATTCAGCCTCGGGTGTTTAATTTGTCGTTTAATCGTGAATTTCAAAATCTGGAGGCTGAGCGAAAGTGACGTGTGATGTGAAGCACGTCGATGAGCATGGTGGTATATGTAAACTATGTGTATATCTATATTTGTAATGAATAAAAGATGGTGTACATATCTATCAAACCTTGGTGCACTTGTGCTTGGGAAGAGATATATAAATTATGTTGTTTTGTGTTGAGATCTTATGTGGCTGATGATGCACAAGTGGAAGTTAGGGATGTTTGTTTGTGTTGTATGTTTGTTCGTTTTTGCGGAGGCTTGGGGTAAGCTTTGTTGATGTTGAGATTGATTGGAGTCAATTTCGAGCACGAAATTATTTGAAGGGGGGGAGGATTGTAACACCCCGAAATTAATCGGATTAATTTGAGCAAAATCGGGTTCAGGCCTGGGTGACACGGCCTGGGACACGGGCGTGTCCTAGGGCGTGTCAGGCCTGGGTAGTGTCGAGTAGGGCAGTCGACGAAATTTGGGGTCGACACAGCGGACACGGCCTGCGACACGGGCGTGTCGCAGGGCGTGTCGGGGCCGTGTCGACAATCGGCCTGGATGTCGACGAATTTTCTCGACGATCGTCGAGTGTCGAGTGTCGAGTGAGGACACGGCCTGTGACACGGGCGTGTCACAGGGCGTGTCAGTGGTCGTCGAACTCAACTCGAAGATTCGAGCCGGGGCGTGTTTGTGGGACACGGGTGTGTCCTGGTGCACACGGCCAGGAACACGGGCGTGTGCTAGGCCGTGTGCCAGGCCGTGTGAAGTCTCGGGTTGTTTTGGGATTCTTTTCGTTGAGGTACACGGCCTCAGACACGGGCGTGTCTGAGGGCATGTCGAGGACACGGCCGTGACACGGGCGTGTCACACGGCCGTGTTCTGGTTGGATTGAGTCGGTTGTCTGCCCTTAGAGGGACACGGCCTGTGACACGGGCGTGTCACAGGGCGTGTCAGGCCGTGTTTTAGCTTTTATGGCCGAATCTGAGCCGTTTGTTCCCCTCTTCCTGGATCCAATGGTTGGGCTCTGTCCAGGTGTTGTGAAGGCCGAGAAAAAGGGGATTTAAACCATCTTTTCTCTTCTTCTTCTTCTTCATCCGTATTCTAAGTGAGAGAGGAGAAAGGCCTAAGGGAGAGAGAAGGGAGAAGTCTTCTAGCTGCTGTAGGAGCTGCGGAGTGCGGAGCGAAGATCCGAGAACGGATTCATGAAGGCGAAGCCGAGGCGGTGATTTCCATCCGGCTACTTCATGGCGCCGAAGCGATCTTCAAGGGTAACGATCTCCTTCTTGGACATCGAAGTCCTTCCTTTATGCATGTGCTTGGAATCCTCCACCAAGAGGTGGATTTGCGGAAGTGATTCCTTTGTTGAGTCTGCATCTAGAGCCGGAAATATGGAGTACGGCATAGGCATGCTGTGTGAAGCCCATCTGGACCGGTAGTCTGGATTTGTGATGTTCATGAGTAAACCGGAGGAGACTCCGTGGATTTGATGAGATGGAAATGGTTTTCTCTTGTGATGAATGTATGGATGTGATGCTGAATGTGAGGAGGCTTTGGCAAAGCTCCTGGTTGTGATATGATCAATTGGTAACATGCCTGGGGAGCTCGTGATAAACCCGGCTGTTACACCACTAGGGTGGGTTGATCTAGTTAGTTAGCGGGATCGATGGGTGGCAATGCTAGGGGAGCCGAGTTAAACCCGAGTTGCTGCACCACATAGTGTGGGTCGATCGGATTAGGAGGGGGGTCGATGGGTAGACATTGCCTGGGGAGCTTGGATAAACCCGGCGTGCTACACTACATGTTGTGGGTCGACCTACTCTGGTTGTTGCTATGAGGTTGTACCTCTGTGTGGTTTGGGCGGGATGTCGCCAGCTTGCGAGACTGGTGGACTAGGGCCGGTCAACCAACAAGTTAAAACCTCGAATCGGCGGTGTATGACTGGTGGATTCCGGTACGCCAAGAAGGTGCCCTGAGTGCACAGAACGTTTGGTGGATTCCAGCGTTTGTGATGTCGTGTGTTTGCTAGTGGGATAAAGGAACTGATATACATATACTGTTGGATGATGCTTGATGATATTGATGAGCACTGTATACAGGGAAGGAACCACTACCCCGGGTAGGGGGTAGGGTCGTTATAATGGGTCAGCCAAATGCTGACCGTTACTTTGTTTTCTGGTTTGGTTTGGATGTGGAATTGCAGGTGTTGCGGCTTGAAATGACTAAGTGGAATGGCTAGCTTGCTGAGGCCTTTGAAGGCCATGCGAAGAGTTGTGTTTGGATTTCATGTGTGGCCGGCCTGCGTGCCGATGTACGAAATGATTGTTGTGTAAAAGAGGAACTTGTAAGGCCATAAGGCCAGGGTGTGTGAGTTGTATACATTCCTGGTGTTTGTGATATATAAATATGGTATTTATATAGTGGTGGACATTCTGGTTGGAGTTCATGTGAACAAAAAAAAAACTGCTGCGCTAGAATGGATGAGTTAAGGATACGCGTCGATTTTGATTTCCACATGTGATTCCTTCGCTTGTCTGTGAGATATGGCGTGGGGCCCCGGCCGGACCCACTGTTATATGTCATGTGACAGGTGGGGGCGTTACAGAGGGATTGTTGACTGAGTCTAGTTTGACTGACGGTCATTTCACCACCATATTTTAGGTGCTATGGATGGGAGACAGGGAACAGCCCCAGGAGATGCAACACCAGCAGGGTACGGTGCAGATGGAGATGGGCCAGTGTAGCTCGGGTGGACAGGCATCCAGATCTGTGAGTGGAGCCGAGTATTAGTAGTTTTACTTTTATGAGTGGATTGTAGTGAGGTTATCATGTACCGGGCTTAAGCCCGTATTCACTTTGTCGTGATGTGGACTATTTATTTGTCATGTAATTTCCTCTTTCTATTGTGGACTTGGATGCTTACACTTTCATTCATTATACATTCTGTCGATGGTGATCGATTTGGCCGGCAGGATCGGCGTTTTGTAGTGATGACCTTCCCGGGTGCGAAGGTGTCACCGCAAAGCGGTGGTTCTGGGCCTAAAACCCCGGTGGTTGTTGCAAAAAATGGGGACTTACAGAGTTACTCTCCTACAACTCAGGCACTCAGCCCTACCTCAGCCTTTATAAATATAGTCTTACAACTCAGATCTATAAAAGATCCTAAAGAAAAATTGATATTAAAAAGAATAAATCCTTCACCCATGTAGAGAGAGAATGGGTTGAAGGTTTCTTGGTCAGTTCTTGAAAGATCTGACTACTTTAGAATCAACCTGTCTTAGCTTCTTCAAAGCTTCTTAAATCTGAACAAAGTAAGGTTGATCTTCTTGAAGTTGATCTTTAATTAGCTTCCTTCTCCTATTCAGAATTTAATCTGAATTCTTCTTGTAGACTTGTTCAGGATCTGCCCTTAGAGACTAGTTGATGATTGTCTCTTTCTTCACTTGGACACTTCTAGCTCTCTCTCTTCTTTTTATTTAGTCCAATTCTTAATTCTTTTTTCTGATGACTGAACCTATCTTTATATAGACTTCATCCGAGGTTACCGGCTGATTCGATTTCTAACGGTCTTCTGACAGCTCTGACAGATGAAACAGCATTGTCAGTTATGACAGCTGTCAAGTCTTCAGTCATGATACTTGATCCTTCATTGAACTTTAACTCAGCAGCAAAAGTGTCGAGTCAATACTTCAAATGTGTCGACACATATAGTCCATGTGTCGACACAACTCTTGATAATGTCGACATAGCTTTCACAATGTCGACACGGCTTCTCTTTAACTTCTTGACACAGCTTCAGTGGAATGTGTCGACACAAGTCCTGTGTGTCGACACAATACCTTCTGGTCTCGACAAAGTTTGTGTCGACAGAATTCTGGTGTGTGTCGACACAAGTCCTGTGTGTCGACACAGTTATTGTCGACAGAATTCTGGAATGTGTCGACAGATTCTCTGTGTGTCGACACAATTGTTGTGTGTCGACACAATCTGGCCCCTAGTGTCGACACAGCTTCTCCCAAGTGTCGACACAATTGTTCTAGACAAAATTCTGTGTGTTGACATAAGTCCTGTGTGTCGACACAATCCTTCTCAAGTGTCGACACAAATCTTCTCAAGTGTCGACACTTGTACTTAGAAACTTTTTATGCATTTCCTTAACCTGCACATGGAAACTCAACACAACATCAAATACACCTTGATGAATATCATTGAGTTAGGTGAGCCTTCTCCAAATCTGGTACACATTTTCCAATGTACCCAAAATATTCCCTTTCGCTTAATGTGTTTGATGTGTCCTCCTCTAAATGTAAGTCTTTATTTGATTATTCACTTGGATCTATATGGAATTGCTAAGATTCATTATCTATAGAAAGAGAACTATAAGTTACTCAAGAAAATTCCATATATCATATGTAGTAGGAAGCGTATGGAATAGTTTGAAAATATCTTGGCCAAGCCCACAAAATAGACTATTCATGGCTTTGGCATTTAAATGACATTCCTGCTTATTTAAATTATTTTGGGGCTTCATATAAGTCATGTTCAAAACTTCTATATCTAATAATATAAGGAATTTCCTCATTAGTGTTCTCCATCCATTATAGTTCAATCTTGTAAATAGAGGAGGTGCTAACGAATTTTCTGTGTACAATTTTTCATTCCCCCTTGTCAATTCGCGATCAAGGTTGGCCATTATTCCCGGTGGTGAACCATTTTGGAATAACCTCCCTCTGATACCACTTGTTGGATCTCGTGGCCAACCTTAAAGGGGGGTGAATAAGGTTTTATGCGTTTATTGTAATTTAAATTATTTTGCCGTAGAAAATCGAGTTCTGGAAGCTACCGCGGGGCGTTAGGTAGCTAACATGCGGCAGTATATCTATGAACTCATATCTTGTGCAAATTATCTTGTATACCCCTTAGAAGAATACCAACTAACAATCATAACAAATTACATAAGTAATAAAAATAACAGTACATAAATCTTATTCAAGCTAAATCAACAATTGTTTTTACAATTACAACAACGTGATCTTCATGACGTTGGAGATCGAAGGTGGTAAAAATGAAATCTCTTTTTGTTTTCTATACCGACACACTACCCGGACTGGTTGGCTCTCTCCCTTTCCCTCCAAGAAAGGTCTTCGAGCAGGCTATTCACCTTCATGCAAGGAAGTGTCTTAGAGCCCCCACTGGATCTCACGATCTAGATGTCCCTTCCTAGGATGATTTCCTATGGAATCCTCCCCGGATTCTGACAAACCTCCGATAGATTTCTCACAAAACCTTTCCCAGATTTTGATGACCCTCCGATCGATTTCTCTCACACAACCAAATAGATAAAAGAGTTTAAAGTAAAATACAAAGAATAAGAGAAAACTCCCCTTTAACTAGAACCCTTGATGTTGATGACGATTTGCTTGCAAAGGTTCGATCTTTCTGGCTTGAGAGTCTTCCTATTTGATGTTCTTCAGATCCGTGAAGGTGTGTGCGTGATGAGAGTTTTTCATAGGGAGGAGCCTTCACGTGAATTTTAGGACGTGGGCTTCTTGATCATCATGTTGGTAGCCTTCAATCCTTGCGCTTGAATACCTTTTGATCTCCTCTGAAGAACTCTCCTCCTCAATGAGTTGGGATGACCCATTCCTTCCCTTTAGAAGGCTGGGGCGAACTCCCCTTTCAAATTTTGTGAAAAATTATCTCCTGAAACTCAAGTTGGGTTGTTTTAAATAGAGAAGGCATTGCAAGAAGCTACTGCGGGGCGGTAACTAGTTATAGCATAATGGTATCTTGTAGAGAATAAAATCCTTCCTTTTCTTTGTGTGCTTGCCACTGATCAACTCCTTATAGTCATTGTAGTCCTTGGCAAGCCGGAGTTCTTCGTACGCGAACAGGAGGGAGACGGTTTTCTTATCCTTCGATAGAGATGGCGGAATGGACCACAGAGAGGCGGCTGAACCCTAAGAATGATAGAACTCTATCTCTTTTCATCTTGGTCTCGAATGCAGAACATGAGGCGCCTTATATAGGTCATTATAAAAATACGCTACCGTCGGCGGTAAGACTAATCCCTGGCGGTAGGTTCGCGCGCTTGATATTCCAGCTATCCACCAAATTTAGAAAAATATTCAAAACAAATATTTCCCTTTTTTCCAATGCTAACGCGACGCGGTAGGCCGATAGCGCATGATGGTAGGCCTGTCTCAACGCACTCAATGCTTTGGAGCATTGAGTGGGTTATCGCGGCGCGGTACCAAGCTAGCGCCCAGTGGTAGTGCTGTCTCAATGCACTCAATGCCTTGGAGCATTGAGTGGGTTATCGTGGTGCGGTACCAAGCTAGCGCCCTGCGGTAGTGCTGTCTCAACGCACTCAACACCTTGGAGCGTTGAGTGGGTTACCACACCGCGGTACCAAGCTAGAGATTGCACTGTAGGTTCCCGAGAGCTTGTCAAATTATTTTATCGAGCTAGCATGGGCGGTAGGACTAGCGCAGAGTGGTAGGTTCCCGAGAGCTCTGGCTAATTATTTCTAGCTACCGCCCGACAGTAACTTCTATCGCTCGGCATTAGTATCCATAGGAGACTTCTTTTTCTTTGCGTGAACTTGTCAACCTGCACACCCTATCAACACAATACATGATCAAATACAACCTGGGATTTGATATTCTCAAACATAGGGAATTTGAAACAACGGTTCCAACATTCTAACCCTTTTAAGAGGAGAAGGAGTCTATCAAGGGGAGCATAATACTTGGTTTAGAATGGCTAACTACTATTATTTTCTCCCACCCTATCCTCTCTTCAAGATCCCTAATGAAACTAATCTTGTACCTGATGGAGCCTATCTGGATGAGATTCATGACCCTAAGTTGGCTAAGTTCCCTGTCCTTCTAATTCAGCAAAGATATTGTCTCAGCCTGTTGGGAAGCAGCAAGCAAAAGGGAGGATATCTCCTCAGCCTACTTCTTAGTCAACTTCTTGCACTTCTTGAAGGCATCCAGAAGTTCTCCATACCTATCAATCAATTTATTGACATCTCCTTCAAATTCAGAATCATCTTCATCTCTGGATGAAGAAGCTTCTGTACAAGGACTAGTCTCATACCCAGACTCAGAAGAAGAACTAGATACAATATGTACCTTGCTTTGACCAGGCTGATCCTGGCTGGATTCCTCATCAGTCATTGCCATCAGCTCATAGTAACTATATACATCTTCTTCATCTTCATCATTCACCTCTGAATCACTATCTGAGTGTGATAGAGGGGCCTTGATATTTATCCTGGCAACAAGATAGTCTTTATCTCCTATAACTTCTTGTTCAGCAGTAGTAACCATCCCAATATAATCTTCTTCTTCTTCAGACTAAGATGAAGATGAATCTATCCAGCTCTTCTCTTTCTTAGCAATGAAGGACCTCTTTGTCTTGCCCTTATGTTGGTGTTGTTTCTTCTTACCAGCCCCCTTCCTCTTCACTAGGCAGTCATCTATCACATGTCCTAGTTTTCTACAATAATAGCAGACAACTTTATAGGAATTATATTTACTATATTTAGAATCATATATGTCATCCTTGGAGTGATTCTTCCTACGATGAGAAGAGGTGGAAGGTCTGCTCCTCCACTATTTCTTCTTCATCAGCTTCTGAAAGTTCCTAGAGAAGGCAGCAAAGTCCTCATCAGATATACTATAGTCTGATACATCTGACTCTAAGCTATTTGAATCATTTGGTCTTCTTGTAGGAGAGGGAATACTCTCCTTACTCTTCCTGATGTTATCTGCTCTGAAGGCCAAGGACTTTTCCTTAGCATGGGATCTGTTGGTAGCCTCCTCCTCTTTCCTGGCAGCCAGCTTCATCTCATAAGAGAGCTGCTTTCCAAATTATGTTTGGGGACGAGTATCAGCAAGCTTGGCCACCTTTCTTATAGCACAAATTTTAGTATCTCAGTCTCTAGTTAGAGACCTTAGGAACTTGTCATTTATCTCATAATGACTGAAGACCCGCCCATAGGTCCTCAGTTCATTTATGATATTGAGAAAATGTTTCATAGTAAGCAGTTATGTTCTCTTTCAGGGATTTCCTAAAAGCCTCATACTCCTGGTTGAGCATGAATTTTCTATCATCTCTTGCCTCTTTAGTACCCTCCATATAGACCACAAGAGTGTCCCACATCTCTTTGGAGGTCTGGCAGTACACCAAGTTCTGAAAGGTTGAATCATCTATGGCACTAATAATAAGGTTTTCTGCCATCTTGTCCAATATAGCTAAGATGACTTCATCCTTTATCATCTCTGAATATGTCTTAGGTGTCTGGACTTTGGCATCCAGAATTGAGACGATCATAGGGATGAAGGGTTCTTCCTTAACTGTCACCAAAATCTTTGGGTCATACGCTTCCATAAATAGCCTGATCCTCTCTTTCTATATTCCAAAAATCTCCTTCCTGCAGATGGGGAGTTTCATGGAACCTAGCTCCTTATGGTTCTCTATAGAACCCATAAGTACAGAACTGTATCTACCCTTAGAGATCACTCAGACTATTAAATCCTTTTTGAGCAACCTCCCTCTAGTACCACTTGAAAGTCTTTAATTTCAAGGTAGCTAACAACCTAGAGGTGGTGAATAGGTTTTCTGGTCTATTATTATTCTCTTTATTTTAATGTGTTATGTGTTAGCAGTTTTTAAGCTTTCAAGAAGAAACACAAAGAACACACAGAATTTATAGTGGTTCCCCAATTTCTAGGTACATCCACTCTCCTCCCACCTTTCTAACTTCCAATTAGACAAGGCACTTCTCCAAAAACTCAGCTCTAAAGAGCTTACACCTCAGATCCCTCAGGATCTCTCAGTCTCCTCCAAGACTTACAACTCAGGCACAAAGTCCTACCTTAGAGCAAACTGCTCCAACAGCTAAGTGATCAAATTGATCACCTACCTCAGACTTGAACTCAAGTCCGTCAACTTAGGCTATAGAGGACAGCCCTAACTCAGAGAGAATGACTCTCCTATAGCTCAGGCAAAATTGCCCTACCTCATATACAAATCTGGATCCTACACTCAGACCCAAAGGTCCTACACTCAAAGAGTATGACTCTCTTATAGCTCAGATCTAAAGGTCCTACACTTAGATCCAAACACTAGATCATACACTCAAGCAAATCCACCATACCTCAGACATAAATGCCTTACAACTCAGATCCAAAAGTATCCTACAGAAAATAAATTGATTTGTATTAATTTGACACCGAGATGTTTCTCTATTTCTACTTCCTGAGCTGAGTTATCTCAACCCTAACAATCTTCACAACAGTAAGAAAATGATCTTTGGTAATTAGTTATGTCTGCTGGAAGTATCTCATAAATATGTTTCTAAACTTGTTGTAGAAGACTGAAGACTTGATTGATCTTGAGTTCTTCAAACAGTTAACCTTAACCTACAAAATGCTGAAGGCTTTTATTCTCTTTCTTTATCAGAAGCTAATCTGAACTTGTTGTTGCCGATGAAATTGCTACAGCTATCTGGAATGAACTTTTAGTTCTACTAGATTGACTCAAGCTTTTGGCTCGGCAACAATGGCGAGGAAGATTAAGTCCAGCAGCAATAATTGAAACCCTAAAAATTAAGTTATTCCTTATGTAGCTATCCCTTTTATCTTCCGCAGATTAACAGCTCCAAGAAGCAGTGGAGACCACCTGCAGTTGATTGTTGCAACTTGCTTTAACAGAAAAAAGATGTACAGTAGAGCGTTGATGCTATTTGTCATGTTCTGTAGCTTTCCCGCAACTTATTTGAACTTTGTTGACTTTTATTGACTTTGGTTAACGTCATCAGTTACGTACTTAGCCAATTTCTCAAATCCACTCCAGGCATTGAGTGCGTTGAATGAATTGGCTTCACTCAATGAATCTAGACTTAGCCAATCTTTTGCTTCTTCAGGCATTGAGAGTGTTGAGTGAACAAGCTTCACTCAACGCCAAAACACTTAGTCAACTTTCTGAACCATTCTGCATCTTAGGTGTTGAGAGAGTTGTGAAAGCCTTCACCACTCAATGCTTTCTGACTTGTCTCATCATTCTGCCTCTAGGCGTTGAGAGCGTTGAGTGGGCCTTCCTCACTTAACCCTTTCTGACTTGCCATTTCTTCACTTGTCTGAAGGCATTGAGTGAGCTGACCTCACTCAATGCTTTTTAACTTTGCATGACTTCTTTATTAGGCGTTGAGTGAACTGGCTTCACTCATTGCTTCTAGACTTAGTCAATTTATGTCTTCTTCTTAGGCTTTGACTGCAGCAGCATGATTCAACGCTTTTGTTACCTGGCGTTGTGTGCGTCGAGTGAAGCTTCATCACTCAACGCTTTTGTACTTGGCCGTTTTTTGTCATCTTTCTTCTTAGGATTTTATCATCACATGACGACTTCTGCTTTGGCGTCGAGTGAGCTATGTTCACTTGACACTTCTAGACTTTGTAAAATATTCAGCCCGCCAACACTAAGGCTTTGACAAATTCAGCTATACTCGATGATGGCTTTGAGTGAACTATCATCACTCAATGCTTGTGGACTTGGCCGCAAAAATGCTTTGCAGACTACATGGCTTTGACTATCTAGAACTAAATCAGTGCTTTATGGCATCTGGCATTGAGTGAACTGGCATCACTCAATGCTTTTGGACTTAGGTGATTTCCAGCCTATCCAGTATCCTCCCTTGCATCTGGCACTGAGTGAACTGGCTTCATTCCATGCCTGTGTACTTTGACAGATTTCTATCTCTCCACATCTATACTTTGTGACCAATTGTCACATCACTTGGAATACATGTCCTATCATTATTACAAGGACTAACCTGTATGCATGAACTTGAACATACATCAAATACAACTTTGTGTATATCATTGACATGTTTGACTTCTACAAATTTGACTTCTACTAGTCTGGGACATTGTGGGCAATGGACCCAACATGCTCCATTGATGGTAGGAACTTCTTCAACAGCATCCCTTTGAACCTTTCCCACGAGCACCCATCTGTGAGGCCTACTTTTTCCCTAATCCACCAGCCTTTAGCAAGGCCCTTCAACTAGTATTCAACGACAATAAACTTTTGGTTCGCAGAAATTCCCAAGTTGGAACATGCAATCCGCATCTCTTGGTTTTAGAATAACAAATCTTAGTGTGTATTTGATTGCATTTTTTCTGTGTTTATAGTGTGCAGGTTTTTAGGTATAAAGAATGAGAATTTCAGTCTCTGTGACTAACCGTTGAGTGCTAGTCCTACCGCAGGCGCTAGACCTAAAGAATTAAAGAACAGCCACTCTAAGACCTACCACTATGCGCTATCATCTTACCGCGTTGTTGTATCATAAAAGTAGAAAAATATATTAGTTTAATATTTTTCCAAATCTACTGGACAGTTGTCACCATCGCACGAAACGTCCTACTGTCGGGCACTAGACCTACCACCAGCTTTAGCATATTTTTTCTAGATGTATAAAAGTGTACATTTTTTTTCTCTGGAGATAACACAAAAGAGAATATTTATTTTTAGGGTTCGTTCGTCATCTGGTGGATAATGAACTTTTATCTCTGTTGAAGTAAAAGCACTATTTCTTCCTCCCGCTCGTGATTGAAGAACTCCGACCAATGAAATCTTCAACGACCATTCACAGCTAATCGACTGTAATAAGAATGATTTTTAAGAGCATCGATCGCGCACCGTTTCTCGGAGGAGTTCTACATTTGAGGGATAAATAACTCTTAAACTCCAAATTTTTCTTTTTTATTTTTCTTTATTTTTATCTGATCTTGGTGTAAGGGAAATCGACTTAGGATGTCTTTGGATTCCTGGGAGAAGTCTAAAGTAAATCATCTTGGGAGGATGTCTAGAACTAGGAGATCTAGTGGGACTCTAAGACCCTTCCGAGGAGGAAGGTGAAGAGTCGGCTCGTTGATCTTCTTGGGAACAAGAGCGAGAGCCAACTGTTCCTGGAGGGTAGGTATAGAAACCAAAATAAGTTTGTATTCATCGCCTCCGATCTCCGGTGTCACGGAGATCCAGTTTTCCTATTATAAACAATTGTTCTTGTTTTGAATAAAATTATATTTTGTTTATTTCTTTTCAAAATCGTGGTTGTATGCTACAAGAGGTTTGAGTTCTGTGTGGGAAATCAGAAAACAAAGTTTTATAAGAGAATCAATCTCTATGACCTACCACCACACGGTAGCGGTCTACCGCCCCATGGTAGCTTCCAGAACTTATTTTCTAGGAAAAATTCATTTTATTTTTAAGCTATCATGTAAAACCCTATTCACCCCCCCCCCCACTCTATGGTTGGCCATCAAATCCAACAAGTGGTATCAGTGGCAGGTTATTCCAAAACAGTTTCACTATCGGAAATAATGGCCAACCCTGATCTCAAATTGACTAGTGGAGATGGAACTTTATACACAAAAAATTTGCTAGCCCCACCTTAGTTTCTATGAGTGAACTATAATAAACGAAGAATCTACAGAGTAAATTCCTTATATGATTAGATAAAGAATGGAACATGACTTGTCAAGCCCCCAAATAATTTAAATACGCACAAATGTTATTTAAATGACAAAGCTATGAACAGTCTATTTTGCGGTCTTGGTCAAGAAATTTTCAAACTCATCTACATGTTTCCTACTGCTTATGATATATGGAAATTTCTTGAGTCTACTTATAATTCTCCTTCTATAGATAATGAATTAGAGTAATTTCTTATGTATCCAAGTGAATAACTAAATGAAGACTTGCTCTTGGAGGACGACATGTCGAACACATCATGCAGAAGGGAAGATGAAGATATATCTATGGATGGGAAATCTCATGAAGAATTCAATGAAGCTCTACGCTTTAATTTTTCCTTACCCAAAAGCACTGTAAGAAAATAAAATTCCCTTCTTGTATGTAATTCTATTTCTACATTGCATGTGTTAGATGCGACTAAATGTAGAATTAAGAAATTGAAAAATATTATTTTAGAACTGCGTTTATAAAATAAAATTTTAAAAGCACAACTAAATGTAAAACCAAAATTTGATGTATCTCGTTCTTCCTCTAACATTATAGTTGAAAATATTATACCTTGTTTTGATCGCAAAGAATTTAAAGATAAATTCTAGGTTTTTGAAAGAGGTAAATATTTCCAAAGAGCATAATGAAAATTTTATTCATGAAAATGTAGCTTTGTCTCATAAACTAGACTCATTAAAATTATTTATACAAAAAACTTTAAACAATAAAAAATCCTTTATGTCTAGTTTATCTTCAAAAATATATAAGGTATCTACTAATGTTTAAATTTCATCAAACATACATCTAGTAGAATATTTCATCCACATTTAGCCAAGGTTGTAGATGTCGGATGTCGGGTTCATGTCGGTTTGGGTTTGAAATGTCGTATGTCGGATTGCGGGGGATATATCGGGGATATTTTACAATATCGGATTTTAATATTTAAATAACGATAATGGTATTTATAAACACGTTTTTTGCAAATAATTAAAAATGTACAGACAAATAACTATACCAATATAAAGACAAATAAGTATTTATAACATTTTCTTTGAAATAATTTTGAAAGATAAAGGAGAAGCCCATGTAATAATGCAAAGTTGGAGGGGAGTTTTTTCAGCTATTGCAAAAATAACTGTAGTAGAAGTTAACAAAATAATGTTAACATAAGTAAGAAGTGCACAGGAAAAACAAAAATCACTGCAGATTTACACAAAGTATAAAATTAGCTATTGCAAGAAAGAAACTTAATTATAGCATAAGCAAAAAAGCTTACAGTAACACAAGTTTAATAAAACTTTTAGATCTTATGACTTGATCAATATAACTCCAAATTAAACATTCAATTGTCGCAAAAATAATAAAAACGAAGAAGAAAGAAGAAGGGGGCTTACAGTGGAGTGAAGTAGTAGAAACCCTAAAGCCCGGCTTCGACTACTCGCATCCTCGCCTGCGATGTCGATTTGTAGAAAGCCCGATGTTGTCGTCTACTCCTCGTCTGCGATGCCGATTCGCTGCCTTGTCGCCAAAGACGGAGCTATCGAGTGTCGACCACTCCGCTAGAGCGACTCTCCTGTAAAATTTAGGGTAGAGCGAGAAATGTTGAATGCGTGAAACGGAATCGTGAAGTAGGAAAATACGGGTCCCGTGAACTTTATTTTTTTATATATTAAATATAATAACCGAAATATTGGGTTAGAGAAATATCGATATATTGGGAAATATTGCCGTTTTTTTTACAAAACGATATTTTTATCAAACAAATCGGTTTCATTGCGGTTTGCACCCAAAAACTTTATGTCGATCGACATGTCGGACATGTCGGCCGACATCTACAACACTGCATTTAGTTTCTCCCAAGATTAAAGTAAATGTCAATAAATTTCCTACAAATAATACCTTCAAAAATCACTATCATTATAAGCATCAACTCAATGATTATGGAAATTTGTCATATAAAAAGAATATTCAACAAAAGTAAGAATGGGGGCCCATCATTAAAAATGACACGCCTATTCCACTCAAAATGGCCCATTCATGATTTTCTCCCCTTGGATTATCATGTTATGTTTGGGTACCCCAAGGAACCGCAACACTTTGCTCCATTTAGATACCTAAATATCTTATCCATTAGTATCCACCTATTACGTGAAGTAGATTCAAATCAAAATAAAATCTCTCAATAATCTACTTCACGATGTGCATAATGTCCTTTTTTACGTTGTTTTTGTTTGTGTATTTTTTAAGCCAACATGTCATGGACACTTTTCATATGTTTTTGCTATATGACTTACTCATATTAAGTTTAGTGATAAATTAATCCAATTGAAAGAAGTTGAATAAAATTCATATCCTTGTTAAGTGACCAAAATTTTCTTATTATCTAAATTCTATCCTTTTAAAGCCATTACCTGTAAATGTTTTATATATTTAATATAATAAATTTGTAATTAGGATTAAACTCTTAGTATGAATGTAATCATTTACTCATCTCATGTGTGTCACCATAGTGGGGTCGTAGGATTGTGTGCATTAGAGACCTAACCTCTAAGTCATGTCTTATCCTTAATTGGGGAGGGTTCCAGTGGGGAATTGCGAGGTACTAGGGGGAAGAATGATAGGTTGAGTATCGACTTTTGTATGCATATGGGATTAAAACCCCAACCTACGGCATGCGTGCAGCTCCCCATGCCCATCCATCACTTAATACGAGGCTAGGGTATAGACATATTGATTGGGTATCTTTATCTAGGATATACTCATATACATTGCATGAACAGTATTTCACATCTCATGTTCATTATATTCATGCATAATATTCTATCATGTTATCTTGTGTTTGCATCTTATATCTCTTTGAGCTTTTCATGTTTTTAGAAAAACACAAGTATTTTTGAAAAAAAAATATATTTAAAAATCAATTATAAAATGATTTAAAAGAATGAAAATATGTTTTTCTTATATCTCTTTGTGTGTTTTTTGTTTAAAATATTTTAATGAAAAAAGGTCAAATCAAAAATTATAAAAATTGCTTATTATTCACTGTCATTATCAAGGATGAATAAATTATATCAATTAAAAATTAAATACAAAGTTTGATTTAATTTTCAAGTTTCTTAAAATATTATTTCGGCTATGTCATGCCTTGAATATTATCTTGTTATGTGAAATAAAATTGATTATAGAAAATATGTGTAGGATTGCTTAGTGGGCCTCTAAGTATGAGTAATGTTTTATGTTTGATAAAAATTTTATTCACTCATTTTAATAACTTGCAAGTGATTTTAATCTTATACTTGAATGATTGTGTAGTATAATAACATAATAGTTTAAAACGCATAAGTAGATTACCTACACTACATTAAATTAATTTTTTTCAATTCTTTGTTTCATATGCACTTATTATTTAGAGAAGGGTGGTTTTAAAAAAAAGTCTATTGTTTGCGCAACACGTGAATTCGGAGTCCTTTGTCACTAAAATAAAAATTGATAAGGAAAACTCCACCGATCACTACTCGCCCTCTTGATAAGTCTTAATGAGCATTGTGAGGTTGATCACCTTGGGAAAAGAATTATAAAGTGTCTAATAGCAAACAAAATATTCACCATTTCTCTTGGTACACCGGATCACAAAATTAAAAATAATACTAATGAAGTCATAAATGTGATCCCCTAAGCACTACTCTACTCCTTGATAAGTCTTAAAAAGTATTGTGTGTAGGGCACCTTGGTAGTTGTACTTCTTTCTCATGTGCATTGAAAATAGTGGAAGTAATATTATTTTTTGTATTTTAATGATATATTATTCACTATATATGTCATGTGTTTTGATTAATTCACTTGTATATTTTATCAAAACAATATTTGCACACATCATTATTTCTCATAAAACTTTTACTCATGAGAATTGGATCCTAATACATACGTACACTATTCTCTAAAATCATAAGTCAATGCACTAGATAGTAAAGCTTGACCACTACAATGTTTATTTTTACTTGAAAAGCAAATAAGCTCACATTATAGTTTTTATCTCTCTTTGATATTTTGAAATCATGATTGCAAAAAATTTAATGAAATAGCATCTTTTGGATTTGAATTGAATTGAAAACATCTTCTTATTAGGATTAAAATTTCATATCCTTAATATGATCATTTTATCCAAAACGTTGTTTATTTTAAGAGTGTTTATCATATTTTTATGCGTACTACTTGTCCTTAATCATGAATATTTACTCTCTCAACATGTGGTAAATTATGTTAACTAAGTGATTTTATTTGCTTAACAAGTAATATTTTTCTATTTTTATCACCATACTACTTTATTCAATCATGCATACATTTTGAACAAAAAGTGGTGGAGTGATGTCTATAATCTTACACATTGCATCCCATTTTTATTCTCTAGCATAGACCTTCTTTTTATTCACATTGCATACACTCACATATACCCTTGTTTTGTTCTACTACAAAGGGGGAGAACACCATGCATAAATTTCTCAATTCAGGGGGAGTACAATATATTTTTTTATAGAAAGCATCTATATAAGGGGAGTATTCATAGGACGTTGATACTTTACTTATGCTCAATCATAATAATTAACTTAATAAGTGGTAACATGTTTTTGTTTATCACAAGTGACAACATACATTAATCAACTGGTGGTATCACTCAAATATTTCTTTTCTACCTAGAAAAACACTACTTGTTAATACACTATATCCAGCCATATTTTGATAATACCAAAATTGGGGAGATTGAAATTGAAGAAATATCTCATTTAGGAAGAGTACGAACTAGGAAGAATGCATTAAACACGTATCAATTACAATAAACACGAACACCATTATTTTTGCCTTATTAATTCATAGTTGATTTATTATTATCAAAAGGGGGAGTTTGTTAGAACATGCATTCCGCATCTCTTGGTTTGAGAATATCAAATCTCAGTGTGTATTTGATCACGTTTGTTGTGTGTTTATAGTGTTCAAGTTTTCAAGTATGAAGAATGAGAATTTCAATCACTGTGACCTACCGTTGGATGCTGTCCCCGAAGAATTAAAGAATAGCCGCTCTATGTTCTACCACCAGGCACTAGCATCTTACCGCCCCGAGGTATCATAAAAGTAGAAAAATATATTATTTTTATATTTTTTGAATTCTATTGGACAACTATCACCATCGCGCGAATTGACTTACAGTCAGGCGTTAGCCCTACTGCCAGCAGTAGTGTATTTTTTCTAAACGTATAAAAGCGCGTGTTTATTTTCTGGAGATAATACGAAAGAGAATATTTATTTCTAGGGTTTGGTCTCCATCTGGTAGAGGACGAGATTTCTTCTTTGTTGAAGGAAAAACACTATTTTTTCCTCCCGCTTGTGATCGAAGAATTCCAGCGAACAAAATCTTCAATGACCATTCGCAGGTAATCGACTGCTATATGAATGATTTTCAAGAGCATCAACCGTGCACTGTTCCTCTGAGGAGCTTTATGTTTGAGGGATAAATAACTCTTAAACTCTAATTTTTTTTCTTTTGTATTTTTATTTGTTTTTATCTTATCTTGGTGTAAGGGAAATCGACCTAGGAGCTCATTTTATTCCTAGAAGGAGTCTGAAGGAAATCATCATGGGAGAACTTCTAAATCTGGGATGTCTAGATCTGAAAGATCTAATGGGACTATAGGGCCCTTTCGGGGAGGAAGGTGAAGAGTCGGCTCATGGATCTTCTTAGAAAGAAGAGCGAGAGCCAATCGGTCTGGGAAGGGTCGGTATAGAAACCAAAACAAGTTTGTATTCATCGCCTCCGATCTCCGGCGTCACGGAGATCCAGTTTTGCTATTATAAACAACTCTTCTTATTTTGAATAAAATAATGTTTTGTTTATTTCATTTCAAAAGTATAGTTGTATATTACTAGAGGTTTGAGTGATGTGAGGGAAATCAAAAAATGAAGTTTTATAAGAGAATCAATCTCTGTGACATATTATCGTGCGGTAGTGGTCTGTCGCCCTACAAAAGCTTCCAGATCCTGTTTTCTTGGAAAAATTCATTTTAATTTGAAGCTATCTTATGTTGATGCGTGAAAACCGATGAGGGGAGTAAATGGTCGTTGTCGCGGGCACTAGCAGCTAACGGGGTGTGTTCGGTCTCACAGGCAAGGTGATGAGGTGTAGAGGTTGATGGATGCGTGGATAGAGGTGAGGAGAAAGCTTCTGAGTGCTCGAGAGTGGAGCAAACTCTTGTTCAAGGGTTGCGAGGATAGAGGAGAGAAGGGTGTCGATCCTAGTACGGAGATGGTAGGGAAGGTTGATCAGGATCTATCAAGCAGACGGTTACTCTGACAGTTGTGCTTGCAGGTTGATGCTGAGAGAGTTGAGTTGAGAAGAAGAGAGGGGCTTCTAGCAGCGGCAACAGTAGATTTCGCCCATCGTGGCTTAAATGTCACTCCTGCGACAGGCTTTCCTTTGATCAATATTGAGTTATACATATTGAGCTACACCTTTACATGGAAAGCGAATAAAGGGTACATAGGGGGAAGCTAGCGGCTAAGGAAAGAAGGTGCCAGAGGAGGAGGCCGCGCGGACTGAGGAGGCAGGTCGGTAGGCCGCGAGGTTACATGAAGAGAGGGCGCAGACTGAGAAATGGAGTTCGCCGGGGTTGATGGCTTGAGCTTGTTATTGACTGTCCTTGAGCATGAGGCGATGTGAGTGTGCCCCCAATGAGAGGTATGGGGGTCAATTTATAGGCCCGAGGAGGTAACAGCTTTCAGTAACGTTACCCCCGGTGAGTCGGTAACTTGTGCGAGTATAGAATGGAGTTTGCCGAGTCCGCAACAGATTGCGCGGCCTGGGACTGCCTTCTGGAGCTGGTTTTGCTGCTTGGCGGACTGGGAAGGGTCTGCCCCTGGTGTGCTGAGCGATCCCACGCCAAGTGTGCGAGCTGAGTGATTACCCGCCCGCTGCTGAGAAGAAGCGTGTGTTGGAAGCTAAGTGGCAGACTACGCAATGCATCCACCTATGCTGCTGGAAAGGAGACGTGGCCGCCAGCTGCTAAGAAGCTAGAGCCGAGTCTCATTGATATCTGTGGACTGAAGGGCGAGTCCGCCCAGCCCTAAGCGGTGAAGAGTTAGAATCCGTGAGCTGCCAGTGGTGCTGGTCAACTGGGCGACCTGGCAGACTGAAGAGGCAGGTCGCCCATTATGCTGGCGAAGTGGAACCGGGTGTTACTGGCTGGCGGTCTGGGGTCAGGTCGCCATTCTTGCTTTTTGGCGAGCTAGTGGGTTGTCGACGCTGCTGATGGTGGGCGGCCTGGAGGTAGGCCTTTTGACGATATGGAGGTATGGTCTGCTTGATGTGCGACCTGCGGGAGCGGGCTGAAGGAGACAAACTCACGCAGAGCACGGCTTATTGTCAGTCTGGGCAGATAGGTAGTCGAGGCTATTATTAAGATCCTTCTCTGTTTCCTTGACCTTGTTCAAAACTTACAACATTGTGGCTTCAAAATGTTCTTGTTGTCTTTCCAACATAACTTCTTAGGTATTAGGAATGGAACTATCAGCAAAGGAACTAGGAACATCCTCAGAAGGAATACTAGGGAGAGAGGGAAGATTTTCAAGAACTGGAGATAATCGAGCTTTAGAAATCTACATCAGCTCTTCAGTAGTTAGGACAGGAGGATGCTCCTTTGCATCTCCTTCCTCATCAGAAATATACACTACCTCCTCTGGAATAACTGGAGGAGTACCTATCATCTTGGCAACTCTTTTATTAAGGTTGCGGATAAACCTGTCAACCTGAGTAGCAATCAATATCGAGGACTGAGGAACCTCCCCCTCAAAAGCTGAAGTAGGAGTAATCTCTGGGAGAGGGACAATAATATTGTCCACTTACACCTACTCAGAACCATCAGTAGCATTATCAGCAGCTTTGGTCTCATCAGTAACAACCATTTCCTCATCAGCATCTATTTCATAGTCATCAACATTCAAATCATCTTTAGCAGCAGCAGAAATCTCGGCCTCATCTGGCACTAACTCATCAACAGCAGTATGAGAAATCTTGGTAACCTCTGTCAGAATATTCCCTATCTATGGAACTATAATCTCAGCATCTGGAACTGGAAATGAACTCTCTGTAATTGAAGTAGCAGTTGGCTCCCCCTCAGCTCCTGCACTCAATCTCTTAGGAGTTTCTGAAAGTGTAGCTAGATCTGATATACTCTAGAGAGGGGTGAATAGAGTATATGGTGCTTGAAAACTTTTTACAACAATTGTTGTAATTCTGAGTGAACAGGGAAGCAACTATTAAATCTAATCACAAAATAACCTACAACAGAAATTAATCATAGATCTAAACTAATCACAAAACAATCACAGCCAGAAACAAAAGATAAAGACAAGCAAGCCAGAAGACATAAGGAGCTATAGTGGTTCCCCTAAACTTGGGTACATCCACTCTTCTACCACCCTAGGTAGGAATCCACTGCAGGATGAGTTGATCAGGTGTCCTGGGCACCAATGAGCTTTTGATAAGGTGCTCAAAAACCAAATCAGATTTTTTGATCAGGTGTCTTGCCACCAATGAGCTTTTGACAAGGTGCTCAAAAACCAAACACAAACTTTTGAAGGGAGTTTGAGAAACCCTTTACAGAGATGGGGATGAGAGAGTTATGGAAGTCTTCTCTTTCTCAGAGCAGCTGAGAAGACTATGTGGATTTTATGTTGTCAAAGCTCCCCTGAGTTCTTGAGATGTTCAAGAAATGAAGCTTTGCTGTAGGGTGATAGGCCTTAAGAAGTTGATCTCCAGCAAATGATGATTTCAGCAACAGCTGAAATGTTAGGTGTCTGGAGTCTTTGAAAGATATTGGCCTTGAACACTTGAAGCAAAGGGGATCTGAAGATTTCAGATTTGTTGATCTCCTTTGGTGTGTGTTCTTGTATGAATTCCTTTTAGCACTCTCTTGAGAACAATTGATGTTGAGAAAGATGTTGTCCAGAGAAGTGTAGCAGAGAATGTTCTTGTTCTTCTTGTTCTATGTTGTCTCTCTTCTGATCTATGTTCTGAGTGATGGAGAGATTCAAAAATCTTGTATTTTATTCTCTGGTACTGAATAGAAAATCATCCTCTGTCAAGAATAGCCGTTGGCCTGTCATTAATTGCATCCTTATTTGCAAATGTCTTTTGGGGGAAAGTCCAAAGAAACATTCCTTGAAAATCCCTTGAAACTTGGTCCAGAATAAATGAAAACGGCTAGAAAATCTTCTGAATTAATTGCTGAATAACTCCTGAATTTGAATCTTGAAAAATCCTTTAACTCATCAGAAAACGTAGAACTGAGCTCTGCTATCGTCGAACTGAGCCCAGCGATTTGGACTTATACAGTAACAGAAATCGTCGATCTGAGCTCAAAGATCGTCGAACTGAGCTCAGAGATAGAGAATCAATACTGAGTCAAGATCGTCGAACTGAGCTCGCAGATCGTCGAATGGAGTTCGACGATTTGTTGAAGTTGAGCTCAGTGATCGTCGAATGGAGTTCGACGATCTGTCGAAGATGAGCTAGACGATCGTCGATTGGAGTTCGACGATTCGTCGTACTGAGCTCGACGATATGACTTAGTCTCAAACTGAAAAACCTGGTCTTGAGGGCAGCTTCCAAACCTAAGTACTAACCCTTAGACTCAAATCTAATTGACCTTTAGAGTTATACAGGAGGTCAACAACAGGTTTCCTAGAGACATAGTGATCCTGACCCAAATTAGTAATAGGGTGTTCCAACAATCTCCCCCTATTTGGGTTAGGATTACTATTTACAGAACTTGGAAAAATTAAATAACAACATACACAGCAATAATACAGAAAAACAATAAGCAGGGCATGCAGAACCATAAATACATTATCCCAGACAATAATCAGAATTCAAGATGATTGTCACCTTACATAGTTATTTCTTCTCCTTGCTCTTTATAAGTTTGATTTCTCTATTGGGGTTAAGAGCTTCCTTTTTGGATCTTGTGTCATCTGCTGCACCTAAAGAGGTTTGCTGTTTGGGCCTGGGAACTACAGCTTCAGGATGTAGCTCCATATATCTATCAAAATCAAAGAATTTGCTTGAAGCATATCTTTCCAATTCTTTCTTTCTCTGTTCATACAATGTAGTGATGTTGGAGGAGTCTCTGTCTTGCTCTTTAGCTTTCTTAATCTGGTCCAGTGCAGCAAGCTGTTTCATCCTGGCAGTCCAAGCAGTTGGATTATTTTCAGGATCTTCAAAGGGCACTGGTGGCTCATATCTATTTGATGGATTATCCTGAGGAGGTCTGGATGAAACTACTTCCTTTAGCTTATAGGGAAAAGGACCTGAGGTTGTGTCTGATGAGGTTTGTCCTTCCCTGGAGTAAGGATGTTGCCTTGAATAACCTTTTGAATAAACCTGGAATTCCCTTTGATTTCCTCTATAGTTTCCTCTTCTAGATTGAGAACCCCTGGACTGGATTCCCCTATGATAAGATCTGGCATGAGGCTGATAGGGGGTTTGGCTTTTGGCAGGGGGTTGAGCAGCTGAGCTTCCACCTGCACCTGCATCAGGAGGAGGTGGTGGAGGAGGATGAGAATGATGAAACTGGGAAGATCATTTCTCATACTTCCTCTTTTTCTTCATGGCTTTAAGTTGGTTCTTTGAATACTGCATCTAGTGCTCAGTTATGGGGCAGTCATGAAGAATGTAATATGGAATGTCATTATTGTCCTTGACTTTGGCTGGAGGTACTCTTTTCATGGCTTTGCTCCTTGCCTTTCTCTTTCTAGCAATAGTGGCAGAGGAGTCATCAGAATCAGTCCTGAATTCATCACTTTCAGAACTTTGCTCATCATATAGAGCATCAATCTTTTTCATGTAATCCTTCTGAAGTTGAGTTGAAGCAGATGTAGCAGCTGTGGTTGGAGCAGCAGCAGATACAGCACTTGTAGTAATTGAAGTTGAACCAGTAGCAGCAGCAACAGACACAGAAGTTGAGGCAGTAATAACAATAGACACAGAAATTTCTGGAGCAACACTCTTAGAAGGTATAACAGCAATAATAACAGTAGCAGTTGGGGCAGCAACAGTTTCAGATGAAACACTTTCAGATACAACAATATCAGCAACATCAGGAATATCATCAGCAAACACAGAAGGCTCAAAATCATCAGAAACAGGAATAGCCTCTGTCATATGGATATCATCAGAAACTGGAACAACAGTAGCATCATTATTGACAGCAGCAACAACAGGAATAGCAACCATATTCTCAGCAGGAGTAGCAGCAGCATATACTGAATTGACAAAAGAAGTTATAATGCTGGTGTCACAATATGAGAAGGGCACAATGGCCTTGGTCAGATCCTCTGATGGCTGGACAGCAACTCTCTTTGGAAGACAACTGAAATACATTGAATCAAACACTGAAAGTAAGGACTTGATGTCCACTGGGAAGACTGCAACTGGAGGGGGAACTGGAGCTTGAAGAACAATAGTAGCAGCAGCAACAATAACTGAAGAAACAGCAGGCAAGCTTACTTCATAAGGCATCTCCCCCTGCCTAGATTCAGATAAGGCTGGATCAAGGCACACTGATGAAGGGATTGCCTGGGGGAAAAGGGAGGATAGCCTGGCAGAAAGGGCTGCCACTGACTCAAGTAATGGAGCCAAGGAGGTCTCCAATAGAAGAGATAGCCTGGGGGCTATCAGTTCATATATCTTATCAGCCAGGGCTGGAATATCTACTTGCTCAGCAGTGACTGGAGCAGAGGTAGAGGATGGAGTAGGAGCTACTGGTGATTGTAGTGGAGAGCTGGTGTATTGGGGAAGAGATGGTTGAGGTGAGGGTATAGTGGATATGGAGGACAGTGGGATGGAGAGTGAGGGTGTGAAGGTGGGTTGATCAAGAATTTCCTGCAGAAGTTGTTGGTAAGATGTTGATGAGGAGGGGAGCTCAGGAGGAGATGAGGGAGAGTCATCCATGAAGGAATCATCAATAAGATTGAAGGAGGGAATGGAGGGTGATGTGGCAATGTCTGGTTGAGGGTAGGAATATAATGGATGGAAGAGTTCTTTTGTTGTTGGTAGAGTTGGAATTGGAGATGGGATTGATGTTGGAGAAGGGCTGGAGATGATGATAGTGGATGGAGTTTGAATGGTGGATGGAATTGGAGAAGATGGAATTGGATGAGGAGGAGAGGCAGTAGCAGGCAAGTCATCTGCAGGGGCAGAGACTTGAGGGGAAGTGACTATTACAGTCCTGGTGCCTGAAGGTGTGCTTGAAGAGGGCCTACTGGGCTTGATGATCTGCCTGTCCCATTTGCCAAATAGGGCACAGGATAATCTCTTGGAAGCATTAATATGTATCCCAGATGATACAAGCAGAGTAGGGCATCTGTTCTGCAGAAAGAGGCCTAGAACCCTCCCAAAATTCACAAAATTCTTGTTAATTTTCTTTTTAATCAGGTCAAAGAAGACCTCTCCCCAGTTCAAATTCTTCTTGTCCACAATGGCTCCCATTAAGCATAGCTGATACCTAGAAATAGTATCATGTGCTGAGTGCTTAGCCAACAGAACCTTCTCAACTACATCAGCCAAGAATCTATATTCCACAGACAGGTTTTTCTTCAACAGCTTGCTAGGGTTAGCTTCAGAGTGACCCATTCTTGCAAGCAGATCAGCAAATTCCTCTCCAGACAGATCAGCAGAATCTCTACCAGAACTTAGCTCAAAAACTTCTGTCAGAATGGTTGGAGTCAAGGGTACCTGGGTGCCAGAAATTGATCCAACTATGTTGTTTTGATCCTGGTTGTGGGCAATGTAGACTCATTCCTTGATCTCATCAGCAGCAAGTTTGATTCTGGTGGTCATAATGGTAGCAAGTTTCTGCTCCTTGAAGAGTTCCAAAATATCGTGGAAAACTTGATCAGTTGTGCTGAAGGACTCCATGTCAATATCAAAGCCAGCATCGAATTTCATGGCGGTGAGAACAGCAACAGAAACTGCCATGGTTACCTGCAAAAATCAACAAACAAAATGACCAAGTGTAGAAATGGTTGGAGGGAAAGAGAATTTTTGCAGAGAAATCGAAAGCGCAAAAGGAGAACGACGGCGAAAAATGAATTTTATATTAGGGTTCGACGTAGAAAAGGAAAGATCGTTGAACTCAGTTCGACGATCGGGACTTCTAAAGGAATCTGAAGAGTCTGCAATATCGTCGAGCTCCGTTCGACGATATTGGAGAGCGTCGAGCTCCGTTCGACGATAGTTCAGAGAACCAAATCGTCGAGCGTCGTTCGATGATCGTTGACCGAAGAGATAGTTCATACTATCTGAGAAGCGCTGAACTCAGGTCGACGATTTCGGAAATCGTCGATCTCCGTTCGACGATCTGGGGGAAAATCATCGAGCGCAGTTCAGAGACCAGAAAAACACTCTAGACACTAAGAAAAATCAAGATGTTTGCCTAGTCTTGGTCAATTTTTGAACTTCTAAAATCTTGGATATTATTTTAGACTTCCTTCATCTAACATTCCTAACTGATTTAGGAAGAAGGTGTGTTTCATTTCATCCAAGGGCTTGGTGAAAATATCTCCCCTTTGTAAATCAGTTGGGATATATTGCAGTTCAATTTTATTCTTTTCAACATTATCCCTTAAGAAGTGATGCCTAATTTCTATGTGTTTTGTCCTACTATGGAGGACTGGATTTTGAGCTATAGAAATAGCACTGGTGTTATCACAAAAGATTTTATACTTCTCTAAGTTGTAGCCATAGTCTAGGAGTTGGTTTTGAATCCACAAGATTTGTGAACAACAACTGCCTGCAGCCATATATTCAACATCAGTAGTTGAAGTTGACACAGAAGTTTATTTCTTGCAAAACCAAGAGACAAGTCTGTCACCAAGGAACTGACAAGTTCCAGTGGTGCTTTTCCTGTCAATTCTGCATCCAGCATAATCAGCATCAGAAAATCCAGTTAAATCAAATGCTGAATCTTTTGGATACCAGAGACCTAAATTTGGACAACTTTTAACATACCTGAGAATCCTCTTTACTAGTGTTAGGTGTGACTCTCTAGGGCTTACTTGGAACCTAGTACATATACATATAGCAAACATTATATCTGGTCTACTAGCTGTAAGGTACAGTAAAGATCCAATCATTGCTCTATATGTTGTCTGATCAACAGGTTTCCCATGTTCATCAGCATCCAATACAGCATTAGTAGGCATAGGTGTTTTCATACAAGATGCTTCAGACATGCCAAATTTCTTAACCAATTCATTTGCATACTTGGTTTGAGAAATAAAGATGCCTTCAGCATGTTGTTTGACTTGCAATCCTAGGAAGAAGGATAGCTCACCCATGCTACTCATTTCAAATTTAGAATGCATTAGGTTGGAAAACCTTCTGCACAATTTTGAGTCAGTAGAACCAAAAATAATATCATCTACATAAATCTGTACTAGTAGGGTATGGGACTTATGGGTTCTAATGAAAAGAGTTTGGTCTACTCTACCCCTTATAAATCCATTTTCCAAAAGGAAGCATGCTAGGGTCTCATACCATGCTCTAGGAGCTTGCTTGAGACCATATAATGCTTTGTTCAACTTAAAAACATAATCAGGATAAGTTGGAGAGATAAAACCTGGAGGTTGTCTGACATATACTTCTTCTTTGATGTCTCCATTTAGAAATGCACTTTTCACATCCATCTGATATACCTTGAAGCCTTTATGTGCTGCATAAGCTAAGAATATTCTGATGGCTTCCAATCTTGCAACTGGTGCAAAAGTCTGGTCATAGTCTATTCCTTCTTCTTGAGAATATCCCTGAGCAACTAGCCTTGTCTTGTTCCTTACAATTACTCCTTGATCATCCAGTTTGTTTCTGAACACCCACTTTGTTCCAACAATGGAGTGATCCTTAGGCTTTGGCACTAGTTCCCACACTTTGTTCCTTTCAAATTGATGCAGCTCTTCTTGCATTGCAATGATCCAGTATGGATCTTGCTCTGCATCTTGAATGGACTGAGGTTCAATTTGAGATAGGAAGCAAGTGTGCAACAGGTTTTGGTTGACCTGATTTCTGGTTTGCACACCGGCTGAGATGTCTCCAATTATTTGGGAAATTGGATGGTCTCTTGATGTTACTAAATCAATAGGAGGTGTTGATTGTTCACCAGCATATGTTGTTGTTTCCTCTTGTGGTACAACAACTGGCTCTTCAAGTTGTTTTTCTTCAATATGTTGAATACTTTCTTCATCTTCACTGCTTTCCTCTTTTTGAGTAACTTGTAACTTGTTCAAGTCTTCAACAAGAGAATGTTCCTGCAAAGGTGCTATGGTAGAGGTGTTCTTCTCCTTGAAAGACATGTTAGATTCATCAAATGATATATGAACAGATTCTTCAATTTTTAGAGATGATTTATTATAAACCCTATAAGCCTTACTAATCATGGAGTATCCCAGAAACACTCCTTCATCAGCTTTAGCTTGAAATTTTGCTAAATATTTCTTGTCATTATTATGTATATAACAAATGCAGCCAAAAACCCTAAAATAATCGACTTTAGGTTTCTTCCCTTTGAGTAATTCATAGGGAGTCTTTCCCTTTAGTTTATGTATCAAACTTCTATTCAGCACATAGTTGGAGGTGTTCACTGCCTCTGCCCAAAAGGATAGAGGAAGATGAGCATCTGACAACAATGTAGTGGCAGATTCAATAAGTGTTCTATTTTTCCTTTCAGCTACCCCATTTTGTTGAGGAGTTCTAGGAGCTGAGAAAGTGTGCCTGATCCCTTCACTCTGACAGAACTCTTGCATAAGAAGAGAATCAAACTCTGTCCCATGATCACTTCTGATCAGGGCAATGTGAGTATTGAACTCAATCTGTATACATTTGAGAAACTCTGTCAAACACTTAAAGTTATCAGACTTCTTCCTTAGAAAGAACACCCAAGTGAATCTAGAGAAGTCATCTACAACTACTAAGGTGTAAGATTTTCCTCCTAGGCTTTGTACTGTGATGGGTCCAAAAAGATCCATGTGTAACAGATACAATATCCTAGGTGAATCACTCTTATTAAGTGACTTAAAACTATTTTTAGTTTGCTTGCCTAATTGACAAGCCCTGCAGAGTCCTTCCTTCTTGTAGGGGCCAGAAGGTAGTCCTCTAACAAGGTTGTCCTTGGATAGCCTAGCAATAGTTCTAAGGTTTAAGTGTCCTAGTCTCTTGTGCCATAAAATATTAGGTCTACAGACAAAATTGAACAGGCAAATATCTACATCTGTTAAAAGAAAATCTACTAGATAGATATTACCTTTCCTTTTACCTGTCAACACAGTTGTGTTGTCCTCTGACTTGATCTTGCATAATGCTTTGCTGAAGGTCACCTGGTAGCCTTCATCACATAGTTGACTGATGCTTATCAAATTGTGCTTCAGTCCTTCCACATAAGCTACCTTCTTGAATGTTACTGATCCAATCTGGACTGCACCATATCCTTTAGTTTGTTCAAAGTTTGAATCACCAAAGATAACTTTGGGTCCAAGCTTGGCTTTAAAGGATGTGAGGTTGTCCTTGTTTCCTGTCATATGCTTAGAGCACCCACTATCCAAGTACCATTTTTGGTTTGATGTTGGATAGGTCTTCACCTGCACATAAAATAATTCATTTGTTTTTGACCCAGTTTACCTTGGGCCTAGGTTGATAACCTTTAAACTCAGAAATGAAAGACATCCCAGGTTGACTCTTATAACCTTCAGGATGATATCTCCTTGGAGGTATAATCCATTCAATATAAGGGTTAAAGATTTGGGATGAAGGACACCTAGGATTGGATTTTGATTTGCCCTCGAAAGAGCTTCCAGAGCTCTGATCTCTGTTCGACGATCGTGGAGCTGCGTTCGACGATCTTGGGTCAGATCGTCGAGCTCCGTTCGACGGTCGACTGTGGCAGAGTTCAGGAACTTGAGATCGTCGACCTGAGTTCGATGATTTTGCCTGAGATCGTCGATCTGCGTTCGGCGATCGTCGAGCTCCGTTCGACGATTTCTGCTGGAACTTAGTTTTCTCAGGCAGATCAGAATTTTTCCTAGCTACCTCTACAACTCCCTTTCCTTTATCAGAAATGAACTTGATTGGAGTTGTTAGAACTATGGGTTGGCTGGATGAAGCACCCAAGCCCAGTGTACTATTAAATCTGGAGTTCACTGTGCTTGTGATGTCCATCAGCTTGATACTTCTCCCATTAAGGGATTCTTCAAGCTTCTTGGCCTCTGATAGCTCACCTTTCAGTGAAGCTATCTGCTCCCTACAGCACTCCAACTCCTGAGAGAGTTTGAGGTTTTCTGACTTTAAGGTATTATGTTCAGATAAATGATTTCTGAGAGAGATAATTTCTTTCTCAGATTTTAGTAAGTCTAAACATAATGCTTTAAACTCAGATTTAAAGTCCTCTGAATTGAAATCAAAAGAGCTGATTACCTGGTCCTCTTCAAGTTGAGTCTCTGAGTCTGACTCTGAGTCTTCTTCATCTGAATTATGTTGTGAGGCATTGATTGCCATCATGCAGAACTCCTTCTCTTCTGCATCATCTTCATCATCACTGGAGCTGGATGAGGCTTCTGACTCCTCTTCAGTCTCACTCCAGGATTCAGCAACAAACCCCTTTCTTGTGTGTTTATTTTTGCTTGAGGAGGGTTTGTCATTGTCATTCCTCTTGGAGTCTTTCTCCTTTCTTCTTTCTTTCTTGTCTCTTCTGTCCTTGTTTTTGTTTTCTAGACAGTCAGGTACAATGTGCCCTGGTTTCCTGCAACCAAAGCAGACAATTTCCTTATTATTAATTGACTTATCATACCTTGGCTTATCATGCTCCTTGTATGATCTCCTTCTGAAGTCCTTTATGGCCATCTTGTAAAATCTTTTGGCCAACAGACTGAGCAGTTCATCATTGCCTGTGACTTTGTCTTCAGGCTGATCTTCAGTTGCTTTGAAGGCTATTGTCTTCTCTTTTCTTGTGGTTGGTGAAGCAGCCTTCTGCTCTTCTTCTCTATTTTTGATTAGTAGCTCATAAGATTTGAGCTTGCCCAAAAGAGCTTCTGTGGTGATCTCATTCAAACTTCTGACATCCTTGATTGGCCAGATTCTTGAATCCCAAGTGCTAGGGAAGCACATTAGAATTTTGTCATTAAGTTCAGTCAGTGATATCTCCTTATCCAAAGTCCTGAGTTCACTGACTATCAGACTGAGTCTATTGTACATATCTCCAACTGACTCAGCTTCTCCCTTCTTCAAATTCTCATATTGAGATATGATGTGGGATCTCCTGTCCTTTCTCTCATCAGCTGAGCCTGAGACTATTTCAGAGAGTTTATCCCAGATTTCCTTTGCTGAATTGCATTCAGCCACCTTTTGAAAGATGTCATCAGACATGGTCTGGGCTAAGATGTTCATAGCCTTGGCATCAGCTACCTTCCACTTCTTGATATCAGCATCTGTTCTTGATGGAGGTGGAACAGCATTTGTACTTGAGTTCTCTGGAGGTCTTGGACAAACTGTCAAAACAGAATTAAAAATATCCTCGTCAATAGAATTCATGTATAATCTAATCCTTGCTTTCCAAAGTGCAAACTTGGATAGATTGCACACTGGAGGTCTGGTGTTAGCATAATCTTTGTTTTGGGCCATGATTGGTGAAGAAATAATCTAATAATAAAATCTACAGCAAGAAGATCTAACTAGGGATCTTTTGGATTAGGTGTTAGCCTGTGCAACCACCAAGGTGGGGTATGTTTAACCAACCTCGCTTTGATACCAATTGAAAGTGCAGCTAGATCTGATATACTCTAGAGGGGGGTGAATAGAGTATATGGTGCTTGAAAACTTTTTACAACAATTGTTGTAATTCTGAGTGAACAGGGAAACAACTATTAAATCTAATCACAAAATAACATACAACAGAAATTAATCACAGATCTAAACTAATCACAAAATAATCACAGCCAGAAACAAAAGATAAAGACAAGCAAGCCAGAAGACACAAGGAGCTATAGTGGTTCCCCTAAACTTAGGTACATCCACTCTTCTACCACCCTAGGTAGGAATCCACTGCAGGATGAGTTGATCAGGTGTCCTGGGTGTTGGGTATTGTATCCACAATGTACCTGATTTGAAGAAGCCCCTGGACAAGCTAAGGTCAATAGACAATGTATTTGATAAAATCTTTCAAGTTGTACTTGCAGCTATTCCACGCTAAGTGCACACCAATGTCAGGGTGCAGTAGGTCAATATACACGGGTCTGCACGACGTAATCCCTCATTGAGCAGATCGGTGTGTTGGCCTACGTGTACTCTCTCTATTGGAGTGCACTTACTTTCAAGTACAGGGCAGTGTTTATGCAAGAGAAGACAAGGAGCAAGGATGGGTCAAGGAGCAGCTCTTGGGAGGAAAGACGAAAATTCGTCTAAGTATAATTCGACGAGAATCACCAAGTGATTCTCGCCGATTCGGCGAGAATCACTAATGATTCTCGCCGAATCGTCGAGAATCATTAGTGATTCTCGCCGACTCTTTCCGGCTACCTCAAAACGGTGCCAAGTAAGATTCGGCGAGAATCACTAGTGATTCTCGCCGAACCCATCGCTGAGCAGATCATGAATTCCAAGTAACTTTCGTTGAGAATCAACAAGTGATTCGGCGAGAATCACTAGTGATTCTCGACGAATCGTCGAGAATCACTAACTGATTCTCGCCGATTCGTCGAGAATCACCTGCGATTCTCGCCGATTTTTACTTAGCGATTTCTCTGGAAGCTGCTGGACCGGATTCTGCCGCTGGACTATTTTGAACCGGATTTCGGGATTCTTCTTGTGGGTCCCACAACGGTCAAATTCGATTTGTCTACAGTATATATATACGGGTATTTTGAACGGAATATACACACAGAAAAGAAGCCGAGCACGATCAAACCCTAAAATCGCGAAACTGCTCCGCCGCCGCCGTCGCCGCTCGCGCTAGTCGGTCGCCGCTGTTGATCGCGTTTCTTCCCGATCTCCGGCGACAGAAGCTTAGCCAAGCTTAGAGTCTCACGTGTCTATCCAGAGATCTCTTGTCTATCGATTTGTTGATCGGGAAAAACTTCCCCGTCCGAATCGATCGAGACGATCGATCCTCGTGTGACCGTTGGAAGACCAAGCTAGCTTCGCTACGAAGATTGGATCTCTAAGTTCAGCAGCCGCTCATCATCATAGCCGCCGATCCCGAAGCAAGCCGCCGCTCGTCTTGCCGCCGCCGGTTCCGGGGAGATCCTTTCCAAGAGAGACCAAGGTTGTAGACTCTTCGTTGACTTCACGAACACGTCGTCGAACGAAGAGGAACACCGTAGTCTCCAAACGTAGTTTGTATCTCGTGTACATTCTATTTTACTTTTGTTGTAAAGGAACGATTGTTCCGTGTTGTAAGGGTTGGGTGCAACCCGGTTTGTGGGAGTGTTGACTCCTACGTGTTGAAGGGTTCCTTCCGATAGTGCAAGGATTGGATTTCAATCCTGTTGGAGAAGTGACCGAGTCGTCCCTTGTTGGGAGATAGGTCGAAGGGGGAAAGTGGATGTACCCAAGTCGGGGAACCACTATAAATTGCCTATGTATTCTGTGTACTGTGTTGTTTGTTTTTTTTGTGCAGGTACCGTCTTAAATTCCGCAAATACGCTTCACGTCACTTATTCCCCCCCCCATAGGTGAACATAGTTGACAGTAGGTGGACTTTCAAGTGGTATCAAAGCGAGGTTGCTCATCAAAAAGGTTAACACCTTGAGTTGAATCCTGCCGCTAGTGTCAAGAAGGAGGCAAACATCTACTATGGACGGGCTCAAGTTCTCCGGCAAGATCCCAGTGTGCACCAAGCTCAACTTTCCTATCTGGAAGGAAAGGATCAGGTTCTACATGGAAGCAGTTGATCCTCGACTCTTCATGATCGTGGAGGAGGGACCTTATGTCCCCACTAAGTCCTCCACCATTGATCCCACCAAGAAGGTGCCGAAGACACTTTCTGAAATGGACAAGGACGAGATGGTGCTAGTGGGACTTGACAAGAAGGCACGAAACATTCTGGTCAGCGCAGTTAATGACTCAATGATGCAAAACTTCAGCAACTGCAGGACAGCACAGGAGATCTGGCAGTGCCTGATCATCCTAATGGAGGGCACAGATGAAGTGAGGGATGATCGGAGATCCCTCCTGAACCAGAAATATGAGGCCTTCAGACAAGGGCCTAAGGAAGAGATCGGAGTCACCTACGAGAACTTCCTCAAGATTGTCAACCCCTCAAGGGCTACGGAAGAGTGTTCACTAATGGTGAACTCAATGATAAATTCCTTAGGTCCCTTACTAAGGAATGGGACACAAAGATCTGCGCCATCAGAGAGTTTGGCAGACTAGCGGAAACTGATCCACAAATTCTGTTTGGGAAGCTGATGTCCTATGAGCTTTAGCTGAACACCAGAAAAGCAGAAGAAGAAGCAGAGAAGGCGGCTGCCAAAGAAAAGACTGTGGCTCTAAAAGCCAGTCACTCCAGAAAAGGCAAGGGTGCGGTTTCATACCGTGCCAGGAAAAAGGATGAGGAGGAGGACTCCGAGCCATGCTCCTCCAGCTCAGAGCTGTCGGAGGAGGATTTCTCCCTCATCACTCGAGAGTTCAAGAAGTTCCTCAAGATGAGGAATCAAAGAAAGAGAGACGGCTCCTCCTCCAGGCATCAGAAGAAAAATTATTCTTCTGACAGGTATGCATCTAGACCGAACAAACATCGCTCCTCTGAAATTATTTGCTTTGGATGCAATAAGCCAGGACACGTCGTGGCCGACTGCTATCAAGGCAAGAGAGAAAAAGGGAAAGAAGAGGAGCACAAATCCTCTAGAGATAAGAAGAAGGAGCGGAGCTACATCGCCAAAAGGCCAAAGACACTGAGTGAGTCTGATTCCTCAGACTCCAGTGATGATGAGGAAGCCTACTTCGGGCTGGTGGGTCGCTCCGACTCAGAAGGAGAATGCCCCCCATTTACTGGGAAGGTAAAAGCTCACACTCCTCTCTCCGACTCCGACTCTGATCCTGAGTCTCAGGATGATGAACCAGAGGATAGCCTTTCAGCCCGTGAAGCTGAGCTCCTCGAGAAGTATGAGCTTCTGGTCAACACTTTCGAGGAGTCCCAGAAGAGATTGAAGGCTGAGAAAAAGGAAGTAAAATTCCTTAAGGGTGAGTGTGTTTCCCTAAGGGAAGAGGTCACCAGTTTGATCTCTCTCCGACAGGAGCACCTTGACCTGACCTCAAAACATTCAGAGTCTCTGAAGCTCCTTGATCTTAAGCAGGAGGAAGTCGACAAGTTGGAAGAACAACTTGCGGCAGAAAGGAAGATCGTCAAGAGCTTCTCTATGCTAAAAACAGTTCTTCCAGTTGTTGATACCTTCTCTGCTCAGGCCAAAGGAGCTGGCTTGGGGCATGTAGGGGTATCTGGTTCCTCCTCCAGGAGAAACAGGAACCAGAGGAAGAATAAGGCCGCCAAGAAGGCCTCTGCTGCTGAAAAGGGAAAGGCTCCGCTTAGTCCTGTTGCGTTCAGAAAGCCTGGCTTTCCGTGCAACCAACATGACTTTGAGTCAACATTTGGCCATCATTTCTGGCCCTCGGTTGCAAAGCCAAAGAGCCGATATGACGGTTGGACCTTTCCCCGGAACTTCGGTGAGAGTGCCTTCAAGGCACCTTATGAGGAAATCCACATGGGAAATTATGGTCCGTTCTCTAGCGGCCATAATGGAAAGCAGGCACCAAAAGCCAAGCCTGTTATACAGAAGGTGACGAAGTCATATGACTGTTGTCACCATGAGGCCTCCACCTCCAGAACCAAGGCCCCAGCTGTACCCACCGTTCCCAGGGTAAGGCAGGAGCCTAGGAAGAGGTACAACAGATTCGACTGTTGGTGCTGTGGCAAGGTTGGTCACTTTGCCGTGGATTGTTGGTTTAATCCAAGGTATTACGAGACTCCCCATGTTAGCACTGCGAGGCCGACCACTCGTAGGGTTAACCAACCGAGGGGGAGTGTGCTAACCAGGAATCTAGGACCCAAGTTCGATTGGGTTCCTAAGGCAAATTAGTTTTGTTTTGCAGGAATGTCCAAAGGCCACCAAAACGTCGATCTGGTATTTGGACAGTGGATGCTCCCGGCATATGACTGGGACAAGAAGCCTGCTGCGTGATTACACTCCAGTCGAGAATGGACCCAAAGTCATCTTTGGAGGGTCAGATCGAGGAGTCACCAGATGTTACGGTATGATCTCCAACGGTATAATCTCTATCACCGACGTGGCTTATGTTGAAGGGTTAAACCATAACCTGATCAGTGTAAGTCAGTTATGTGACAAAGGTTATGACGTTAAGTTCTGCAAGGATAAATGTCTGATAATTTCACGTACCTCTTCTGAGACGGTATTATCAGGCATTAGGAGCAGAAATATCTTCTGCTTAGATTTTCTCAGTTTAGATTCATCTACCCCCATATGCCTTGTGGCAACAGGCAGTGCATCTCTTTGTGATCAATGGCACAAGAGATTGGCACATATTAATTTCAAGACAATTAGTATGTTGTTTTCTAAGAACTTAGTAAGGGATGCTCCCAGTATCAAGTGCATCAAAGATAGCCCCTGTCCTGCCTGCCAGATGGGCAAACAGACTCGGACTACCTTTAAGAGCATCGCAGACAAAGACTCTTCCCGATGTCTTTACCTCTTACATATGGACTTGTTTGGTCCAATGCAGGTTCATAGCTTGGGAGGTAAGTCCTATACGCTAGTGATAGTTGATGATCATTCTCGGTTTACATGGGTGTTCTTTTTGGAACGAAATTCAGATACGTTTGACATCTTCACTAGTTTTGTCAAGCAGGTTCAGAACGAATTTAACTGCTCAGTGGTCAAAATCAGAAGTGACCATGGAACAGAATTCGAATCTGGTGCTATGACAGAATTTTGCGAAGAACAAGGTATCTTTCATGAGTTTTCCTCCCCGCATACTCCTCAGCAAAATGGAGTTACGGAGAGGAGAAATAGAACTCTCATTGAAGCCTGCACGACAATGTTGAAAGACGCTTCTCTCCCGGAATACTTCTGGGCAGAGGCTGTCAATACGGCTTGTCATGTACAAAACCGAGCATTGATCGACAAGCATCATCGTAAGATGCCTTACGAGCTACTGAAAGACAGGAAACCAACCATGTCCTACTTGAGGATCTTTGGTTGCAGATGCTATGTACTGAATAATGGGAAGTACCCACGTACTAAATTTGGTGAAAAATGCTTCGAAGTCATATTCATGGGCTATAGTTCCCACAGTCGGGCATATAGGGTCTTCAATAAGAAAACCCTAGTGGTAGAAGAATCAATAAATGTTGTATTTGATGAAGGAAGTTTGCTTAACAGCAATTCTTCCAGTGGTATTCTTGAAGATGCAGGTGCACAACTGGAACAGCTGAGTCTGGATGAGACCGCTAAAGATGACACTCCTAAGTACGTCAAAGTTTCCACCTCCACGTCATCTGAAAATGTTGAAGATCAAAATGGAACAAATCTCTTAGAAGAAGGAGAAGCCCAAGAAGTAGTCGAAGCTCCAGACGCCAGACTTCTAGAACTCCGGCACGTGAGGGATCATCCTAGAGATCAGATCATCGGAGATCCTTGTGTCGGTGTCAGAACTCGAAGAGGTACTATTAATGAAGTATTGCATCTTAGCTTCCTGTCACAGGTTGAGCCAAAGAAGTTCGACGAGGCGAACAAAGATGCGGCATGGATTTTGGCCATGCAAGATGAACTACATCAATTCAAACGATGCAACGTCTGGACGCTGGTTCCCAGACCACACAAGCAGAATGTGATTGGCACCAAGTGGATCTTCAGAAACAAACTGGATGAACATGGTGTCATCGTAAAGAACAAGGCCAGGCTGGTGGCTCAAGGTTACAGACAGGAGGAGGGGATTGACTTCGACCAGACCTTCGCACCAGTAGCAAGGCTCGAGGCAATCAGATTGTTCCTGGCGTATGCTTCACACAAAGGATTCACAGTCTATCAAATGGATGTGAAATCAGCATTCTTGAACGGAGACCTGAAAGAGGAAGTATACGTCGCTCAACCCCCAGGTTTTGTCGATCCTACTTATCCCAATCATGTTTATTTTCTTAATAAAGCCTTATATGGGTTGAAACAAGCTCCACGAGCTTGGTATGAGACTTTATCTAGTTTTCTTCTTGAGAACAAGTTCTCTAGAGGTAAAATAGATAAAACATTGTTTCTCAGGGAAGTCAAAGGCAAGATTTTGCTGGTGCAAATCTATGTCGATGACATAATATTCGGCTCAACGGACAACAATTTTTGCAAAATGTTTTCTAAATTTATGCAAGGAAAGTTTGAAATGAGCAGTATGGGAGAGCTCAAGTATTTCTTAGGCCTTCAAGTGAAACAGTCTGAGGATGGAATCTTCATCTCTCAGACGAAGTTCACAAATGAACTCCTTAAGAAATTCGGTACGGAGAGTGCAACCTCTATGAGGACTCCAATGGGATCCACTATGTCTCTGGATAAGGATGAGAAAGGTAAACCTTTCGATGAAACCAAATACAGAAGCATCATTGGATCCCTGCTCTACCTTACTGCCAGTAGACCGGATATCATGTTCTCCACATGTGTCTGTGCCAGATATCAGGTGAACACTAAGGAATCTCATTATGTCGCTGCGAAGCGCATTCTAAGATACCTTAAAGGTACTCCCAATCTTGGCTTGTGGTACCCGAGAAACAATGATGTCGAGCTAATAGGTTTTTCAGATGCTGATTTTGCAGGGAGTAGGGATGACAGGAAAAGCACCTCCGAGACTTGTCAATTCCTCGGCAGGAGGCTTATCTCATGGAACAGCAAGAAATAGAATTGTGTAGCTACCTCCACAGCAGAGTCTGAGTACATCTCGGCAGGCAGCTGTTGCGCACAACTCCTATGGATCAGAAACCAGTTAGCCGACTACGACCTTCAGTTCAAGGAAGTTCCAATGTACTGCGACTCCTCCAGTGCAATTGCCATTGCCAACAATCCGGTATCGCACAGCAGAACGAAGCATATTGAAGTACGCTACCACTTCATTCGGGAGCACGTGGAGAACAAGGACATCTCTCTCTGTTATGTCCCCACGGACAAGCAGATTGCTGATATATTCACAAAGCCCTTAGACGAGGCCAAGTTCAATCTTTTCAAGACTGAATTGGGGATGCTCAATTATGAGGAATGACGACTACAGAAGCTCCAGGCTCGTGCACGATCTGAGGGGGAGCAAGGAACTCAAGTGTGAGCACAGACGCAAGAACTGAGGGGGAGCAAGGGGTCAAATACTACCGACCCCGATTTGCAGAAGCCGAAAAGGGGGAGATTACCCTCTCGGCTAAGGCTAAGGTGGCTCCAAGCTTGCTCCCAAGAAATTGGTATCGGTAATGGATCACTCACTCAACTCAATTTTAAGTTTATGGTTTTCATTCCCATATGCTCTATTCAACTTAGCTTGTAGGGTTTAGGCTTCTTCAAATAGGGGGAGATTGTTGGGTATTGTATCCACAATATACCTGATTTGAAGAAGCCCCTGGACAAGATAAGGTCAATAGACAATGTATTTGATAAAATCTTTCAAGTTGTACTTGCAGCTATTCCACGCTAAGTGCACACCAATGTCAGGGTGCAGTAGGTCAATATACACGGGTCTGCACGACGTAATCCCTCGTTGAGCAGATCGGTGTGTTGGCCTACGTGTACTCTCTCTATTGCAGTGCACTTACTTTCAAGTACAGGGCAGTGTTTATGCAAGAGAAGACAAGGAGCAAGGATGGGTCAAGGAGCAGCTCTTGGGAGGAAAGACGAAAATTCGTCTTAGTATAATTCGACGAGAATCACCAAGTGATTCTCGCCGATTCGGCGAGAATCACTAATGATTCTCGCCGAATCGTCGAGAATCATTAGTGATTCTCACCGACTCTTTCCGGCTACCTCAAAACGGTGCCAAGTAAGATTCGGCGAGAATCACTAGTGATTCTCGCCGAACCCATCGCTGAGCAAATCATGAATTCCAAGTAACTTTCGTTGAGAATCAACAAGTGATTCGACGAGAATCACTAGTGATTCTCGACGAATCGTCGAGAATCACTAACTGATTCTCGCCGATTCGTCGAGAATCACCTGCGATTCTCGCCGATTTTTACTTAGTGATTTCTCTGTAAGCTGCTGGACCGGATTCTGCCGCTGGACTATTTTGAACCGGATTTTGGGATTCTTCTTGTGGGTCCCACAACAGTCAAATTCGATTTGTCTACAGTATATATATACGGGTATTTTGAACGGAATATACACACAGAAAAGAAGTCGAGCACGATCAAACCCTAAAATCGTGAAACTGCTCCGCCGCCGCCGTCGCCGCTCGCGCTAGTCGGTCGCCGCTGTTGATCGCGTTTCTTCCCGATCTCCGGTGACAGAAGCTTAGCCAAGCTTAGAGTCTCACGTGTCTATCCAGAGATCTCTTGTCTCTCGATTTGTTGATCGCGAAAAACTTCCCCGTCCGAATCGATCGAGACGACCGATCCTCGTGTGACCGTTGGAAGACCAAGCTAGCTTCGCTACGAAGATTGGATCTCTAAGTTCAGCAGCCGCTCATCATCATAGCCGCCGATCCCGAAGCAAGCCGCCGCTCGTCTTGCCGCCGCCGGTTCCGGGGAGATCCTTTCCAAGAGAGACCAAGGTTGTAGACTCTTCATTGACTTCACGAACACGTCGTCGAACGAAGAGGAACACTGTAGTCTCCAAACGTAGTTTGTATCTCGTGTACATTCTATTTTACTTTTGTTGTAAAGGAACGATTGTTCCGTGTTGTAAGGGTTGGGTGCAACCCGGTTTGTGGGAGTGTTGACTCCTACGTGTGGAAGGGTTCCTTCCGATAGTGCAAGGATTGGATTTCAATCCTGTTGGAGAAGTGACCGAGTCGTCCCTTGTTGGGAGATAGGTCGAAGGGGGAAAGTGGATGTACCCAAGTCGGGGAACCACTATAAATTGCCTGTGTATTCTTTGTGCTGTGCTGTTTGTTTTTATTGTGCACGTACTATCTTAAATTCCGCAAATACGCTTCACGTCACCTATTCCCCCCCCCCATAGGTGAACATAGTTGACACTAGGTGGACTTTCACTGGGCACCAATGAGCTTTTGATAAGGTGCTCAAAAACCAAATCAGATTTTTTGATCAGGTGTCTTGCCACCAATGAGCTTTTAACAAGGTGCTCAAAAACCAAACACAAACTTTTGAAGGGAGTTTGAGAAACCCTTTATAGAGATGGGGATGAGAGAGTTATGGAAGTCTTCTCTTTCTCAGAGCAGCTGAGAAACTATGTGGATTTTATGTTGTCAAAGCTCCCCCTGAGTTCTTGAGATGTTCAGGAAATGAAGCTTTGATGTAGGGTGATAGGCCTTGAGAAGTTGATCTCCAGCAAATGATGATTTCAGCAATAGCTGAAATGTTAGGTGTCTGGAGTCTTTGAAAGATGTTGGCCTTGAACACTTGAAGCAAAGGGGATCTGAAGATTTCAGATTTGTTGATCTCCTTTGGTGTGTGTTCTTGTATGAATTCCTTTTAGCTCTTTCTCTTGAGAACAATTGATGTTGAGAAAGATGTTGTCCAGAGAAGTGTAGCAGAGAATGTTCTTGTTCTTCTTATTCTATGTTGTCTCTCTTCTGATCTGTGTTCTGAGTGATGGAGAGATTCAAAAATCTTGTATTTTATTCTCTGGTACTGAATAGAAAATCATCCTCTGTCAAGAATAGTCGTTGGCCTGTCATTAATTGCATCCTTAATTGCAAATGTCTTCTGGGGGAAAGTCCAAAGAAACATTCCTTGAAAATCCCTTGAAACTTGGTCCAGAATAAATGAAAACGGCTAGAAAATCTTCTGAATTAATTGCTGAATAACTCCTGAATTTGAATCTTGAAAAATCCTTTAACTCATCAGAAAACGTCGAACTAAGCTCTGTTATCGTCGAACTGAGCTCAGCGATTTGGACTTATACAGCAACAGAAATCGTCGATCTGAGCTCAAAGATCGTCGAACTGAGCTCAGAGATAGAGAATCAATACTGAGTCAAGATCGTTGAACTGAGCTCGCAGATCGTCGAATGGAGTTCGACGATTTGTTGAAGTTGAGCTCAGCGATCGTCGAATGGAGTTCGATGATCTGTCGAAGATGAGCTAGACGATCGTCGATTGGAGTTCAACGATTCGTCGTACTGAGCTCGTCAATATGACTTAGTCTCAAACTGAAAAACCTGGTCTTGAGGGCAGCTTCCAAACCTAAGTACTAACCCTTAGACTCAAATCTAATTGACCTTTATAGCTATATAGGAGGTCAACAACAGGTTTCCTAGAGACATAGTGATCCTGACCCAAATTAGTAATAGGGTGTTCCAACAGTTTCCCTAGGGGTTGGAGAAGGAATCCTATCCATAGGAGCTTGTTCTTCCTCCTCTTTAGGCACATCTGGGTTTCCCCCTGGCCTCATGATCCTCCTATCCCACCTTGAGAATATTGATGAGTCGATTTTCTTGAGGTGTTGGATAGGCACACCTTAGGTCATATCTGTTGATGCACGAAATTGTAAAGGGGGTCGAGCACCACCATCTAACGGTTCGAGCACAAGGGAAAAGAAGGGAGAGCAGAGACTACGAGTAGCAATCTACTAAGCAGACGAGATCCAGAAGAACAGCAGGTCCGTGAGCCACGGCAACAACAGACTTCGCCCGTTGCGGCCTGAATGCCTCTCTTGTGATGGGCTTTTCCTTGATTGAAGAAAGGTTTGGTTACAAGTGAATGAAAAAGGAAGACAAGAGATGAGCAAGCTGGAGTCCGCAAAGCACGAGATTCGAGTCCGCAGCCTTTAACAAGTACGCTCCTGGGCACGAGTCATCGTGCTTTGGGTGCACCACCTCCCCCCTATTTATAGGATGGGGGGCCTGCCCAAACGGGCAGGGCTAAAATAACCGACTGCCCGGGGTACAGGTGAACCGGGCAGCGGTGACGGGAAGCAAAAAGAAAGAACACACCGTCCGCGGAGAAGGGGCGGACTGGGCACGCGGGCTGGAGCTTCCATCTGCTGCTACTAGGCGCAATCCTGCTGGAGGACGGCAGCCTGGGCGGACGGGACACTGCATCCGCCGACGTAGAGAATCCAGAGATCCAATGGCATGGCGGACCGGGCGAATAGAGGGTTGCGTCTGCCACTGGGGGATCATCCTTGGTGGCCGATTGCTGCTGCTTTGCCGGACAGGGCGGACTGCCTAATTGAGTCCGCGGTTAGTGAAGAGGAGGTCTTGGCATCTTGTAGGTGTTGCGAACTGAGGGGTTAACATAATCCCCGCACATTTTTAAGTTTCCGGAAAACTTCGAAAATGTTTTCTTAACCGCCGAGTCCGCAAGCCTCATTAATGCCGCCAGCGCTATAAATATCGTTGGAGGGCCTGGAACTGTTTTAAAATCCCGATCGACACGGGGCGCTACTCACCACTTGCGGTCTCCACTTTGCAGTCCGGCATGGCAAGGCTCGGCGCTTTCTTAATTAGTCTCACTGCAAAAAGTGAGAAGCCAATAACACCCATGAAAACTAAGAAAATAATAAAGAGAACGATGAGAGGGGAGCTTGTCCGCTCCACCGGAGAGAGTTCCCATGGCCAGAAGCCTGCTGAGAAGGCGGCCCGCCATGCTGAGATAACAACGCGCGAGAAGGAAGATGATGTCGTCTCTCACGCTGAACAGCCACTGAGAAGTGAGAATTTACTAACTCTGTCGGACACCGCCCCTTCCAAGAAAACTGTGAATTCGGCGGACACTGTTGGCGAACACAATGAGGCCGAAATATCTTCCCCCAACGCCCAGGTGCCCATCGTTAATCTTGATGAAGATGGGCAGATTGAGGGAGAAGATGTTGAGCCTTCGCAGGCATTGATCGCTGCGAACCCTGAGACGGTCCGCGAGAGCCAGCCCGATTTAGGAAAGGCTGTCGCGGACTCTGCCGAGAAAAGAGCTTCTGGAAAGAAGAGGAAGAGGGACGGGTCGACGGTGGCCGAGCGGGTTGAGAAGAAGTTGCGCGCGATGAAAGAGAAGAATATCTCCAAGCAGACTGGAGATGCGGACCTACAGCACAGACCGTGCGAGAAAGAAGTTCCCGACAGCGACTTGATTACACCGGAGGCCCAAATCCAGGGGGACAATTCCCTCTCTACGGTCAATTTATCCACGGATGAGATACTCGATTCCATAGACGTCGATCGACTTGATCTAATCAGTGAATCCTTGCTAGTTGTACTGTAGCAATCGGAGGTGGAAGTCCTTGGGGATAAGGGCGGCGAACTCCCCTCTTTATCCGCTGCTGAGGAACAGGAGAGGGAGAGGCTGAAGGAGAAGATAGAGGAGCAGAAGAAACAAATTGCCGCTCATGTAGCTGTGGGGGAGGCGGCCTCGAAGCAAGCCGCGGCGGACAAGAATGTTGAGGATCTACGGACTGCCGCAGAGCTATTGCGGACAGGTAATCTTCAACCGGCGCCTAAGTATTTTAAGCATCAATGGCTTTACAGGTCGCCGAAGCGGAAGTCGAGGACGATCAAGATCATCACCGAAACTGACGACATTGTCGTTTCAAAACGTTCTGCTGCTGAGCAAAGAGCTAAAGTTCACCATGAATGGAAGAAGAGGTTAAGCGCCTTCGACCCGTAGCGGGCAAGGCGGCCTATCATCTTCGATACTTGACAACTCGTTGCTGCTATGTCCAAATGTGATCTTTCATCCTTTCTTTGAGTCCGCCGCGGACTGTCTTTGAATGTGAAGTTGATTTTCTTTGTTGCAGGTAGAAAGTCTCCACCAGGCTCTATCGAGAGTGGGGAAATTGTGGTCACGCCGAGTACTGATGTAGACACGGTCTCGAATGAGGAATCCGCAAGAGATGAGCAGCCCCTCCTGAGCGATATCAGGGAGTTAGAAAGGAAATTTCAAGCTGAAATTCAGAATATTAAAGCAGAGTTAAAGAAAGAGGAGGAGCGCGAGAAAGCATTTGTGGAGAGTGAGAAAGCCCTAAAGGACCAGATCGCCAGCATTTCGAGGGCGCTGCAGAGGTCTGATAGGGAGAAGAAGAGGCTCGCTGATGATGTCCGCTTCTACAAGGGCAAGCACTTGGCGTCGGCGCGGGAAGAAAAGGGGAAGCGGGCTGCTGAAGCTGCTGTGCAAAGACCGTAATTGCCAGATTGCGTTGCTCCGGAGGTCGTTGCACCGGCAGGTGGTGGTCAACAGGCCGCAGACGAGGAGCCGTGGCCGGCAATGGAGCCAATGGTTCCCCTTAGCCGGGTAGACCGGGAGGCTGCCCATATGCACCGGACTATTAACATCAATCATCATCACATCTGCCGCCTGTACAGCGAAATTCTCCAAATTAGCGACCAAGCTGCGCACTTGTGTAGAGATCGGACGGAAAGGCCAATGCTGTCTGAAGCTAAAGACCGCTGAGTCCGCGTAACCACGAACTATTCAATTTGTTTTGATGTATAATTATGTGTGCTTTTAAAAAATTCACTATGTTGTGGACTGCAATGAACTGTGTTGCGATTTATGCGGACTGAATAAGATATCCGCAAATTATGTTGCTAATTTTTGGTGCGATCTGCGGCGAACTGTGCGGACTGAAGCTGTGTCCGCTTTTCAAAATTTAACTTGTCTGCAGGTGGGAAGGATCGCAAACTGAGCGGACTGAAACTGTGTTCGTTGTATGTTGTGCTTTGAACTTTGCTTGGCTTGTGAATTTCTACTTGTATCCGCGTTATTTTTAACTTGCTGCGTGGATAATTGGATTTTTGCGGACTACGCGGACTGGAAAAGCGAGCTGTGTGGCCTGGCCCAAAAAGCTGTCAGACCCTATGATTATAAATATAGCCCTGACGCTTCTCCTATGTAGGAAAACTGTTGGAGCTGAAGACCCTGCAGCCTGCCAAAATGGTGTCCTCCAGGACTGATGCTGCAGTTGCTTTCCACACCGCGGACCATCGAAAGTGCACACTAACAGAGGCCGATCTTGAGGCCTTTGTCGAGAAAAAAATGGCGAACTCAAACCTTCTTGTCCGCCTTCCGGCTTATGAAGAAAGACTGAATTTTTCAACGGCGACTCAGATCGCCATTCCTATAGATCATTTTGACAGCGGATTCAAATTTCCTCTACTATGGGAGCTCGCTGAAATTTTTGAACATTATGGAATGGTGCCGGGCCAGCTCGCGCCCAACACTCATGCTGTGATTTGCAGCTTCATCTCTTACTTGCGGTCTGAAAAGATTGCTTTCTCTATGAACGTCTTCCGCAAGATGTTCTCCGTCCGCTCAATAACCTCATCCGGAGGCCGCCCATACAAGGGAGTAATATACTTTTACTGCAGAGGAATGAAGTTTGTGGGCCTTCCTAACAAGATCCACAACTGGACCTCCAGGTTCTTAATCTTTGAAGGCGACTTAGGGTTCACGCACACTTATCCGCAAGTGCGCGCGGACTCTGATTTCAAGAGTATCCCGTTGGACGTGATGGAGTCCGCCATCGTCAGATTCTTAGCCGATGCCAGGCTCGATATAGAGTACTACGTTCCGCTGCTGGCGAGCTTGGCGGACGTGTTGCGCGAAGAAAGTAAGCTTTTGCGAACAAGATTTGTATGCACAGCGACGTTTGTGTTTAACTCTTCTGTTTTTGCAGCGACCTTGGATGTACCCGCCAATCTGCCACAGACGCCAAGCGGATTTACTCCTACACAAAGAGAAAAGAAACAAGAGGTTGCAAGGAAGCGGAAAGAAGAAGGGGATCCCGCGGCGGGCTACTCCTCCTCTGAAAGTTTTACAATGCAAGGCTTCGGAAACCGCCAGAAGGATCTTAGGGGAAACCCGATGATCCACTAGCATAACAAGAACAAGCATGTTCGCTTGTCGACCACGCTTCCTTCGTGGAAAAGCTCTAGAATAACTCGCCATGCTCATGTTGCGATTTCCTCCCTTTATGGAAAGCGCAACTTGAGCGATCTGAAGAAGGTGTCCGCTGCCGATCTCCCCCTGCTAGCCTCCCAGGCTAGTGCGAACAGTGTGGTGACAAACCACTTTGTCTCCTCCCTGGCAAGAGACCTGCTTAGACAGAATGAGCAACTTCAAGAAGATAACAAGGTGCTTAAGGAGAGAAATGTGCGGTTAGGGAAGAAAGTTGCTCAGCAAAAGGAAGAGCTTGGGGTGAGTTGAATTTGCAGCGGCCTTAATTTGTAGTCCGCCGCGAACTGATGTTTGCTCCTTTGTTTTGCGCAGGTCGCCTACGACTTGGAGAATAACACTTTCCAAGCCGCCATGCTCTCCTTTGTGAAGGAAACTGTTGAGGTCGCCATCGAGCGATTTGTCCGCGGCGGCTTCGCAAAGGAGGGAGTGGATGGCGTTCCCTTCTTGGAGCTCTTCCCGGAGTTGACATAGTAGGTCGCAGCTATGGAGCGGACTGCAAAGGTTAAAGATGTTATCATCGAGGAGGAAGAGGAAGTCGAGGAAGAAGAAGAAGAAGAAGAAGGAGAAGGCGAAGAAGAACAAGGCTTCAAGGTAGCAGCCGACGACACTGGCTCGAGCCAGCGAGGCGGAGAACAGTCCGCCGAGTCCTGAAACTCTACATCCTCCTCTGCTGACAGGAGCTTGCATAGCGAGTCCGCGACAAGCACCGGATCAGATAGCAGCAGTGGAAGCGGCTCGGGGGGCTATTCTCCGGAGGTCGATATCGAAGGTCTAAGTCCTGCACCTCCTGCCAAAAAGAAATAGGAGACCGCTGAAGATGATTAATGTATTTTTGCTTTTTTCTTTTGTAAATGGAGCGGACTTAAGTTGTAGTCCGCCGAATAGATGAAAAATGCAAAATTTTTTGATCAAATGGAAAGGATATTCTGGTATCAGTGTCTCTCCTGCAATGTTCTTTATTTTCTGCATTTAACGTGATTAAGTTCGATCTCTATGTAGCAGTCCGCGTGATACAAAGATCATCCATACTGTATGAGTTTTTGACTTGCCGATTAGGAAATTTCATTTATCAATCCAGCCACTGTCCGCCGTGAGAATGAAGAGATTCGTTGACGAACACATCAGGCGGACTCTGTCGAGTTCAAATAGCAGTTCGCAATTATCTTTATTAATCTTTCAAACTATAAGCATGTCGGCCCTTTATGTACTGGCAAATCGCGAGTCGAAAAGACCAACTGGGAAATAATTCGGCGGACTGGGCGGATATAATTTCACAGTTCGCTTATTTCAATAGAAATGATCTGTAGCTTGCGACCAGGTGGGCAGGTGCGGATGGCATTGCTTTTCTCACCGGGCCACAAGCTATACAATCAACCCAAGGAAAACCAGCGGACTGCGCGGATATAGAAAATCAGTCCGCACTAAAAAGAAGAAATGATCTATAGCTTGCGACCAGGTGGGCAGGTGCGGATGGCATTGCTTTTCTCACCGGGCCACAAGCTATACAATCAACCCAAGGAAAACCAGTGGACTGCGCGGATATAGAAAATCAGTCCGTACTAAAAAGAAGAAATGATTTATAGCTTGCGACCAGGTGGGCAGGTGCGGATGGCATTGCTTTTCTCATCGGGCCACAAGCTATACAATCAACCCAAGGAAAACCAGTGGACTGCGCGGATATAGAAAAACAGTTCGCACTAAAAAGAAGAAATGATCTATAGCTTGCGACCAGGTGGGCAGGTGCGGATGGCATTGCTTTTCTCACCGGGCCTCAAGCTATAAAATCAACCCAAAGAAAACCGGCGGACTGAGCGGATATAGAAAGGAAGTCCGCACTAGGAAGATTCCCTGTGAAGAGCAAGATGCAGATCTGCCGGAACGGTCCTCTGCCCTCTTGCCTGGAGTACAGTCTAAGTTGATCTTTTTGGTTGTTTTACGGCCGGAGCATCATAACCTTCCTCAAGATCAACCAAGCTGCGGGTCTCCTGCAGGCACTGCTTGAGGGTACCATGGAGTGTTCGAGGGTTACAAACTAAGATGACCCGTGGGCAGGTGAGCCGGAGTGTCATAACTTTCCTCACGCGATCATCGAAGTTGTAACGATATCCCTAATGTGGCATGGTAGAGCTTAACTCCCACCCTGTCCCTCCATAATGCAGAGGTGGGGTCAGGTACTAGCCGGGATCTGAAGTTCAGAATCCTACCGCACTAGAGCCTGCAAGTTCCCACTACACGGTGCGAAATCTCCCCGCAACACGTGGTCTTTGTGGTGTTACGCTAATGACAACAGCTCTATGGGAGGTTTTGCTGAACTCGGCGATGTCTCCTGGTATAAGGCAACCGTTATTGACGTTTGGGAGAGAAAGAGAAAACACTAGGAAAAGTGTCAGTACGGATTCTTTGATTAATGAAAGGTATTTGCAAAGCTAGCATAAGAAGGAAGAGAGAGTTCAAGGACGGGACCGTTTTTTGGAATCTTTCTTGCTTAGCATGCCAACTGTTATGCTAGAATAAATAAAACACTTGAAGAAGCGTTAGCAAGCAGTTTTTACTCATAATGATTCTTGAAGAGGATACATAGAATAGAAAAGAGGAGGTTAAGGAATAGAACCGTTTGAGATCATCCCCGCTCCATGTATGTGGTATATCCTCTCCTTCGTACGTTTGCAAGCGGTAAGCGCCGTTCTTTAACGCTTCTTTGACAATGAAGGGGCCGGCCCAGTTCGGATTAAGTTTTCCAACTTAACCAGCTCTTGCAGCAGTGTCAACTTTCTTAAGAACTAGATCTCCCACTTGAAAGTGTTTGATCCTCACGTTCTGATCAAAATAACAGGCCATCCTTATTTTGACTTCCTCCTGCCTTATTGCTGCTTTGTCTCTAATTTCCTCGATGTGTTCCAGGCTGAATCTCATTTCTTCGTTATTCAGCTCAAGCCAGTCCTCAATGTCTTGCCTTGCAAGCAGAACTCTGGGTGATGGGACTTCAAACTCAACTGGAATGAGGGCCTCTGAGCCATGAGAAAGCTTGAACGGAGTCTCGCCAGTTGCGGATGAAGGTGTTGTTCTAAGGGACCAGAGGACTGATGGAAGTTGATCAGCCCAGCTGTCGTTGAGATTCTGCACTTTCTTCTTGAGCAAATTAAGGATCTTCTTGTTGGCTGCTTCGACTTGGCCATTGCTCCTGGGATGATGTACTGATGCAAACCGCAGCTCTGTTCCGATCTGCTTGCAAAAATCAATCATCTCTGAGTTGTTGAATTGTGGCCCATTGTCAGTGATTATAGCCATAGGTATTCCATGCGGGCAGACAATTTCTCCCCAAATGAAATTCTTGATGACCTGAGTCGTTGTCTTTGCCAATGCCTTTGCTTCAATCCACTTGCTGAAGTAGTCGATCATCACGATGATGAAACGTCGTTGTCCGCTTGCCATGGGAAAAGGACCAATGAGATCCATCCCCCACACTGCAAAGGGCCAAGGAGTCGCAATTGATCTGAGTGACTGAGCTGCCTGGTGCTGAAGTGGAGCAAACTTCTGGCATTGAACACACTTTCTAGCGTAAGCCTCAGAGTCTCTCTTCATAGTGGGCCAGAAATATCCCTGCCGCAGGATCCGTCTTTCCAAGGTTCTTGATCCCGAGTGACTTCCACACTCTCCTGAATGAACTTCTTGCAAAACAACGGGAGCTTCTTCTTCTGAAACACATCTGGCCATGGTAGAGAGGAATGTTCTTCTATAAAGGATTCCTGCCACTAAGTAATAGTGAGCTGCTTTTATTCTGAACTTTTTCTGATCTTTGACTGAATGGTGAAAATCTCCTGTTGACAGATAAAGGATGAATGGGTCCATCCAGGAGGAACGTTGATCGACCTGAATCAACTCTCCTTCCTCCACTGCCGGGCGGAAGAGCTCGGAAGTTTTTCCTCCTGATGGCAGCCCATACTTAGCAAGAACAACTGCCTCCTCATTTTCGGTTCTGGAGATGTGCTCAATGGTAAAGCTCTTGAACTTGCCGATCTCTATTTTCACAAGAGCAAGATATTTCTTCAAGATCGCTTCTCTTGTTTCAAAGTTTCCAAGAACTTGAGACGCCATGACCAGAGAATCAGTTTTGATATGAACATGATCGATCCCGAGTTCCCTTGCAAGTCTCAAGCTTGCTAGCAAAGCTTCATACTCGGCCTGGTTATTGGTTATTGGAAAGTAAAACTTGATGGCCTGCTCCAGCTTGACGCCGTTTGGGTTAATGGGAACCACTCCTACTCCAGAAGAACTTCTGCCTGAGGCACCATCAACATAGATGATCCAAGCCAAAGTTGACCTTTCTGCTCGATCAGAACTGGACTCTGGCATGTCAATCAGGAAATCTGCTAGAACTTGAGCTTTGATGGTTGTCTTGGGCACATAAGAGATTTCAAATTCACTTAACTCTATTGCCCATTTGGCTAGTCTGCCGGAATGCTCCGGTTTCTCCAATACACTTTTCAAAGGTTGATCGGTAACAACTTGAATCGAGTGCGCTTGGAAATACGGACGGAGTCTGCGAGCTAACATGAGTAGTGCCAAGCTAACTTATCCATAATCGGGTACCGTGTCTCGGCACTTTTCAAAATATGGCTGACATAGTAGATCGGGAACTGTTTCCTGCTATCTTCTCGAAGAAGAACAGAGCTGACAGCCTCAGGGCCAACTCCTAAGTATAAGAAAAGCATCTCCACCGACCGGGGACTCTGAAGCAGAGGTGTTGAGGTCAGTTGCTTCTTCAACTGCTCAAAGGCCTGAGAGCATTCTTCTGTCCATTCGAACTTAGATGCTCCTCGAAGAGTTTTAAAGAAAGGAGCACTCTTATCTCCAACCCGAGAGAGGAACCTTGCAAGACCTGCTAACCTCCCCCCTAATTGCTGAACTTCCTTAGGCGAACGGGGAGTAGGCATATCTAAAATAGCTTTCACTTTATCCGGATTGGGGGCAAGTCCCTCTGGAGTAAGGAGATGACTAAGGAACTTCCCCTTACTTGCCCCAAAAGTGCACTTCAACGGTTTGAGCTTCATTTTATATCTACGTAGAGTAGCGAACGTCTCTGCTAGATCTTGCAAGTGTAGCGAAAACGACTTACTTTTAATCAGGAGGTCGTCTACATACACTTCTAGGTTTCTTCCCTTCTGATGCTTAAACACACGGTCCATCATCCGTTGGTAAGTTGCACCAGCATTTTTAAGCCCAAAGGGCATCACGAGGTAACAGTAGCAACCATCATTGGTAATAAACGACGTATGAGGAACGTCAGGCTTATGCATTCTTATTTGGTGATAACCAGAAAATGCATCTAAAAAATTCATGCAAGAGTACCCTACCGCAGAATCAACTAACGAATCTATCCGAGGCAAGGGGTAACAATCTTTGGGGCATGCTTTAATGAGTTTTGTAAAATCTACACACATGCGTCATTTCCCTCCTGGTTTTTTAACCATTAAAACATTAGATATCCATGTTGGGTATTGAATTTCTCTAATGAAATTGGCCTTGAGGAGCTTCGCAACCTCCTCTCTTATTGGCTCAGCAAGCTTCGTTGCTATGTCTCTCTTCTTCTTCTGCACAGGCTTGCAGTTGGGATCAACAGTCAGGTGGTGGTATGCAACATCCGGATCCACGCCTGGCATGTCTTCTGCTGACCAGGCAAAGACATCCAGGTTTCTCAACAAGTAGGAGATCAGCTCGACCTTTTGATCTTTAGGCAACTCTGAGTTGATGGAGAGCTTTATCTCCTCCCCCTCAGCAATGGGGACTCCTTGTGTCACCTGGGCAGGTTCCAGGTGAGCTCCTCTATCAACAGCAGCTTCTGAATTTGGAGAGGCTTCTGCAGCTGCTGCTAGAGCAAGGGAAGGGCTGGCATCAACCATGTTGAAAGTGCGGACATAGCACTTCCTTGCTCTCCTTGGGTCACTCCGGACCCGGCACATCCGTCCATCAGCGAAGAACTTGATTGCAAGGTGATAAGTGGAGACCACTGCTTGATACTTGTTTAATAGAGGCCTGCCGAAGATGGCATGATAGCTACTGGGAGCGTCAACCACTATGAATTGAACTTGCTTGGTTGCCCCTCCAAGCTTCACCGGCAGGATGACGCTTCCCTCCACTTCCTTTCTCTCCCCTGAGAAGCCATAGAGTGGCCCTTCGGTGGAAAGCAGAGGCTTTCCAGTCTTCAGGGCCTCAAAGGTAGACTTGAACAGCAAGTTGACTGAGCTTCCAGTGTCAACTAGAATCCTATCAACTGTGAAATCCCCAACAACAGCCTTGATCACCACTGCATCGTCGAACGGATTTGCTATTTGGGGTAGATCAGCTGGGCCAAAAGTGACGACCTCACTTGGAGGAGCAACGGAAGAGGAAGAGGCCACCTCTGCTCGAGTGACCCTTGAGATTGAGGATTTCCGAGTAGACTCGGTTCCTGCTCCACCATGGATAAAGAAGAGGCTTCCCAGAACCCCTTCATCATCTGCGTCAAAGAACTCAACCGGGACGTTGATAGGCCCCAGACGGCCTTCGTCCTCAACCTCCACACATTCTTGATAAGTTTTAGCCACTTCTTTGCCATTGGAGGTGGATGGTTTTGAAGAAGAAGAGTCCTTCTTGCTCAGATCAATCTTGCCCTCGGCAAGCAGCTTCTCTATCAGCATACGAAGGGCCTTGCAATCCTCGGTCAAGTGGCTCTTCTCTTTATGGAACTGGCAGAAATGTGCAGTGTTCCTTGGCCTCCAGTCTCTCTGAGGCCCTTGCTTCTTTTCTTCCGATCTCTTTTGCAAAATCTGGATGACTTCGTCAAGATCCAGATCTGCAATTTCCTCCATGGGGTTTGTATCATATCGGCTCAGAGCAGGCAAGGCCGCTTGCTGGAGGATGGGAAGTGCTTGTAGAGGAAAGGTGGGAGTGGCGGCCAACGGCAGTCTCTGCTCCTAAAACTATTGATGGCCAAGAAAAGGTTTCTTATGGCGTAAATTCCGGCCTCTTTGAGAAGGAGGCTGGAAATCTGGGCGAGGGGGCTTGCTGTGGGAAGAAGAACCGGATGAATCCCTTCCTTCAGCCTTAGCTGTCAGGGATGAAACATATGTTGGATTGGCGTTCTTGCCTTCAATGAAGCGATTAACCATGGCGATCAGCTCTTGGTTTGTCTTAGGTGCCTTTGTTGTTGCTTTAAATTTCAAGGGGCCTTCTCGGAGGCCATGGATCAAGGAAACCTTGTAGTAGTCGAGGTTCATATTCCTTACCCCTTGGATCTCCTTTTGAAAGCAATCCACGAATCACACAACTGATTCGTTGTCCCTTTGTTTGATTTCAAAGAGAGCGGCTGGTCCATCTTTCCTTTTCCTTGAGGTTGCAAACATCAGCAATAATTCGCTGCGAAGTTCAGCGAAGGAGGAGATTGTGACTGAAGGCAACTCATAGAACCACTCTCTCGCCTGTCCTTCGAGAGTGGTTACCAAGAGTTTGCATTTGATGGCGTCAGAGAGGCATCTCAAAGCAACTGCCCCTTCAAACGCTTGGAGGTGGGAGACTGGATCAGTCTCCCCTGAATAGAATGGAAGGGGAGGTTCCCTGAAGTTGCTTGGAGCTGACTCCCATCGGATTCGATCAACGAAGGGAGATGGAGTCTCAAACTTAGCAGGGTAGAAGGGGCGGACTGAAGCTGGGGAGTCCGCGGGCTCGGCGGACAGGCGGTCAGCAAAATGGAGCTGGCGGGCAGGAGTGCCCCGGGCAGCTTCTCTGAAGAAATTCCCGAACGAGGCAAACTGCTCCTCCTGAGGGCGCAGAGGGGCGGTGGACTGGACGGGATCCCTAGAGGTGACTGGCGACTGCCGAAGCGGAGTTCAGCGAGCTGGAGTCTGGCGGGCTGGCGAGTCCGCTGGTTCAGCTGTGTCCTGAGGAGCAAGCCGCTGAGTTAACACAAGCAGGGCTTGGCTGATCGTATCGAGATGCTGGTCAGTCTGCCTAGGGATTGCTCGGCCTCAAAGCGAGCTTGCTCAATTGCATCCCAGAGAGAATCCTCCGAAGAACTGGAGCAATCTGAAGAGCGGGCTCGGCGGTCTGACATTTCTGTCCGCTGAATTCGAAATGATACTCGAATCTGAAGGTCGCATGTTAACTGTTGATGCACGAAATCGCAAAGGGGGTCGAGCACCACCAGCTAACGGTTCGAGCATAAGGGAAAAGAAGGGAGAGGAGAGACTGCGAGTAGCAATCTACTAAGCAGACGAGAGCCAGAAGAATAGCAGGGCCGTGAGACACGGCAACAATAGGCTTCGCCCGTCGCGGCCTGAATGCCTCTCTTGCGACGGGCTTTTCCTTGATTGAAGAAAGGTTTGGTTACAAGTGAATGAAAAAGGAAGCCAAGAGCTGAGCAAGCTGGAGTCCGCAAAGCACGAGATTCGAGTCCGCGGCCTTTAACAAGTAGGCTCCTGGGCACGAGTCAGCGTGCTTTGGGTGCACCACCTCCCCCCTATTTATAGGATGGGGGGCCTGCCCAAACGGGCAGGGCTAAAATAACCGACTGCCCTGGGGTACAGGAGAACCGGGCAGCAGTGACGGGAAGCAAAAAGAAAGAACACGCCAGTCCGCGCAGAAGGGGCGGACTGGGCTCGCGGGCTGGAGCTTCCATCTGCTGCTACTAGGCGCAATCCTGCTGGAGGAAGGCGGTCTGGGCGGACGGGACACTGCGTCCGCCGACGTAGAGAATCCAGAGATCCAATGGCATGGCGGACCGGGCGAATAGAGGATTGCGTCCTCCACTGGGGGATCATCCTTGGTGGCCGATTGCTGCTTCTTTGCCGGACAAGGCGGACTGCCTAATTGAGTCTGCGGTTAGTGAAGAGGAGGTCTTGGCATCTTGTACGTGTTGCGGATTGAGGGGTTAATAATATCAAACTTATTTACGTCCATTGTATTCAAGTACAAGCTGATAATCCTTCCAAAGTTGGGAGTGCGGAGACTGTCCTTGATCTTTTCAAACAGCATTGCACCCCAATCCATTATTTTTAGGCAAATGATTGTCACAAGAATTTTGAACATCTCTGATGAGAGGTATTCATGGGAACATGTTTTGCATAACAATACTTTTCCAATAATATCTGATAGCAGCTTCCCTTCATCATTCATCCCTTTCCTTTTAACAGCTTTGATGCCCCTTGGCAATCCACAGAACAACGGTGCCCTTAAAACATCCTCCTCTTCGAGGTGATCTGCTTCTTCACAGGCTGGAAGCCTCAAGTGCCGAGTGAGGTGAGCGGCCTTCACCTTAATTGAACTCTTACAAACTTTGATCTTGATGACGGAATCTTCATGTCGGAGCTTGGTTGATGGAGCAACGACGGATGGAGCAGAAATTGATGAAGTCACGGTTGGAGCCAACGTGGATGATGATCCGGAACCGCCTGTACTTAAATATGTGCGCCGCAATGACAAATCGGCACGACGTCTCGTGGACATTCGCCGCAACCGCGTTCGCTACAATCTGCGTCCGCGGCCTCCGTCATCATCTTAATCCTTTGAGAACTTTAGTTTTCCTGCACTTTATAATTAATTTTAATTTCCTGTTGTCTATGTTAATTTGTATGGTCCAGATGAGACCAAGTGTGTTGTGATAGGGTTGTAATCCTGTGGGAGTATATATACTCCTAAACTCTGTTTTAATGGCATGAAAGATTTGGACAAAAAAAATCAAAGCAGTCGTGAGAATTCTTCTCCTTAGGGCTCAGCCAGATTTCGGCGTGCAAGGGTGCGATACCACCGCCGCCGCATCCGCCTGGCGTGTGACTCGCTAGAACCCCGTCTGCCCGGTGCGACTCCGGTGACTTCCACTCACCTCTGCACGTTGTGCGACTCGGCCGTCATCGCCCATCCACTCGGCGTGAGACTCGCCCCTTCCCCTCTTTCGACGTCGGAGTGATTCCGGCCAACCCCCACCCAACCCGAGCTGCTGCCTCCACGCCGCCCCTGTGCTCCTACACGTCCCGTGGTCACCAAGCCACCGCCTATCCAAACTTCTTCCGCCTCTGGGAAAACCATCAACGGTGTGAACTCCAGTGGATCACGCATCATCCTCCGTTCGTGAGCATAGTAGTGCTTCCGTGGACGTGTCCCTATGCCTTCTTCTTCTTCATTTTTGGTAACGAATCTCTTCCACTATCTTGAGTGATTTCTTCTATCTTCGTGTCATTTGGGTGGAGAATATTGGTGTGATTTTTGGAAACGTGGAACTTCACCGCAACGCTCAAGCCGCTTGATTGCTTCAAGCCATTTAAATTTTGTTTGAACGGAATTTTGGGAGCCAACCCGACCCCTTCTCGAACTCTCTTTGGTCGGAGTACTCTTGGATTAAAGACAAGGCTGCATGTTATCAATGCGGAGTAACCGGCCACTATGTCTTCGAGTGCCCTACAAAAACTCGGACATTGGCACTAGTGAAGCCTATGGAAGACGGGCCCGATTATGTCTTTGAGGCTACGGATGAGTCTGACTTAGATGGCATACCTAGTAATCTGGAGGACGAATTACATCTGATGGTCATGCGGTGTATACTCACTACACCTAGCTCCCTAGATGATTGGAATCGGACCCACATCTTCTCTTTAATATTCAAGAGTGGCGAGAAATTATGCCAGGTTATTATAGACATTGGTAGCTGCATGAACGTAGTTTCTGAAGCTGTGATTTCTCGTATGTCGTTGGTTACGGAACCCCACCCTACACCCTATCAGGTATCTTGGATAAATAAGATGTCCCTACCGGTCACCAAGAGGTGTTTAGTTCCTGTTACAATCAAGTCTTATTCGGATCAAATATGGTGCGATGTCATCCCGATTGATGCGTGTCATGTCCTTTTGGGATGCCCATGGCTCCATGATCGAGATGTTATTCATCATGGGCAAGCCAACACGTACGAGTTTCAACACAAGGGGAAGAAGGTCACTCTAAAACCTACTCCACACAAGGAACTGTCTAGCTCCTCGAAGGACACTACCCTTTCGGTTGAGCAGAAGACGTTGAGTTTGTTAGGAATGCAAGAATTCACGCGAGAGTCATTTGTTGGCGGAGTTATGTATGCGCTAGTCTGCTTGTTGGCCGCGGAAGAACTGTTGACTTTGGGAATATACCCGTAGAGTTCAGGGAGTTGTTGGAAGAGTATAAGGACGTCTACCCGGACGAATTACCTTCGAAGTTGCCCCCGGTGCGTGATATTCAGCACGCCATAGATTTGGTTCATGGTTCATCCCTACCGAACCTCCCCCATTACCATTTTAACCCTGCCGCCCACCAAGAATTATAAGCCCAGATCTCGGACCTTCTGCTGAAGGGGTTCATTAGACATAGCGTGAGCCCGTGTGCGATTCCAGCCTTGCTTACCCTCAAGAAGGATGGGACGTGGAGGATGTGCATTGATAGCCATGCTATCAACAAGATCACAGTGAAGTACCGTTTTCCTATTCCCCGGTTAGACGATTTATTGGATATGTTAGCGGGAGCCACGATTTTTTCTAAGTTAGATCTTAGGAGTGGCTACCACCAGATTCGGATTCGGGAAGGGGACGAATGGAAAACGGCTTTCAAATCAAAAGATGGGCTGTATGAATGGTTGGTCATGTCATTTGGGCTATCCAACGCGCCCAGCACGTTCTCTCGTATGATGACACATATCTTCAGACCCTACATGGGCCAATTTGTTGTTGTGTACTTCGATGATATCTTAGTCTACAGTACGTCACTGGCTGATCACGCATCTCACTTACGCCTCATATTCACTACCCTTCGTAAGGAGACCCCATATTTGAATCTCAAGAAATGTACCTTCTGTGTGCGGTCGGTCGAATTTTGGGGTATATTGTCAGCTCAGAGGGCATCCACGTCGACCCAAAAAAGGTCCAAGCCATCCGGGATTGGCCCGAGCCGTCCACCACCCGGGACGTGCGCAGTTTCCATGGTTTAGCTACCTTCTAGCGTTGTTTTATTAGGGAATTTAGTGGCATTATGGCTCCCATCACCGAATGCCTAAAGAAGGGAGAGTTCGTTTGGACGAAATCCGCGGCACATGCCTTCCAACTGGTGAAGGATAAAATGACGGAAGCACCCGTACTTCGCCTACCCGATTTTAGTTTGGTTTTTGAGCTTGCGTGCGACGGGTCCGGAGTAGGCATTGGGGGAGTCCTGAGCCAAGAGGGCCATCCGGTGGGATATTTTAGTGAGAAATTGTCCGGCCCTATATTAAATTACTCGAATTATGATAGAGAATTTTATGTCGTGATCTGATGCCTTCACCATTGGCGCCACTACCTCCTCCCCAAAGAGTTTGTTTTATTATCGGATCACGAAGCCTTACGGTTTATAAATTCCCAAACTAAGATCATCCCCCGACACACAAAATTGGTATCATTCTTACAAGAGTACACCTTTGTCCTGAAACACCTTAAGGGCACCCAAAACCGCGTATCTGACGCTCTTAGCCGCGTTTCTTTATTGTTGACCATGATGGAGGTAAATGTCATAGGGTTTGAATGCATTAAAGAGGAGTACGCGAACTGCCCCGACTTTAGGGATATCTTTCTAGCCACCCTTGACACGTCCCCCTCTACCATTTCGGTGTATTCTCTTCGGGATGGTTATCTTTTTTGGCATTCTAAGCTGTGTATCCCGCGCTCTTCCCTTCGCGACTTCATAGTGTGGGAATTGCATGGAGGTGGTCTTGGAGGTCACTTTGGACGCGACAAGACTATTACGTTAGTTGAGGATAAATTCTATTGGCCACACCTTAAGTCTCTCGTTACTAAAATCATTAAAAGCTATCGCACATGTCAATTAGCCAAGGGGAACAAGACCAATGTGGGGTTATATACTCCCCTCCCGATCCCTTCCATTCCTTGGGAGGATGTTAGTATGGATTTCGTGTTGGGTCTGCCACCTACGATGCAGAGGCATGACTCCATCCTAGTGGTGGTAGACCGCTTCTCCAAGATGGCCTACTTTATTCCCTGTAGCAAGCCTAGCGATGCCTCCCATATCACCACGCTGTTTTTCAAAGAGTTCTTTAGCCATTGGGGAGTGCCGAAGACCATTGTTTCGGATTGTGACGTTCGATTCACGAGTTACTTTTGGAAGATGTTATGGACACTCATGGGTACCAAGCTCCTGTTTTTGACGGCCTACCACTCTCAAACGGATGGCCAAATGGAAGTCGTCAATAGAGGTTTGGGTTCTTTGCTACGTTGCCTTGTGGGCGATCACAAAGGCACGTAGGATCTGATCCTTCCACATGCACACCTAGCGTATAACAACTCTAAGAATCGCTCTACGGGGTTATCGCCTAATGAAATTGTGCATGGATACAAGGCTCCCGTGCCGCTTGATTTAGTACCACTTCCGCCCACTTATAAGTCAAGCCACTTTGCACAAACATTCACCCAACACGTTCACGATTTGCACAAGCATATTCAAGACAAGTTAGATATTCAATATGAGTCTTACCGGTCTCATGCCAACTTACATAGGCGTCCTTATACTTTTAATGTTGGCGATCTAGTCTTGGTTCGTTTAATTCCGGAACGATTACCTTCGGGCACCATTAAAAAGTTGGCCCCTAGGCGAGCCAGTCCCTTCAAGATTATTAAATGCTTGGGTAACAATGCGGTGGTTTTGGATTTGTCGGCTGATTGGGGAGTCTCCCCTACGTTTAATGTTTCTAACTTAACATCATATATTTCTCCACTTCCAGCAAATCCCCCTTCGTCTACATCTTCTATTCCTGTTTCATCTCATGGGGTTGGGAGTGAGTGGGGACACACATTCACGGATCCTGCTGTATTTACGTCAGATGATGACGACACTATTTTATCTGATGTTCATACTAATCCATTTCCCAATTTTCTCCAGTCTCTTGTTCTACCTGACAGGATTGCCGCAGATGAAGTCCTCTCCTCCAACGAGGGCGATACGCGCCGCTTTCTAGTCCATTGGCGCGACCGCCCTACCTCTGACGACTCGTAGGTGACCGAGGCGGAGTTACTCCGCTTGGATGCTGATCTCCTCCACCGCTACCTGTCGGGCCACTCATCGGTGACGAGTGCTTTCGGGCGGGGGAGAATTGATGGAGCAACGGTGGATGGAGCCGAAATTGATGAAGCCACGGTTGGAGCCGACGTGGATGATGATCCAGAATCGTCTGTACTTAAAGATGTGTGCCGCAACGACAAATCGGCACGTCTCGTGGACATTCGCCGCAACCGCGTTCACTACAATCTGCGTCTGCGGCCTCCGCCATCGTCTTAATCCTTTGAGAACTTTAGTTTTCCTGCACTTTATAATTAATTTTAATTTCCTGTTGGCTATGTTAATTTGTACGGTCCAGATGAGACCAAGTGTGTTGAGATAGTGTTGTAATCCTGTGGGAGTATATATACTCATGAACTCTGTTTTAATGGCATGAAAGATTTGGACAAAAAAAATCAAAGCAGCCGTGAGAATTCTTCTCCCTAGGGCTCGGCCAGATTTTGGCGTGCAAGGGTGCGATACCGCCACCGCCGCATCCACCTGGCGTGCGACTCTCCAGAACCCCATTCGCCCGGTGCGACTCCGGCGACTTCCGCTCACCTCTGCGCGTTGTGAGACTCAGCCATCACCGCCCTTCCACTCGGCGTGAGACTCGCCCCTTCCTCTCCTTTGACGTCAGAGTGATTCCGGCCAACCCCCACCCAGCCCGAGCTGCTGCCTCCACGCCGCCCCTGTGCTCTTGCCCATCCCGTGGTCTCCAAGCCTCCGCTTATCCAAACTTCTTCCACCTCTTGGAAAACCATCAACGGTGTGAACTCCAGTGGATTGCGCCTCATCCTCCATTCGTGAGCATAGTAGTGCTTCTGTGGACGTGTCCCTACGCCTTCTTCTTCTCCATTTTGGGTAACGAATCGCTTCCACTATTTTGAGTGATTTCTTCTATCTTCGTGTCGTTTGGGTGGGGAATATTGGTGTGATTTTTGGAAATGTGGAACTTCGCCGCAACGCTCAAGCCGCTTGATTTCTTCAAGCCATTTAAATTTTGTTTGAACAGAATTTTGGGATCCAACCTGACCCCTTCTCGAACTCTCTTTGGTCGGAGTACTCTTGGATTAAAATTGTTCGGTTTTGGGAGCCAACCCGACCCCTTCTCGAACGCTCTTTGGTCGGAGTACTCTTGGATTTAATTTTGTGTGCTTGCTTGTGGATGTTTGTGCCGGGTTAATGGGTAATCAACGTGTGTTGTCACGGTAACCTGCATCATTGGTATTCTAAAAGAACTCAAGAATGTCCTTGTCAAAAATCTTGCATGGGTGTTCTAGGATAAATGAGAGACCGGTTGTCCCCAACATCAGGATTACATTCCTGAACTCATCAGAAGCTAATGTGAAACCTATACGAACTAGTTCTCCTCCTCCTAGAAAACCACTTGTGTTGCTAGGGGCCGGGGAGAATCATAAACTAGATACTTCAGAAATCGTCTTGAACTGACGGTCGGTTGTTGTTCCTCGAACAAGACGGCAAAAATCTCTAGAAGAACAGATCGGTGGTTGTGACAGTAGGAGCTTGCTTGGAGGGAGTTCACTGAGGCGTGTTGATGAGGAACAGAATCAACACGTTGGGAAGAGGACGAAGAACAGTGTTAGAAAACGAATTGTCGGGAAGGAGAGCTATTTGGCAAATCAGCTTCTGGTTTCGACAAAATACTGTGTGGTTTGCCCCTTACCCTTATATATATATCTATATATATATAATTTAAGACTTGAGAAAGGCACGTACCTGATTAGCCGTGACTCTTCGGATCCAATATAGGAAAGAAATTTTGACCTAAGTCAAATTCGGTGAGATTCACCGGATGCAAAGTCAGATTCGGCGAGTTTTGGCATGTATATTCGACGAATCGTCTAAATTCCTGTGAATATCTGTCGAATCGGCGAGTTTCGCTGACCGATACTCGGCGAATTTGCCTTGGACAGATTTCTTCCTTTCTGTAACATTTCCTGAGAGAATTCCTGTCTTCTTAGCCATCTTCACGAGTCTTTATTCAGCATGCCTAATTTTATTTTGAAGAACGAGAACTTGGCCTCGTCCAGTGACTTTGTGAAAATATTTGTGAGCTGCTTATCCATCGGGACATACCTAAGGGCTATATCTTTATTCTCCATATGCTCTAGGATGAAGTGATATCGCACTTCAATGTGCTTTGTCCAGCTGTGAGAGGCTGAATTATGTGCTCGCTATTACGTTGGAAGAGTCGCAATACATTGGAATCTCTTTAAACTTTAAGTTGCAATCTTCATGTTGATTCTTGATCCATAGAAGATGTGCGCAACAACTACTGACAGAGATATACTCTAACTTGACAGTTGAAGTTGCCACATAATTTTGCTTCTTACTGCTCCAAGAGATAAGCCTTCTTCCGAGGAATTGGCATGTCCTGAAAGTACTTTTCCTGTCATCCCTGCTTCCTGCAAAATCTGCATCTGAAAACCCAATTAGCTCGACATAATTACTTCACAGGTTCAATAAGCCAAGATTGGGTGTACCCTTAAGGTATCTTAAAATTTGCTTTGCATCGACATAATGAGATTCCTTTGAGTTCACCTGAAATCTAGCGCAGACACATGTTGAGAACATTATGTCTAGTCAACTAGTAGTCAGGTAGAGCAAAGATCTAATTATACTTATGTACTTGGTTTCATCAAAAGGTTTCCCTTTCTCAACCTTGTGTAGAGACATAGTTGAACCCATTGGAGTCCTCATAGAGGTTATGTTCTCCATTCTGAATTTCTTCAATAACTCTTTGGTGAACTTCGTCTGAGTGATGAAGATTCCATCTTCAAATTGTTTCACTTGAAGTCCTAAGAAACACTTCAGCTCTCTCATACTGCTCATTTCAATCTTCTCTTACATAAGTTTGGAGAACTTCTTGCAAAGGTTGTCTTCTGTAGAGCCAAATGTAATATCATCGATATAGATTTGCACTAGCAGAATCTTATCTTTTACTTCCCTAAGAAATAATATTTTGTCTATCTTTCCTCTTGTGAACTTATTCTCAAGAAGAAAGCTAGACAACGTCTCATACCAAGCTCGGGGAGCTTGTTTTAAGCCATATAGAGCTTTATTAAGAAAATAAACATGTTTAGGAAAAGTAGAGTTAGCAAAACCTGGGGGTTGTGCTACGTATACTTCCTCTTTCAGATTCTAGTTGAGGAATGTTGATTTTACATCCATTTGATATACTTTGAATCTTTTGAGGGCAGCATATGCAAGAAACAACCTGATCGCCTCGAGCCTGGCCACTGAAGCAAAGGTCTGGTCAAAGTTGATCCCTACTTCTTGTCTATATCCTTGAGCTACAAGCCTGGTTTAATTCTTGATAATAACTCCATGTTCGCCCAACTTGTTTCTTAAAATCCACTTGGTGTCAATCATGTTCTGTCGCATGGGTCTGGGCACCAACTCCCAGACTTTACATATCTCAAACTGGTTGAGCTCCTCTTGCATTGCCATGATCCAAAAGGCATCCTTATTTGCTTCTTCAAACTTTTTTGGCTCGACTTGAGACAGAAAGCTAAGATGCAATAACTCATTAGTTGTACCTCATTTGTTTCTAACTCCATCGCCTGGATCTCCAAGTATTTGATCAGCTGCGTGATCACTTAGGTTTTTGAAATCTAGCTTTCTTACTCTCCCTCCAGCAAGTTCTGCAACATTTGGTGCATCCTCTGTAGGTTGAAGAAATTATTCCTTTAGAAGTTCTTCATCCACCAAGCCTGGATCGACCACCTTGACTGAGCTTGGATCATCTTCCTAGACTACTTCATCCAAGCTTAGTTTTTTGAACCCGGTACTTGCATCTGTGCTAATAACACTAGACGAGCTGCTTTGGAGCAGGCTTGTCTCATCAAATACATCATTAATAGACTCTTCTACCAGCATGGTTTTATAATTGAAAATCCTATATGACTTACTATGGCTACAATAATCTACAAAAATACCTTCAAAACATTTTCACTAAAATTTGTACAGTAATACTTCATATTATTAAGTACGAATCATTTACTTCCAAAGATTCTAAAGTAGGACACAGTCAGTTTTCTACCCTTCAATAGTTCATAGGGAGTCATATGGTGGTTCTTGTTGATTAGAGCCCTATTTTGCATGTGGCAAGCTGTGTTGACTACTTCAGCCTAGAAGTACTCTGGAAGTGAAGCGTCATTCAACATAGTTGTACATGCTTCAATTAGGGTTCTAATCTTTCTCTTAGCAACTCCATTTTGATGTGTAGTATGCGGGGAGGAAAACTCATGAAAGATACCTTGGCTTTCACATAATTTTGTCATGGCACCAGACTCAAATTTTATTCCGTGGTCACTTCTGATTTTGACAAATGAGCTGTTCAATTCGTTCAGAATTTTCCGGACAAAATTAGTGAAAGAATCAAAGGTGTCTGACTATTATTTCAAAAAGAAAATCCAAGTAAAATAAGAGTAGTCATCCACAATTACCAGCGTATATACTTTACCTCCTAAACTGTGAATTGGCATAGGGCCAAATAAGTCCATGCGAAGTAAGTACAGACATCTCGAAGAATCCTTTTCAGCAAAACCCTTGAAGGTAGCCCTTGTCTGCTCACCCATTTGGCATGCATGACATAAATACTCTTAAAGGCACTTAATGCTAGGGGCATCATGCACTAAGTTGTGAGAAAATAACATATTTATGGTCTTGAAATTAATATGTGCTAATCTCTTGTGTCATTGGTCACAAAGAGACGCGCTACTTTTAGCCAAAAAACACACTGGTGTAGAATTGTCTAAACATAGAAAATCTAAACAAAATATATTTATACTCCGAGTGCCTTTTAAGATCATCTCCAAATTAGCAGATGGATTTTTAGACACTTGTCCTTGTAGAACTCAACGATATAGCCTTTGTCACATATTTGACTTATGCTTATAAGATTATGTTGTAATCCTTCAACATAAGCCACGTATGTAAAAGAAACTATGCAGTTGGAAATCATACCGTAGCCCTTCGAGATTCCCTTGTCTGACCCTCTAAATATAACTTTTGGTCCATCTTCGACTGGGGTAAATTCTCGCATTAGGCTTCTTTTCCCGGTCATATGCCGAGAGCATCCGCTGTCCAAATACCAGATTGGATTTTTGTTGGCCTTTGGACATACCTGCAACCATAAATCATTTTACCTTATGAACCCAAACGAATGTTGGTCCTTGGTTCCTGTTTAGCTTAACACCACTAGGAATATTAACTTTGCGAGTGGTCGGTCTCGTAGGGATAACTTGTGGAGTTTCAAAGTTAGAAGGGTTAAGCCAGTAATCCACGCCAAAATGACCAATTTTGTCGCAGCACCAACAGTCAAACTTGTCGTACCTTCTCTTGTATTTCTGCTTTAACTTTTGTACAGGAAGTCTAGCAAGGGCTAAAGACTTGGAGGTGGAGCCCTCCTGATTGCAGCACACACAAGGCTTCTCAGTTACCTTAGCCTTTGGTACGACGGTTTTAGCTTTCGGCGCTTTCTTATCATTTTGTCCATGAGCATAAGGACGATAGTCTTTAAGAACAATCTCTTCATAAGGTGCTTTGAAAACACTGGCCCCAAAGTCTCGGGGATGGGTGCATCCTTGATGGCCCTTCTTAGGCTCTATAGATGTAGGCCTAGTAAAGTGCCCATAGGACGTCTTAGAGTCATATTTGTTTGTGGGGAAAATAACTTTCTTAAAAGAGGGTTGACTTTGAGGTGCCTTCCCTTTAACTTTGGCGGTGGCTTTCTTAGCAGCCTTACCTTTTTCAACTATGTGGTCAAGGCCACTAACCTTCTTTTGAGCAGAAAACTAATCAGTGAGAGGAAGAATGGTCTTTGGCTTCGAGTTGCTTTCAACTAGCTTCCTTTTCACCACGAGCTTTTCTTCAAGCTCATCTAGGTATTTATCCTTCTATCTCAATGTCTCAGCCAAGCTTTTCAATTCCTCTTTCAAGGAGTGGACTTCATCTTTGAGAGGAAGTAATTTTGCAAATTCCTCCTCCAGACTTGTTTTCACTGCCTTGAGGGAGGAAATCTCTTTTTTTGCTTTTTGACTATCTTGCGGCATTTGTCAAAAGCTCTCAAAAGGTTCTCATGCTGAGCCATAAATTCGAAATCGTCTTCCTCAGAAGAATAATCTTCATGACCACTAGTTGACGTTTCCGACTCGAAGAGGATCGTGTGCGAGTTTACCTTCCCATAATACTGGGAGTCGCCAAATTCCTTGTCTGATCGAGCCATAAGCCCGATGTAAGCTTCCTCATTCTCTGAACTTGACTCACTTGAGTCACTGTCACTGAGATTCTTGGACTTCTTGGCGATGAAGCTCTTTTTTTCTTTCCTCTAGCACTTAACAGATCTCTTCTCCTCTTTCCTGGAACCTTCCTTCTTCTTGTACGGACACTCTGCAATCATGTGTCCTATCTTATTACAGCAATCGCACACAATGTCAGAGGAAAAATGTTTGTTCTATTTAGATTTGTACCTGTCCTCTTGATTGCAGCTTTTCTTGGAGCAATCACCATCACGATGTGATCTTCTGAAGTCAGAGGAGGATGACTAATTCTTCACCTGTCTCCTCTTACTGAGCAGTTTCTTGAACTACTTAAAGATGAGGAAGAACTCTCCATCAGATAGCTCAGAGCCTGATGTGGTTAGCTCAGAGCCTTCTAGGGTGTCTATAGCACGTGTTCTTACTGGTGACACGGCTTTAGACTTTCTCGAACCTTCCGCCTTCAAGGCAACTAACTTCTTTCTGCTTGAAGTCATGCTGCTTTACTCCTCCTTATTTCTGGTGTTCATTTGAAGCTCGTAGGAGAGCATCTTTCCAAAGTGGTTCTGAGCGTCAATCTCAGACATCTTCCCAAACTCCCTAATGGCTACCACTTTAATATCTCAGTCCTTTGTCAAGGATCTAAGGAATTTGTCGCTCAATTCACCATTAGTGAATGTGCGGCTGTAGTTTCTGAGACTTTTGATAATTTTAAAGAATTTCTCGAAGTTGTCTGCAATTGTATCATTGTGTCCCTGCTTGAACGCTTCGTACTCTTGATTCAGTACCGATCTGCGATCATCTCTAACTTCTTATGTTCATTCCATCAGAATTACAAGGCAGTCCCACATCTCCTTGGCAGATTTGCATTGGAATAGGTTTTGAAGCATTGAGTTGTCCACTGCACTTTCGATAATGTTCTTATCATTTTTGTCCAAGGAGACTAGGGCAATTTCATCCTTGGTGAGATCCATCATTTTCTTAGGAATCATGATGGCTGGGTTCAGAGCTGAGGCTTGTGTAGGTATATGCAGTTCTTCTTCCACAATCTGAAAAATTCTCGGATCTGCAGCTTCCATGAAGAATCAGATTCTTTCTTTCCACATGGAAAATTTTCTTTGGTGCACTAACGTAGCGTATGTCGCTAATGGAGATCTACATGAGAGAAGACCCTAGTTCGTTATCAACGCACGCTTGATCCACGGCACCTACACAAGCATCTATCGTCATAATACGGTTCGACATTAACGCATCACATAAACCACAAGGAGGAAGGATCGACTCTAAAATAATGATCAGAAAAGAGTCGGATTGTTCCCCAAAATTAACATAAAGGTTTCTAATCCATTTTGAGAACGAACCGTGGCTATATGCCAAGATTCGCTCAAGCAAATAGGACCTACCCGATCCGGATTTGTAAAGAAATTAGTCAACAATGAAACGAATCAGAAATTGCAAGCGATATTATTCAAACCCACGGAAACAACGGTTGCTCAATCTCCACAAAACTAAAGCAAGAAAACACAAGAGAAGGGAGGAGATGTTACCCAACCCGGATCACCGTGCACACAAGATATGGTGGGAGAATCACTCTCTCCATGGATCCACCGGCGTCACACCGAATGGGGCTACAACCTTCTTCCTTGGAGTTGCACCGAAGGAATCCACGCCAGATTAGCACCGAAGAGGGGTGGAGGAAGCAAGAGATGGCTTCACACCACCTAGGGGCGACAAGGAGGAGTCCCTCTTGGCCGAAAGTCTCCTTGGGAGTTTTTTTAGGGTTCAATTGCTTCTTGTCTATTAATTCTCATAAAGAGGTCTCCTTATATAGGAGTTACAAACACATAGTAGTTATAAACACACATTTAACCGTCCAAAATGGAGATGACATCTCATCCATCCGAGTGGTTAATTACACACCAAATGTTTTAAATGCTGGAAATAAACAAATAAGTCCACACATGAATATAAAATTATTACCCAAGCATGGAATAATTTTATATTCTCAAATATAAAATATAAATATAAATAACGTAACTAAGTGCATGATTTTAAAATGAATCTTCAAGTGTGCTTAGCACGCCGCGGATGGATGTTGTAATGTTGCCTTCCGTTAGAGTCATCATGGCTCCTAAAGTTTTTATGTTGTAGCGCCCCGGCAGCCGGAACATCATCAAGTAGTGGCAGCGATGCCGCGACATCAATCCTCCCCCGCTCAAAATCACGTATCTCTGATGCGTGGTCCAAGAGGTAGCGGTGGAGAAGAGCGGCATCCAAGCGTCTAAGCTCCGTCGCGAGTACCCATGAGTCATCCGAAGGGGGGCGGTCATGCCAATGGATGAGGAAGCGGTAGGTATCACCATCAGTAGTGGCAAGTGGCTCAGCCACAAGTACCCTATCTGGAGTAAGAAATGTCCTGGGAAACCTGGGGAACATGTTAGCAGTAGGAATAAAGGAATGCAACTCACCATCCGATGATATACCTGTGGGCTCCGTAAGAGAGAGATCATCCGAACTACCGCTCCCTACCCATTAGAAATTTAAGTGGAAGAAGAGGACGACAAAGAATTTAACTCTTATGGAGGCAAAACAAACAGCGTCAAATCCGAGGCATTAAAAATGGGGGAGATACCCCAATCAGCAGTCAAATTCAAAACGAAAGCATTGTCACCTAGCTTCTTTATAATTCGAAAAGGGCTGACGTGCTTTGGTGCTGACTTCTTAATGGTGTCAGTTGGCAGTCGTTCGGGAACTAACCGGACTAAGACCAGATCGTCAATCTTAAAGTGTGACGCTCTCCTATGTAGATTAGCGTACGCTTGATAAGACTTGCATTGAGTAGTCAAGGTAGCTCGTAAACGTGTGTGTAGGTCATGAATGTGTTGGGCGAAGGATTATGCAAACTGACTTGCTTTGTATATTGGAGGAGACAGAACCAAGTCAAGCAGCACAAGGGCCTTGTACCCGTGAACAATCTCATTGGGAGACATACACGTGGACCTATTTTTTGAATTATTGTAGGCCAATTGGGCATGGGGAAGAAGTAGATCCCAAGTACCTTTGTGATCGCTCACCAGACATCTAAGAAGATTCCTCAAGCTCCGATTAACCACTTTCGTCTGCCCATCGATTTGTGGATGATAGGCGGCGGAAAAAAATAATTTGGTACCCATTAAAACCCAAAGTATTTTCCATAAATAACTCGTAAACTTGACATCTCTATCCGAGACTATTGTCTTCAGCACTCCACGGTGACTAACGACTTCTTTAAAATACAATTTCGCAATGTGAGACGCGTCGTTGGTCCTACTACACAGAATGAAATATGTCATTTTAGAAAACCTATCCACAACTACAAAAATATAATCGTGACGGCATAACGTGGAGGGTAGGCCTAGAACAAAATCCATACTCACGTCTTCCCATGGTGTGGAAGGGATAGGCAAGGGTGTATATAATCCTATGTTGGTTTTGGTCCCCTTGGATACCTGACATGTACGATAGCTACTTACTACCCTTCCCACCATCGCCTTAAGTTTTGGCCAGTAAAATTTCTCCTCAACTAGCGTAATGGTCTTGTCCCTACCAAAGTGGCCACTCAACCCTCCGCTATGCAGCTCCCAGATGATATCAAGTCGTAGAGATGACTGTGGGATACAAAACCTCACATGCCTAAATAGATAGTCGTCCTTAATAACAAATGCAGATATAGTCATGGTGGAACTATCCTGGGCAGATAAATATGACTCCCGAAAATCTGGGCAAGTAGCGTAATCATCTTTAACTCGTTCAAATCCTACAACATTAACTTCCATAGTGGAAAGCAAGATGGTAAGGCAACTAAGAGCATCCGCGACTCGGCTGTCGGTACCCTTAAGGTGCTTGAGATTAAACGTGTAACCTTGTAGGAAAGCTACCCACTTAGCATGACACGGGTTGATTTTATGTTGGCCATTGATGAAGCGAAAAGCTTCATGATCGGAGAGGATCACAAACTACTTGGAGAGGAGATAGTGCCTCCAATGGTGCAAACATCGTACAACCGCATAGAACTCCCTATCGTAGTTCGAATAACTTCTCACTAAAGTAACTGACTGGATGCCCCTCCTCACTCAAGACACCTCCTATTCCCACCCTAGAGGCATCACAAGTTAATTCAAAGACTTTGGTGAAGTCAGGTAGATGCAAGACAGGGGCCTCAGTCATAAGTTTCTTAATGCGTTGGAAGGCATGGGTGGCAGACTTTATCTAGGTGAACTATCCTTTCTTCATGCATTCAGTAATGGGGGCCATGATACTACTGAAGTCTCGTATAAAACTGCGATAAAATGTGGCTAACCCATGGAAACTACGCACCTCTCGTATAGTGGTCGGTTCGGGCCAGTCCTTAATGACTAGAACTTTACTAGGGTCAACTCTGATGCCCTCCGATCTGACTATGTATCCTAAGAACTCCACTTCAGAGACATAGAAAGTGCATTTCTTAAGATTAAGAAATAATGTTTCCTTTCGCAGGGTGGAAAGATTCACTCTCAAATGGGAGATGCGCTCGGCAGTGGTGGTGCTATAAATCAATATGTCATCAAAATAAACTACCACAAACCTTCCCATGAATGGTTGAAAGACGTGGGTTATCATCCGGGAAAAGGTACTGGGAGCATTGGATAGCCCAAAGGGCATCACAAGCCAATCATACAGCCCATCCTTAGACTTAAACGCAGTCTTCCATTCATCTCCCTCACGTATCCTGATCTGGTGGTATCCACTCTGAAGATCTAATTTGGAGAATATGGTGGCGCCGGATAAGACATCTAAGAGGTCATCTAAACGCGGGGTAGGGAACCTATACTTGATCGTAATCTTATTGATAGCCCGGCTATCTACGCACATCCGCCATGTACCATCCTTCTTGGGAGCAAGCAAGGCTGGTACAGTACATGGACTCATGCTAGTCCTAATGAACCCCTTCTTCAACAGGTCCTCAATCTGGGCCTGTAACTCCTTGTGGGCAGCTGGATGGAGCCAATAATGGGGCTGGTTTGTCAAAGAGGAGCCCGGGACAAGATCTATCGCGTGCTAAATATCTCTAAACGGGGTTAGTGATGATGGCAACTCCTCCCGATACGCGTCCTTATATTTTTCAAACAGTGCCCGTAATTCTCTGGGAAGATCATCCATTACTCCAGAATCCATCTTCGCACTGAAAAGGACTAGTGCATACATCACTCCATCAAGAAACGGGTCCTTCACAAACTCCATCCTACCAACTAGACTCAATGTCCTCCTCTCCACTGGGATAGTGGTGTCCTTAGCCAAAACCACTGGCTCATATGGGATGGTCGGCCTCAAGGTAATGGTTTTGCCATTGAATTTAAATTCATACGTGTTGGCTCTACCAAAATGTGTCACATCACGGTCATAGAGCCAGGGGCGGCCTAGTAACACATGACAAGCATCCATCGGCAGGACATCACACCATACCTCATTTGTATACGATTTGAATGATGGGGGGACTAGGCATCGCTTGGTAATCGGGACGGTGATCTTGCTTATCCAAGCTACCTGATATGAGGTCGGGTGTGGTTTCGTGGTCAGGGCCATACGGGTGACAGCATCACAGAAATGACATTCACACAGCTACCACTATCGATAATCAACTTGTAGAGCTTCTCATTACTCTTAAAAATCAGAGAAAATATGCTCGTCCCCTTCCAATCATCTAACGGACGAGGAGTGGTCAAGATACAACACATCACCATAAGGTGGTGATCGTCCTCTAAATCACTAAGTCAGCGGGATCGGTAGTCATCTCTAAGAGGGCTACGGCCTTAGTCTTCGTCGGGCATTCAAAGGCATAGTGACCTTGAATGCCGCAAGATTAACATGTAGCATTGGACTTGCTAACCTTTCCTATGGGGATACGCTCACTTGTGGGATTCCTAGCGTTCCTAACAGTGATCACTACAGACTTTGACTCGGTGGACCTAAACTTTCCCTTATCCTGATATGTGGAAGCAGATGCTCCAGCTATGGACTTATTCTTCACATGGGAATAGCGGGAGTGGGCCTTAGAGGCCAGATGTTTTTCAATGTCGAGGGCGGCATTGAAGGTCGTATTCAGGTCCGTATGACCACAGCGCAAGAGCTTCCTTTGAATCTCAGGTTGAAGCCCTTTATGAAATCTAGATAAGGTGACCTCGGGCATCTCCCTAAGAACACAATGTACCATATGGTCCTTCAGCTCTCCCATATATTCAGCTATCGAATTTGAGCCCTACCGCAGGGTGTCAAGCTCATCAAACATCAGTGTTCGGTGGTACGCAGGGACGTACTGATCAGATAGCAAATTTTTCATCACCGACCATCCTATAAGTGGGACCCCATGCCCGGTTCCAAATCTTCGTTCCTCATTCAGCCAATACGTCTTCGCACAATCTGTTAACTTCATCCTGGAAACTTGGACCTTTTGGAGGTCCATAAGGTTATATCATTCAAAGTAGCATTCCATATCCACTACCCAAGTAAGGAAGATCTGGGGATCACCCATACCATCGTAAGTGGGGGCATCAATCTTAATGGCTCTAGTAATGTCGAAGTCATGGTCTATATGACATTCGTGATGGGGCACTCGGGGTGAATCCCCCTCAGACTCGTGGTCGTCAACCGGGTGCTGACGGTTGGGTTGTCGTGCATTACCAGGTGGCTACGCTCTCTCTTGATTCAGCAAGATCTGGGCTAACATTCTTCTAATCTTCATAATCTCAGTATGTAGACCCTCTATGGCCTCTACGTGTGGATCCTCATGCTCCCTATCAGCCATTCTAGATGTAGACGGAACAGTGTCCTCTGATCCTAGTCTAGTGCGCATATAGGGTTACCCAAAATTTTGAAAGACGATTTTGCCTAGGGCTGGTCCTAAAGTTAAAACAAGATAATTTTAAATTTTCCTAAAGTGATAGGAACGAGGAACGTTAAAAATTTTTTATATATACTTTCGCAGAAAAATAAAGATTTTAGACCGCTATTTGCAGATCAGAAAATTTTTTTTTGCTTTTTTTTGATTAATTTGTGCCAACGAAAGAGAGCGAGGACGTTTGTAACATATAAGTTGAAATGACAGCCTCTGATACCAAATTGATGTAGTGTATGTCGCTAACGGAGATCTACACGAGAGACGACCCTAGTTTGCCATCAACACACGCTTGATCTGCGGCACCTACACAAGCATCTATCGCCACAATACGGTTCGACACTATCGCAGCACATAAACCATAAGGAGGAAGGATCGACTCTAAAATAACGATCAGAAAAGAGTCGGATTGTTCCCCAAAATTAACATAAAGATTGTCAATCCCTTTTGAGAACGAACCGTGGCTGTAGGCCAAGATCCGCTCAAGCAAATAGGACCTACCCAATCCGGATTTGTAAAGAAATTCATCAACAATGGAATGACTCAGAAATTGCAAGCGATATTATTCAAACCCACGGAAACAACAGTTACTCAATCTCCACAAAACTAAAGCAAGAAAACACAAGAGAAGGGAGGAGATGTTACCTAACCCGGATCACCATGTACACAAGATATGGTGGGAGAATCACTCTCTCCACGGATCCACCGGCGTCACACCGAATGGGACTGCAACCTTCTTCCTTGGAGTCGCACCAAAGGAATCCATGTCGGAGTCGCTCCGAAGAGAGGTGGAGGAAGCAAGAGATGGCTTCACACCACCTAGGGGGGCGGCCAGGAGGAGTCCCTCTTGGCCGAAATTCTCCTTGGGAGTTTTTTTAGGCTTCAATTGCTTCTTGTCTATTAATTCTCATAAAGAGGTCTCCTTATATAGGAGTTACAAACAAACATTTAACCGTCCAAAATGGAGATGACATCTCATCAATTCAGGTGGTTAATTACACACCAAATATTTTAAATGCAGGAAATAAACAAATAAGTCCACACATGAATATAAAATTATTACCCAAGCATGGAATAATTTTATATTCTCAAATATAAAATATAAATATAAATAATGTAACTAAGAACATGATTTTAAAATGAATCTTCAAGTGGGCTTAGCACGTCGCAGATGGAGGTTGTAACGTTGCCTTGCGTTAGCGTCATCATGGCTCCTAAAGTCTTTATGTTGTAGCGCCTCGGCAACCGGATCATCATCAAGTAGTGGCGGCGATGTCGCGGCATCATGCACACCGGTAACTTCATATAAGACATGTCCTTGCTTCTATCCAAGACTACTGAGTGGAATCTCTTTACGCTAGATTTGGGAACTTGTTCAAGGTGTTAACCTTATATCGAACAAAACACCCCTCTGATACCAACTAAAAGTATCTAACGTCTACTAAAATCACCTAGAGGGGGTGAATAGGTGATGTCTGTGTCTTTTCGCGGAATAAAAATTACTTAAAATTGCAAGCACACATAACACAGAGATCTATAGTGGTTCCCCGTGTTGGGTAAATCCATTGTCCTGCCACGCCTATCTACCACGAAGGGCTAGATTTGTCCACTTCACCTTTCTCAGATTTCAACAAATCTTACACCTCGGAGCCACAAATCCTATAACTCAGAGACAATGCTCCTACCACTCGGAGAACAACCACTCCTACAACTCGATCCATAACTGGATATACAACTCGATCCACAACCTGATCTACAATATCGGAATCTTTAGCAAGCAATGATCAAGTTGAGGTCATTGAGAACGAACGAATCGTGCACTAGCTATCGTCGGCTGATCGGAACGATGCGTACGAGATCTTTCTTGGAAGGTTTGAGCACGATTAGGGAAGATGGAAAATCTACCCTAAGTATTTATAGGAGTCTTCAATAGTAACGGCTATATAAGAGTTTCCAAGTCGGGACCTCCTTATATACTGTACATAGCGTGTCATCCAACCCGAGTCGCGGTTTTGAAAAACTAGAAGAGAAATAATCTAAGTCATTTTCATTGAGTATCGTCGAGTATCGTTGAGTATACTCGCCGAACTGTAGTGATATTCGACGAAATTTACTTAGAGAAATTTTGCTCGTTTCAACTTGCCACTCGACACCAGGCAGAAGACATACTCGACGAATTCAACGAGTATCGATTAGTATACTCGACGAGTATCCACTAGACCACTCGGCGCATTTGACGCATTTGCCTTAAGAAAATCCAGAGAAGTAGCGTCGAGATGATTCGACGAATTCGAAGTGTATCGTCATGTATATTCGACGAATTTGACGAGTATCGTTAGATACATTTGACAAATTCGACGAGTATACTTGATGATACTCGATGAATTTTACTTAACTGTTTTTCCAACTTTTTAGAAATTCTACCACAAGTACATATGATGAATTAGACGAGTGCTAGTAGGTATATACGATGAATTCGATGAGTATTGGCTAGTATACTCGACGAATTCGATGAATATCCCATACAATACTCGATGAATTTTACTTGGGTAAAATATTTGTTCTCCTGAATTCAACTTATTCTTCCTTGATCCTTCTCATGCACCTGGTATAGAAGTTCACCCCAATAGAGAGATTACATGTGAGTCAACACATTGGCCTACGCAATAAAGGATTACATTGTATAGTCCTATGTTTACTGACCCACTGTAACCTGGCATTGGTGTGTACTTGGAAATATAAACCTGCAAGTACATAATTGAAAAAGAAATATCAAATACAATCACAATTCATCTTAGCTTAACTGGACACTTCTTCAAATCAGGGTTATTGTGGATACAATACCCAACAATTCCCAATAAAGCTCTCGATTTGTAGTTTCTTTAGATTGTGTCTTCGAGATGGTCGTCACCTTATCATTAAATTTTGGGGGAGCGAACTAAGAATATTCCACATCGGATCACCGTTGGAGAAATTGTTTTCTTGTACCTTAGAATAATTGACGATCTTGGTGAACCAAGCAATATATTGAATATATATCTTCATCAACTTCTATTCTGAACTTCTCAAACTCGGATTCCAGTTGGAATAGCTTTGAGTCCTTTACCTGTAAAGTACTTTCATGGGTATTTTTTAATAAATTCCCAATATCAAAAGCAGACTCATAAGCACAAGTCCTATTGAATTCTAACATGTAAAATAACACATCCATAGCTTTTGCATTATTCTTACATTTTAATTTATCATTTTCATCCCACTTCTCCTTAGGTTTTTTCATGGTAACATTTCCAACTACAATTACAGGTGGAGTGTGACATTGTTCTACCATATTCCATATATCTATATCAAACATTATTAAAAAATCATCGCATTCTCATTTTCTAGTAATTATAATCAGTGTTAGCGAATAAGGGAGGTCTACTAATCTATTGCCTCTCATAGAAAGCATGATCATGATACGTTATTATTCTCGGTTATGAAACCATCTTTGGAATAACCTAGCTTTGATAACAAATGTTGGAACCTATGACGTCCTTTGAGGGATAAGGGGTGAATAAGGGCTTTTATAATTTAATAAATAACTTAAAAAATTTCAAAGAAAATTGGTTTGCCTAAAAATGGTTTTTCCTACAAACACTTAAATAAAATAGAATCCTGGAAATTCAAAACAGACAAAATGATGATTTTTTTTCTCAAACATGAATACATAAAGTTTTGATTTCAACAAAGCATGAAATTAAGGCTATATAAAAAAATCTTTTTGTTTCTTTATTGGTCCTGCTCCCAAGGACCAGTTGACTATAGCCTATTTATCCCAGATATGACCTCTAGCCTCTCCCTATATCTAATCTTGACCTAGTTGTTGCACATAAGGCGATGATTTACCCCATAAACCAAACAAGACCTAGTCGCCACACACAAAGCAGCAAATTCTCTACCATTACAAAAGTAAATGAAAGAATACAATGAAAAACTGAAATAAAAGACTCCCTATAATGTAGAGCTTTGAAGGAGATGAAGGATCACCGTGAATATCATCAAAGTTAAATCGTGTGAAGATCTCTTTTAAACTCTCAAACTTGAAAGAAGACAATATGAGTGCTCTGAATTCGTGGATGAAGGATCTGAGAGGACACGTTTTGATTTCAACAAAGCATGACATGTTGACATATATCCCACACAGAGGTGATCATGGCAGTTGAGGCAGAGATCGAGGTTGAACGTGGTAGTATTGCTTGTGATATTGATATCGCCCGGCGATAATGGAAAATTGTGTGCCCCTTTAGCTTGGATCATGCAGGATGTGGCAGATCATGTAGTGAATGTGGCTGATCGTTGTTTATTGCCCAGTGATATCAATATCATTGAGGTAATGGTACAAAATTCAGAGCTTTTCATATTTTCTCTACATCAGACGTACAAAGATATTTTACCTGTTTTTCTACAGGCTATAAATATGAATGATCAAATACATAATGAGATTTGTTATTCTCAAACCAAGGAATACAGAATGTATGCTCCAACAAATGCCATGATATGAGAGTTAACACAAAAATAAGAGATTTAACACAATGATATGAGAGTTAACACAATAATATGAGAGTTAACACAAAGATATGAGAGTTAACATGACTCTATGAGAGTTAACAAAACTCTTTCCTGCTACAATTATCTTATCACTACCAACATTCCAAAATAAGATAAAAAATTTGGGCGTTACACATGGATTGCTTGAACTGAATATAGTTGCAGTGCAACTTTGTTGATTATATGCGGGAGACAACCAATGTAGATGCAGAGTTTCAACTATTAGTGTAAAAAAACTCTGCAAGGCAAAGATAATTCCTTAGAGAAGATCAGTAAAATCGTAAAGAAGAATGGAAGGGTGTGTGTATCATAGTTTAGCAAGCTCCTTGAGAAGTTGAGGTTTGAGGCTCACTTTACAAAGTACTCCACCCATCAAAGAAGTGCGAAGATGTACTTAGATCTGAAGAAATCTTTTCAATGGCTTTGGATAAATCTGGTTGTAACTTTATACGTGAGTCAGTGTCAAACTTGTGAATTAGTGAAAGCAGAGTGTTAAAGGCCATGCGGGTTCTTCAAGTCCCTTCCTATCCTCGAGTTGAAATTTGATGACATCTTCTATGAATTTTGTGCATGGCTTGCCACAGTCATTGCAAGTTAATAATGTGATTTGGGTGAATATGGATCGCCTGACCAAGGTATCTCAATTCATTTTGAATCGAAAGGAGGATAATATGGAAAAGGTTATGATGTTATATGTTCAGAATATTGTGCAATTGCTTGAGATTCAAAAAATTATTGTTAGTGATCGAGATGAACAGTTCACATCTAAGGACTAGAAATTAGTGCAACAGAGCTTGGGCACAAATCTTAAGTTCAGTATAGTGTTCTGTTCACAGATCTATGGTTAAATGGAGAGGACGAATCGTACTTTGGAGGATATGTTAAGAATTTGTGCATTTGACTTTGCCAACTGATGGGAAGACCACCTTTTATGGTGGAGTTTGCTTACTCTAACGGCTTCCAAGAGAGCATCCAGATGGCACCGTATAAAGCATTATATGGTAGGTTGTGTCGAACATCAATGTCTTAGATAGAGGCAGGAGACAACAAGCTTTTAGGAAAAGCGATAGTAGAGGACTCTTATGAGTTGGTGTAGATGATCCAAGAGTGTAAGAGATGGTAGGTTGTGCTCAATATGTGCACAACAAAAATGTGGAGTTTATAGTGAAGTTTGCTTACTCTAACAGCTTCCAAGCGAGCATCCAGATGGCACCGTATAAAGCATTATATGGTAGGTTGTGTCGAACAAGGTCTATTTGAAGATAAATCTATTCAAAAGTGTTTCACGAATTCAGAGACTCAAGAAGTTGAGTCTGAGTTATTTGGGTCCATTCGAGTTTGCGAAGCGCATATGCAAAGCAGCCCATCTGTTGGAATTTTTCGAAGATCTAGGTGGATTACACGATATTTTTTATGTCTTATTGTTGAGGAAATCTTTGGTGGAGCTGAGTGACATGGTCGAGTCGGCAACAGTACTAGTGGAAGAGGACTTGAGGATGATGGTTCGTCCGGTTTCCGTAGAGGATTCGAAAATCTAGCGTTTGCAGAATAAAAAGGTTAAGCTCATAAAAGTGCATTGGGACAATTGCAGACAAGACGAACTCTTATGGGAGTGCAAGCAATCAATGCAAAAAGACTTCCCAGAACTGTATGTATAAGGTGCATTTTATTTGTTCTTAGCACTTTAAATTTCGAGGATGAAATTCTTTTAATGGGGGTGGAGTAATAACATCCCAAATTTTACCTTCTGTTTTGAATTCTGGGAAAGCCAAGGCAAGCTGTAGAAGAGTGCTATTGCTGGAGGTAGTTCCTACCGCCACGCGGTAAAGGGTGGAGTTCTTATGTGAGATCTGCATGATCATATAGAGGTATGCATGATCGTTTGGAAAACGGGCCAAATTAGTGAGAATGGTGCAAGTTTTATCGGGAGCTAGTGTTTAGTGTTAGCTCTAACACTGGTGGTAGCCAGTTTGTCTCGACGTTAGCTCTAACGTTAAGATGTCTTGACGACTTGAGTCTGGGAGCAGTTTCCCGAAGCTAATATAATGTGTTCACAATACTGCCGGGTGGTAGAGTATTCGTCAATATGTCTTAACGTATCGAGATAAAAATAGTCTCTGGGGCTACCTCTGGGTTGTTGTTTGCGAAACTAGATCTGTAAAAATAATGATTTTTGGGTGTCTGATCTTCTTAGAACTTGATCTAATAGCTCTGAGAGTTGTGCTCATGAACGCTAAATAGGACAGAGGATTTCTCACTTCTTATTCTAGAGTCATTTAGCACTTAACAACAGTTTTTTTGTGGGAGCTTTTGGAGGTGGAAGACGGCCTAGTTTTCTTCACTATAGGAGCAAAGCTCCATTCATTGATCTAAGATAGGTAGCATGTAGAGGGATTGAAGACACAAGTTTGCATTAGTGCTATTCGAAATCTCCATGGCGAGGAAGATGTTTCATAAGATAAAGACATCTCTCCTCCCGATTTTAGGATATGTACCTGATATCTTTTGTTTATGCTTTTATTTTTCTTGCAATTTATTTGTACTAAATCTCTCAAATGAGAGGGGCTTGGGTCGCCTTGATTCAAGAGGAACCATTGAATCGATTGTGTCAGTCCCCGACATACTTTGCAATAGAAATCCTGCTCCGTTAGTGGATTATGCATTGTGGGTGAAGCTTATATTTTTATCAATGACCTGCAATTTAGGGATTTATTAGAAATCTTATTGCAATAAAGACGTTGTGATGCCCTTAATGTCATGTGAGAATGAATGTTACCTTAGTAGAGGAAGATATATGTGTTGAACGTGTAATGGATGGTGATGTTTGTTTATATATGAAGGTGTGGCTTTGTCTTTGTGATCGGCTAGTCAGCCCAGTGATGTATTGACTCACGTTTGGAGGGTGTTCCGACAAGACAAGCCCCCTTATGTGAAACTGACGAGAGCATATGTGCTTTTGGACAAGTATGATGGTGTTGTGATTCATGTCTGGGTGGGGTGTACATAGGAGTTCGTAGCATTGGTTATGCTTAATTTGGTGAAATTTGTTGAAAATTGTGAAGTGAAAGTGGGTGACTGGAGGACCTGGGCAGCCTATCCGCGCGGACTATGCAGACAGGGTTGGCGGACAGCCAGGTCGGCAGGGCTATTGCAGACGGCTTGTTCTGTGGCGGCTTGGGCGGTCTGTTTGCATTGACTAAGCAAAAAGCAGCGGCGGTTTGACAGGTCGGCTTATGCTCAGCAGGCAGTTGGATCCCAGAAGGTAACCGGGCGGTTATAGACTCTATCTGTGGAGTCCAATAAGATACGGACTGGACTAGAGCTTGGCAGACCGGCTTGGCAGAAGCCTTGGTCTTGCTCTGGTGAAGCGGCAAGTGGAAGCCGCGGAAGTCGCCAGTAAGTGCGGACAGATGCTGGAGTTCGCCGGGGTAGGAGGACTGGTTCCAGTGTCCGTCAGTAAGTGCAGACTATCCCCTGCGGCCAGTGGTGTGGACTTGGTTGGTTCTGAACCAAGTCCAGGTTTGGCTCAGTCCGGGGAGATCGCGTAGTGAAGCGTAGAATGCTTCTCAGTCCGCCAAGCTTGGCAGCAATGTAGTGTGCCTTGGTTGCGAGTTTGGGGAATGCAGACTGAAGTTGCGTCCACAAGGGCATGCAGACTGGTGCTGTCTGCAGTGTTTGCGGACTGGAGCTGTCTGCAGCGATATGCGGACTGGAGCTGTCTGCAGTGTGTGCAGACTGAAGCTATGTCCGTCGAATCCGACAGTTTCCTTGGCATGGCCGTGGGCTCGGGATAAGCAAACTGGAGCTGTGTCCGCTGAGTCTGGCAGTTGCCTTGGTGGCATGGCTGTGGGCTCGAGATAAGCGGACTGGAGCTATGTCTGTAGATAGGCGGACAGTTACTGCAGAGTTCGGCTGTGGAGGTCTTGGTTGGCCTTTGGCGATAAGGCGGACTGGCATTGCTGTCCAGCCTTTGATGAAGCATAGACGAACTGGCTATCCTGTATAGGTCACGGCAAACTAGAGTGTATCCGTGATTTGCGGACATACTTGTTCTTGCTGCGGGATGAAGCAGTGATCTTATCGGCTAGGGAGGTGACCACACTCCTCATCGTGCCTATAAATAGGACCCATGTCACATTAGGAAAAAGAACAAATGAACAGTAAGTGAGCCTGCCAACAGTTGCTGAGGATTGGATTTTAATATCTGTGCGGGTTGATAGAGTTGACAGGTTTGTAGTGTGCAGGTTGTGCGGATAGCACTAGAAAGCCAGGACTTAGCTCTGATTGCGGTCAGGGACAGTGCGGACTTTGCGGTTAAACAACAGGCGGTAAACAGCAGGTCGCGGACAGCGACCAGACGGTTTTCTATTTGGCAACTTGTGTTCGGGGTTCAATAAGTCACCTGCTTCAGGAGGTCTGTTCTGTTTGGCATCAGCAGCTTGTGCGGTCTGGCGTCTAGGAAACCTCGCGGTCAGGCGGCTTGCAGATCGGTGGCTAGATCTTAGTATTGGAATAACGGGCAGTCTGTGCGGCTTGGGTTGCGGTCTGGCGACTTGGCGGACTGTGCGGACTCCTTAGCAGTAGATCTGGCGGCTTCGTTTTTGAGTCCGCGCGGCTTGAATTGTCTTGGTTTTTTGTAATTGTCTCTGCTCTCCCTGTAGTTGTTTTTGGCGAATCATGTCTCGCCATGTATGTCTCGCCTTATAAAGAAGATTGTTGTTATCAATAAAGACTCTTGTTTTTGCATGTGTTTCTGGTTGTGACTATCTTTCGTTGAGATAACCCCTGCTCATTCCAAGATCCGAAAAATTCAACATGGTATCAGAGGATGGAGGTTGGAGTGGATAAGCAGTGATCAACTGAAGTTGTTGTTGCTCTTGTGAAGAGGGAGCCAGTGGTAGAAACATTGGAGTGGAAGATGCAAGTGGTCTTGGGATTGAACTTCTTACAGAGACTAACTTTGATAGGTGGAAGTCTTGTATGGAGAGCTTTCTTCTTGGCAAGGACCATTGGGAGGTGGTGTGTGGAGCAGAAAGACAAGAGGTTACTGCTGGCAATGCTAAAGAGATGAGAGCTTGGAAGGAGACAAATGCAAGAGCGGAGTCTATTCTCAAGCAGGTGATCTCATCGGAGCTCTTGGACCACATCAGTAGATGTCAGTCAGCTGCGGAGGTTTGGACTTTCCTTGATGGGTTGTTCAATAAGAAGGTGAAAGTTGTTGCGGTGGATGGTCCTACTTTATATCAGCAAAAGAGGAGTGTTTCTCCTAGGCGTGATGGGAAGAGGAAGGAAGGACCAAGGTGCTATAGATGCACATAGCGTGGTCGTCTCAGGAAGGAGTGTAAGGTTGTCTTGCACTCGGTGAACGTTGCTCATATTGGGAGTAAGTAGAATAACTTGGTTGGGTCATCAACAAGTTCTGGTGCTGATCGGATGAAGGCCAATGATAGTGCAGCTATCTGGCATGAAAGACTTGGGCATGTGGGGATGGACAAGATGAAAGCATGCTAGTAAGAAGACTCGTAAGAGGCTTGCCTAGATGGTCATCCTACGACGATGGCCAAGCATGCACGGTATGTCAACAAGATGAAGTTCTTCACTTTACGGTTGATAAGGCGTGGTCCAGATGCAAAGCACCCTTGGAGGTTGTCCATTGTGATCTGGTGGGACCGACCGTCACCGCCAGTCTTGGAGGCCGAAGGTACATGCTGATATTCGTTGATGACTATTCAAGATATACTTGGGTATACTTCATGAAGGAGAAGTCGAACATGTTCCGCTTGTTTGTGGAATTCAAGAAGCTTGTGGAGGGCCAGCTTGGTCTGCGAATAAAGAAGTTGAGGACAAGCATCGGTGGTGAGTTTGGCTCGACCGAGTTCTCAAACTTTTGCAGGAAGCATGGGATCCAAAGGGAGCTGTCTCGTGGACATACTTCACAACAAGGCAGTGTTACAGTTCGGATGATCTGTCTGTTGATGGAGACCTGTAAGTGTTGGCTTCAGTGCAAAGGCATTCCTAAGACCTTTTGGGCGGAAGGGATGGCCTGTGCGGCACATGTCATCAATCAGATTCCTCTTAGTCCGACATTGTGAAGACTCCGATTGAGCTGATGTTCGGGGTGAAGCCCAGTGTGAATCACCTACGAGTATTTGGTTCTACCTGCTACGTACATGCTCTGAATGCTTTCAAGACGAAGCTATTCTTTATTGGGTATGACGAGCAGAAGAGAAGATGGAGGTGTATGGATCCTTCAATGAAGAGGCTCATCGTGTCGAGTGACGTTGTCTTCGATGAGCTGACGTCATATTGGGATAGCTCATGTGTGGAGCTAGAGGTGAGCAGGTCAGATGGTGTGCTGAAGGAGGCTGCTGCTAAGGATCAGATGGAGCTGTCTGTGTCACCAGGAACTCCAGGTTATTCTAGCTCCGGGGCAAAGGCGTCAGGGTCGGGAAGAAGGGGAAGTGATGCTCCAGGTGCTCCTGGCTCGAAGACGAAGGCTTCTAGTTCGGGATGCAGGGGGAGCGATGTTCCAGGTAGTTCTTGTTCGAGAGCGGAGGCTTCTGGTTCAGGTAGCAGGGGGAGCGTTTCTCCAGGTGCTCCTGGTTCCAGTGCAGTGGCTTCTTATTCAGGAAGCAAGGGGAGTATTGTTTCTAGATTGCCCGGGAACGGAGCTGGTTCAGGAGAAGCAGCAGAGGTGGCTAGCCGTGATTAGGTTCTTCGGAGATCGAATAGGATCAGCAACCCACCAGCTCGATATAGAGAAGGGAACGCGGTGAGCTTTGTCTCATGTTTCCTTGCATGCCCTCAGGTCGAGCGAGTACCTTCTAGCTATGATGACACCACTGGAGTCAAGGAGGTGGATGACGCCAAGGCTGAGGAAGTGACTACTCTCAGAGGTGATGAGCCTTGGGCCCTTGTGCCCAAGGTCGTTGGTGATACTCCTTTGACACACAAGTGGAGGTCGAAGCTGAAGAAGAAGGCAGAGGGAAGCATGGCTCTTTTGGGAGATGCTGGAGGGATCCCTTATGGTCCAGGATATGCAGGGCGGGGACTATATCTTGGACATCTCCTCGAAGGTGCTATCGGAGGGACTAGGTGCATGGTTACGGGAGCTGCTGGAGTTGTTCACCACTTCTCACTTCAAGGGGAGTGTTGAAAATTGTGAAGTGAAAGTGGATGACTGGAGGACCTGGGCAACCTATCCGTGCGGACTATGCAGGCAGGGTTCGCATACAGTCAGGTCGGCAGGGCTGTTGCAGAAGGCTTATTTTGTGGAGGCTTGGGCAGCCTGTTCATGCGGACTAAGAAAACAGTAGTGGCGGTTTGACAGGCCGGCTTATGCTCAGTAGGCAGTTGGATCCCAAAAGGTAACCGATCGGTTTGAGACTCTATTCGCGGAGTCCGGCAAGATGTGGACTGGACTAGAGCTTGGCAGATTGGCTTGGCAGAAGCCTTGGTCTTGCTCTGGTGAAGCGGCAAGTGAAAGTCGCGAAAGTCACCAGTCAGTGCGGACAGATGCTGGAGTTTGCCAGGGCAGGTGAACTGGTTACAATGATTGCTAGTAAGTGCGGACTGGCCCTTGCGGCCAGTGGTGTGTACTTGGTTGGTTCTGAACCAAGTCCAGGTTTGGCTCAGTCCGGGGAGATTGCACAGTGAAACGTGGACTGCTTCTCAGTATGCCAAGCTCGGTAGAAGTGTTGTGTGCCTTGGTTGCGAGTTTGGGGAATACGGACTGAAGTTACATCCGCAAGGGCATGTGGACTGGTGTTGTCTGCAGTGTATGCGGACTGGAGCTGTCTGTAGGGATATGTGTATTGGAGTTGTCTACAGTGTGTGCAGACTGAAACTTTGTCCGCTGAGTCCGATAGTTGCCTTGGAGTGGTTGTGGGCTTGGGATAAGCAGACTGGAGCTGTGTCTGCTGAGTCTGGAAGTTGCCTTGGAGGCATGGCTGTGGGCTCAGGATAAGCGGACTGGAGCTATGTTTGCGGATAGGCGGACAGTTGCTGCAGAATTCGGCTGTGGCAGTCTTGGTTGGCCTTTGGTGATAAGGCGGACTGACAATGCTGTCCGGCCTTTGATGAAGCATAGACGGACTGGCTATCCTGCATAGGTCGCGACGAACTAGAGTGTATTCGCGATTTGCGGACAAACTTGTTCTTGCTGCGGGATGAGGCAGTGAACCTATCGGCTAGGGCCGTGACCACACTCCTCATCGTGCCTATAAATAGGACCCATGTCACATCAGGAAAAAGAGCAAATTAACAGTAAGTGAGCCTGCCAACAGTTGCTGCGGACTGGATTTTAGTATCCGTGCGGGTTGATAGAGTTGAACGGTTTGTGATGTGCAGGTTGTGCGGATAGCACTGGAAAGCCAGGACTTGGCTCTGATTGCGGTCAGGGACAGTGCGGACTCTGCGGTTAAGCAACAAGCGGTAAATAGCAGGTCGCGGACAACGACCAGGCGGTTTTCTCTTTGGCAACTTGTGTTCGGGGTTCAATAATTTGCCTGCTTTAGGAGGTTTGTTTAGTTCGGCATCAGCAGCTTGTGCGGTCTGGCGGCTAGGCGACCTCGCGGTCAGGTGGCTTGTAGATCGGTGGCTAGAGCTTAGCATTGGAATAACGGGCAGTCCGTGCAGCTTGGGTTGCGGTCTGGCGACCTGGCGGACTGTGCAGACTCCTTAATAGTAGATTTGGCGGCTTCGTGTTTGAGTCCACGTGACTTGACTTGTCTTGGTTTTTTGTAATTGTCTCTGCTCTCCCTGTGGTGGTTTTTGGTGACTTATGTCTCGCCATGTATGTCTCGCCTTGTAAAGAAGATTGTTGTTATCAATAAAGACTCTTGTTGCTGCATGTGTAGAGAACAAGCGAATCTGGTTGTGACTATTGAAATTTTAGTTATCCAGAGATAATATTACAAAGGTATGCCCTGCTCATTCTAAGATCCGGAAAATGAGAGAATCAACAAAATTAGCCAGAATGTGGGACTAACCTGATTTACAGGACAAGCCTGATACAAAACAAACCGCACAAGCCGCGCGGTGTTGTGATCCATGTGGCAGTAACCGGGTTCTCAACCAGAGAGGAAGAGAGACTTTTTTGCCTTGGGCATGTACCGCCAGACCGCCCGTCTGTGGGGAAATGAGAATACCCTCATGGTTACTATGATGTGTTAATGTGTGATAACAAGCAAGAATCATACATGTCATAGGGTGCCTTTGATGAAACCCATGTGTGTATACTGTTGGATTGGGTGGCCAACCTTAGAGGGAGTGAATAAGATTCTTAAAGATAGTTCAAAATTAAAATGAATTTTTCCAAGGAAAACCAGTTTTGGAGGCTACTGCTGGGTGGTAGCTTACTAGTGCCCGACGGTAGGTCTCAAAAATTGTTTTTCTTTGCAAAAACTTCGCCTTACAATGGTCACACAAACTTCAAATATCGACCTGCACACAAACCGGATATTGCGAGAAGAATAAATGAACAATAATTTTATTCTCTTCCAACTCACAAGAATTGCCTCCAATAAAACCTGGTGGTCCCCTTTGTCACAATTGAATCGAGAGCAACTAGATCTTCGTGATGTCGAAAATTGAAGGCGATAAAATACAAACTTCCTCAGAGCAGATTTTATATGACACTTCTATATGAACCGGCTCACCCCTACCTATAGGAGATGTCTGGACCGGTTGGCTCCCCCCGCCGAAAGGTATCTTAAGATCGAGGCAAGAGGTGAGTCTTGTCACAAGTTTTGTCTTCCTTCCAGGAAACAACGGCAGGTCTTAGAGCCCCACTAGGTCCCCCTTTAAAAGATCTAGACATCTTCCTTGTGAAAGGACCAGGATGGGCTTTCTAGAGATTTCTCACGAAAGTATTTCGGGGAGCCTTCCTTTGTACGGATTCCGACGAAGGTGTTTCTTGGTCCTCCCATCCTGGTCTATCGCCAGTAAGAAGAATTCCTCACATACAAGCAACTAGACAATAAAGAAAATCCAGAGGCGATTTTCCGAAACTATAAAGAGTGTAGAAGATATTTCTGTAAAACCAATGGCTCAAACGTAGAACTCCTTCAAGGAACGGTGCGCGATCGATGCTCTTGAGGCCATATCATTCTCTTTGCTATCGATTAGCCGTGTCTCCCCCTGAAACATACCCAGGTCATTGAAGATTTTGCAGATTCGTCATAGTGGAGTTCTTCATCTAGCTGCGATCACGTGCAGCCACAGAGGAAGAACCCGATAATGATTTTTCTTTAGGCGACAAAGGGCGATGAAAGTTCGTCCTCCTCCAAATGGCGGTGGAACCCTTGGCAAAGTCAAGCCTTATATTTTAATTCATCTTATCTCCGGGAAAACTTCACCACGAAACACGACAACCAACAACATGCCGAAAGGATGCGGAACAAGGGTCCAGGTACCCCATATAGAGTAGCATCTCCTCATTTGAAACTTTCCAAATAAGCTACTGTAGGAACGGGGGGTGGTAGTGGCAGTAGAGCTAGCGCCCGGCAGTAGGGGTCAATGCGCGTGAAACAACCGGTGACAGAGGATGGTGGGTCCAGCAAATTTGGAAAATCGGGATCCAGGTAATGTACAATAATTTTTTGCTTTTGTTCTACCGCGGTGGAGAGAGCTGGCCCGGGAGTACGAAGTTATCGCCTAGCGGTAGGGAGAAAGCAGTAGAGGGTCTTCTCGAGGAGGATGAAGATGGTGGACTGGGTGGAGAGACGCTCGTCGAGACAGTTAGAGCCTGGCAGTATGGCTAACGCTACAGGAGGAGGAGAAGAGGAAGCGGGAGAGAAGTAGATGCATTGGTACCAAGAGCTCATGCAGATTTTGCGGGTAATTCCAAGCTAGTGCGGGCAGTAGCGCTTTGGTGGCACGGGGTGAGAGTTTATCGCTCGGCGGTAGGCCAAAAGCGGACCCAAAGATTGAGAGGAAGAGGAAAGGGATTTTCTAAAGAATGGAGAAGGGGGTCTTTTGTACTGGAGGGAAGGCGATGTAAAGCAGGAGAGAAGTACACTATACCCAATAGGAGCAGGAACACGTATGATCAAATATAAGCGACATAAGGGATTTGCGTTCCGCCACCCCATTTTGTTGTGAAGTGTACTAAAGGATGTGAAATAACCATGGCGAGGCAAAAGGAGGAGAAGTTCTAACAAACTCCCTTAGCATTTGAACGAAGGATAATAGACGTCAAATTTCGTTCATGAGATATAAAACAAACAGTAACAACTTGGAGCGATACTTTATAATCCTAATCAGTAAGCGTGAAATATAGCATGTTGAAATAATCAATATGGAACTCCCCCGGGACATATGTCAGCGAGGTCGAACCTTTGCGTTGGTGGGAAGGAGGAGCGGTGATGTTTGCAAGTTGACATGAATCCAGTTTAGAGGAGGATGATTAGGAGGGAGGTGCCAGGAGCTATGTGAAGGCGGGGAGGAGCATGTCCAAGCGAAGATCCCATTGGAGAAGATCTGTAGAGGAGGAGGAGAAGGCGATAGAGCAGAAATGTTGTCGAGATAGAGGCCACCACTTCAGTCCCTGCAATCGTCCGTGACCGGATCCTGAAGCACAAGAGGTAGGGGTGATGTGACAGAACACCGTAGTTGCTTGCATAAAGAAGTAACATAATAAATTGCTCAACTTGGGCACATAGAGGGTATCCAAGCATAGGATAGTGACACTCATGCCCGTCCCAACCGGGGAGGGAGAGCTCAACAGCGACAATGATCGGGGGCAACTCCTGTGTGTCAAGAAGAGAGAAACCTTGAGGGTTGCCTGTCATATTTTGTTGCACCAGAGTTGAAGCGTCCGCGAGTCACAACATGGACTACCAGGGAACGGAGGCGGACAGGCTTAATGAACATGTCAAGAGAGTCAAACCGTGAAAATAAGCCAGAGATGAGAGAAAGTGCACACATGGGCGAATAAAAAATCGGGCGGCTAGGAAGGCCGCTTAGTAGTAGCAAAGGAGGGAAAGAAGTCGCAACCTGAAAAAAAATCGGGCGAACAGAGTGGAACAAGTCCACGGCCAAATATAGGCCGACCTACCAGAAGCAACACAAGAAAACGGCTAAAAGGCAGGCAAAGGTCCAGCGGGGAAGAGGTGCGCGGGCTGATTTGAAGGCCGAGATTTTCAGAATAAAAGAAATTTGGACAGCACAAGATGCGGGTGAAAGTAAATACACCCGCACGGTGATTTGGAGAACCGCGATTATTAGGACATTTATAGACCCGTTAATACAGTGTAACATTATAAGTCGGGGAGTCAAGAAATAACAAGAGCGCGGCGAAACGAAACAGGTCGTGTACAAAGAGTAGTAGGAGAAGAGAACAAGAAGAAGCAAGCCGCGCGAACAGTGTCGGCGGACAGAAACAAGCCGCGCGGATATAAACAAGCCGCGCGGATATAATGCAGTGTAAGTCCGCGAATCAAGTCTTATGCATGGAAGCAAAACAAGTCGCGAACAACAGAGGGCGCATAGAATAAGGAAATGACATGTCCTCTGTACATGTAGCAAAGTAAAAAACATCAAGTAGAAACAAGCGAATAATCTTTAGTATAATTGAAATTTTATCTCAAAAAAGATATCTATTAAAAATGCCCTCCTTTATAGAACAGGAGAGATGAGAGAATACAAATAAAGTGTGGGAAAATTTAAAAAGCGGACTATACAAAACAAACCGCACAAGCCGCGCGTTAGACAACAGTTAACCGCACGGCTCCACCAGAGAGGAAGAGAGACTGCCAGGGCAGACCGCCAGACCGCCCGGTCTTCAAGCCGACTAACAAACCACCAGACCGCGCGGTTCGAACAAGACAAACCGGACCGCACTAACTTAAATTGTAGTGTTTCTTTGTGACACTTTAGTTGAGATCGATTCTAATGAAAATTCAACAAAATTAGCCAGAATTGACCATGGACAAGCCTGTGGTGTTGTGATCATGTGGCAGTGGGTTCTCACACGAAAGTTTTTTGCTTGGGCATGATGTCTGTGGGGAAATGAGAATACTTATGGTTACATGAGGAGTGATAACAAGCAAGAATATACATGTCATAGGGTGCTTGATGAAACCCATGGTATCCTTGATTGGGTGGCACCTTAGAGGGAGTGATAAGATTCTTAAAGATAGTAAAATAAAATGATTTTTCCAAGGAAAACCATTTTGGAGGCTCATTCATGGGTTAGCTTTAGTGCCCGACTATTAAAAATTTTATATTTTTTGCAAAAACTTCAGTTCAAGGACCCTGAATCAATCAAAATCTACCCACACAAACCGGATATTGCGAAAGAATAAATGAACAATACTCTTTAAAGAATTAAAGGTGTACACAAACAACATTTTAGTAAAATTTTGAAGCGATAAAATACAAACTTCCTTTTTAATGTTCTAACCGACCCCTACCTTATACCGGTTGGCTCCCCCCGGAAAGGTCTTCGAGGCAATTCTTCACCTTCCTTCCCGAAAGGTCAGAGCCATGGTCCCCCGACAGACATCCCTCACCAGATTTTCTCACGAAACCCTTCACGGATTCCGACGACCCTCCGGTATTTCTACATACAAGCATGTTGGACAATAAAATATCATGAGTAAACTATAACATGTAAGCATTAATTTCTCCCTCACAGAACTCCTTCAAGACTGCGCGATCGATTTTGAATATCTTCTCTTTGCTAGGGATTAGCCGTGAAAGGTCATTGTAATTTTGTCGTCGGATTCTTCGACGCAGGAGGAAGAAATAATGATTTTTCTTTAACAAAGATAAATCCTCCTCCACATGGCGGTGGACCTAAAGGCATATTCAATTCATACATTATCTTGTCCAAAAGAAACACGTACTTTTATACAGTAGCTTTGAAAAAATACCTGTCGATAGATTAGACGCATAATGCCCGGCATATAATCAGACGTGAATGTTAACATGGTCCAGCAAATTAATAATCTTAATGTAACAATTTTACTTTGCACCGCGGTGTTGTAATCGAAGTTATGCTTAGCGGTAGGTTCTTCTTGATGAAGATGACTCATGCATGTCGAGACTAAGCCTGGCAATGGCTAACGCTAACGGTAGGTCCAAGAGCTTGCAGATTTTTCCAAGCTAGTGGGGGGGCTAACGCTCGGGGGGGCGGAGATTATTTTCTATTCTTTTGTATATCTGTACACTATACCCAACACACGTATATATATATAAGGGATTTGATATTGTTAAACTAAAGGATGTGAATAGGTTCTAACAAACTCCCTTTTTGATAATATCAAATTTCGTTCATGAGATATAAAACAGTAACAACTTGGTACATAATCCTAATCAGAAGCGTGAAGAATGTTGAATATGTGTTTACATTTGCTCCCCCTAGTTTGCTCCCCCGACACGGATTTCCCCTGGGTGACTAAGCATAGGATACACTCATGAACACTAACTTCCATGATACACTCATGAACACTCATCTCTCCCCCTTTTGATTATTGAAGGGACGGGAACCTAATGAAAATAGATCGATAAAAAACACAAATGCAGAAATGCACACTTGAAAAAAAATCATTAGTAGTAGGGACAAAAATAGAGTGGAACAACCATAAATATCGTTAGCGCTAGGGCTACCAACACAAGAAAACACCGTAACTCATTTGAGAGATTTTCAAAAATAAAAAAATGTCTTGACAGCACATTAAAGTAGAATACACATGATTGCAGCACATTATTAGATTAAGAGTTAATACAGTGAACATTATAAGATCCAAAACATCCAGAAATTCTACTCGAAGTAAAGTGTTAAAAACGAGCATATAATGCAGGGAGGGGTTTTGTAAGTCCAATTCTTATGCATCAGCATTAGTAGAATAATGACATGTGTACAGTAGCTAAAAAACATCAAGTGAAATGCTCAATCTTTAGTACATGTTCTCTTTCTCAATAATGTGGTCCCATATAAAGTGATGACGAAAATAAAGTCAATATGTTTAGAGTGAGTGTGGTGCACCAGATTATTCTTCATAACAAGTTTATGAACAAGGGGCACTAACTTAAATTGTAGTCTTTGCACCTAAGGTCAAATGATTCTTAAAATTTAGGCCGAAGTCCTCCTCAACTGCTATATGACTTATCCATGAGGAGTGAGTAGTGCTTGGGGTATCCTTGCGCAACATGACTACTGATAGGGCTATATACTCGATTTACCTCAGTAGTGGAGAGGTCAACTGAGTCCTTTTTTCTACTTGACTATGAGACTTTTTTTCAGTTCAAGGTCGCACCTAGGAAGTGAATCAAAATCTACCACTAAATGTGCTCTTGCGATTGAGTGAACATCAGCATTTTAGTACGAGTCAGAATATTGGCCGTAGAGCATGTTCTAAGTTAGTGGTGTGTGGATACCAAAAAATGACCATGACATTGATTTTAGGTTATTTCTAGCCTATGTGATACTAAAATCATGATGTGCTTAACATGAAGCTTTAATTTCTACATGACTGATTCTTTAGGATTTGTGAGCTTGATATCTAGCTCCTAAATCCTCACACATACTGATGCAATTCACGTAATATCTTGTCCAGTCGTCTAGAAGCAAATACTTAGATATAGACGCATAATGATATAATCAGACAATGTTAACATGGATATACATCTAAAACAAACTTTGCATGTATGTTTGCTTTAGGTCTACTCATGCTGTCCTAAAATGAACAACTATTTTTTTTTGGGGGGGGGGGGGTTATATATATATATATATATATATTTTATTTTTTTTATTTATTTGAGTGATTTTTAATAAATAAAAGTTAAACAAACCAAACAAACCAAACAGATCATTGGAGTTTTGGGATTCTTTATTTTTATTTGTTTTAGATTTTAAGACAACCTAAAAAACAGTCGAAAAAAACACAAATCGCAGAAATACAAAAAAAATAGGTAGCAACTATCTTAGCGCTAGGGCTACCGCAAGGCCGTAACTATAGAGATCAAAAATAAAAAATGTCTTGATTGAGAGATTGCAGCACGATTAAGCAGTTGAATCCAATTACATCCAGTTTCTCGAAGTTGAAAGAAATCTAAAAGCATCAGGGAGGGGTTTTGTAAGAAATATCAGCAAGTTAATTCTCCAGTCTAATGATGCTCATTTCATGTTCTCTTTCTTAATTGGTACATATAAAGTGATGATGTATTTATGTAAGTGAGAGTGGTGCACCGGATTATTCGTAAGTTTATGGCATCTTATTGTCGCAACTAAGGTCAACATTTTAAAATTTAGGTACCAAGTCCTCCAACTATATGACATCTACATAGATTTGTGCGCAACAACTATAGGGCTATCAACTCGACCTCGGTGGAAGGTCAATGTCCTTTTTTCTACTTGACTATGAGACAGGGTCGCACCTAGGAAGTATAGTACCACTTGTGCTCTTGCATTGAGTGAACTCGGCATAGTACGAGTCAGAATATCCTAAAGTTGTGTTCTAAAACAAATGTTGTAAATCTATCATACTAAGCATAGGGTGCTTTGAAAGTGAGGGTTAGGTCTACAATACTCTAGAGGGGAGGTGAATAGAGTATATTAAAAATTTGTTAGTTCCCCAATAAAAGTGCTGTTACAGCTTTTGTTGTAAACTGAAAAGGTATAGTGATAGAAAATTGTAAATCAGATAAAAATCTACCTAATCACAGCCACACAGCAAGAAACAAAAAGAAAAGATAAGCAACCAGACGACACAAGAAATTTATAGTAGTTCCCCCTCAACTGGGTACATCCACTCTTCTACCACCCTTGGTAGGAATCCACTCAGGTTTTTGATCAGGTGCCTGACACCAATGAGTTTTGATCAGGTCCCCAAAAACTAACTCAAGTCTTTTGGAAGGAGACTTGCAACCAGGAATCACTTTTGAAGGGAGATGACAACCTTTTGTACAAGTGGGGGTGAGAGAGTGATTATGTCTTCTCTGTCAACAATCAGAGAGAATACTTATGTGGAATGATGTTAGCAAACAGCTCCCCCTGAGATGTAGAATGTTTCAGGGAAGATCTGGAGCTTTGCTGTAGGGTGATAGGTCTTCAATCAGAGTTCTGGACAAGCAGTGATGCAGGATCTTCTTGACTGATTTGATATCTATTGTGCTTGGAAGTCCTGGGGAGAATGTTGAAGAAGAAGACTCTTGATATAGTATAGTTGTTCTTCTTCTGAATGAATGAATATCACTGCCTGTCACTTGTAAGTTCAGTATCAGTTTTTTTGTGAAGCTTTTCTATTGTTGTATGAGAACTCTAGCAGTGTAACGTCTCGAATCGCTCTAGGCCCCTCGTGTGTGTTTTTGAGTCAGGAGGGTTGACTCGAGTCCTGGGAAGTGCAGGGAATTGGACTGCACTTGTGGAGGAGTGGAGAAATCAGTGCAGAGAAGGACACAGGTAGTGACACGGGCGTGTCACTACCCGTATGAATGTGATACGGGTAGAGACACGGGCGTGTCCCTACCCATGTGGCATTGCGTCGAGTTGAACTCGACGAGATGTGTCGAGATCGACGAACTGCGCGTCGACACGGGTAGAGACACTGGCGTGTCTCTACCCGTGTGCCATTGTGTCGAGTTGAACTCGACGAGATGTGTCGAGATCGACGAACTGCGCGTCGACTTCGACGAATTAACATGACACGGGTAGAGACACGGGCGTGTCCCAACCCGTGTGGCATTGTGTCGAATTGAACTCGACGAGGGGTGTCGAGATCAACGAACTGCGCGTCGACTTCGATGAATTAACATGACACGGGTAGAGACACGGGCGTGTCCCTACCCGTATGCTCCAGTCAATGATTTTGATCGAGATCGACGAACTGCTGAGATCGTCGAAATGTATCCCGAGAAGGACACGGCCAGGGAACACGGCCGTGTCATGTGGACACGGGTCGGGATACGGGTCGGGACACGGGCGTGTCCCGGGCGTGTCCCGGGCGTGTCCCTACCCATGTCAACTATTGAACCGACACGGAAACTGTCGGTGCCGCTTCGCCCAGGCAGGACACGGGTAAGGACACGGCCGTGTCCCTACCCGTGTCACTTTTCATATATAAGGGGGAGAGAAAACCCTAGTCGTTTCCACGCTCACTTAATCCCTGTTTTCTGAGAGAACTTCTGTAGAAGGAGAACTGCAGGAGCAAGTTCTAGGGAGGAAAAATCCACCATCGTCGTGAAGGAGAAGATGTCGCCAAGGAGAATTACGAGATCCATGGCCGGAAATGGAGGAACCGCTGGAATCGATGTGAGTTTCCTACCCTCTCCCTTGGTGCTAGATCTGTATATATCTAGGCGAGACGTCGACTCAAAAGAGTCTTGACATGTGAGAAGATGATTTCTCTAGGGTGAGGCCAATCCGGGGCTTGTGCTCTTGGTTAGTGGTGTCTTCAACCTCTCTGATCTTCTATGTGGAGATGGGGGATGGTTTCGTGAAGAGCAAAGGCCTCTTGAGGTTGAATAAGGGTGGAGTAAATTCTGGAATGACTTGGGAAGATCGCCTTGCGGAGGAAGATGAACCAATGTCGTTCATTCTGCCTTAAGATGCGTGCAGAATCTGTATTCTGCGCGCAGCGAACTTCGTGGCCATTTTTAGGTGTGATATGGCCAGATCTGGCTTTCGGCTAAACACGAAAGTTGAAGCCCTTGGAAATACCTTTCCAACGAATGTTTGCACGACTTCAGGCAAAGTCTGTAGACACGGGAAAGTCTAAACGAATATAGTGTTCAACAAATCCTGCATGTAGAAATTGTGTTCTGTACGCAGTGGACTTCAAGTCCGATTTCAAATAGGATAACATCAAATCTGAGTTGAGGTCTGAATACGAAGGTTGTGGACCACGGAAAAACCTTTCCATCGTGGGGTTACACGTCTTTACCGGATTCCTGTAGCTTTGGGAATCTCCGGTTGAAGCCACAGTCCAGATTCAATCTGCACCTAAATTCTGGGCTTTTTATAAGATGGATTTGGATTTGGTGGAATTATTATTGCAAGTTACTTGACTTGGGTGAACTCTTATGATTAATCATTTGTTGCATGATTTACGAAGCTTATTAACTAGATTTCATATAATCAAATTGTGAAGCAATCTTATTTAAACATATTGACTTGATAGGAATTGAAGAATTGTTATTTATGCGCATCATGTATATAATATGTCGTTAACATATGGAAAGTGTGATGGATCTTTACACGCGCATCATGTTCATAATAGGATACTACTTTTGGAAAGATTGATAGATTTTCATATGCGTAACATGTTTATATTATGTTGTCATCATTTGGGAGTCATATAGAAGAATAAATCATGGTCATGAGTATGTTTGATTAATGAATTGAGTTTAGTAGTCCAATACTTAGAGTGTCGCCTCCCTACGGGTAGTATTGTGAAGGGATGTAAGTGCGGTGTTGTAACACCCCCTATCCGTCGCATAGCATATAGCAGTAGGTCCGGCGGGGCCGACGCCATATACCACAGACAGACCGGTGGTTACTTATGGAAACCATCCAACCAATCTCAACGTCCTACACAGAGCATTCTAGCGGAAGCATTTTTAAAGTTGCAAAACAAGAACCCAGCACAAGCATGAATGTCCACTAACAAGATAATAGGAATGTTATTACAAAATACTCAAAAGTCGGCCTTAAGGCCTTACAAAATGTTTCACTTGTCTTTTACATGATTTCCAAACCTCGGCACGCAGGCCGGCCATACATGAACAAAACATAAAACATTTCCATTTGGGCCTTCGAGGGCCAGCTTCGCAAAATGGGCTTTAGCCCGCTATTGACCGCTTGGTCCAGCTGCACCTGCAAGCAAACAAACCACCGCACGGTGGCAAACAAAGCAACGGTCAGCAATGCTGACCAAATTATAACGATCCCGCCCCCAACTCGGGGCGGCGATGCTCCTTCCCTGCATTTCATTAGCACAAGCGAGCAATGCATATAATCATAGCCATTTCATCACAGACGTTGCTCGTACGGCCACACGTCCCGTGCACTCAGGGCACATTCTCGGTGAACCGGTCGATGTTACGTCAATTAAAGCCATTAACATTCCGGACTCACCACCGCCTCTTGACGGCCATTCCTATGAGCAATTTGTCTTCATGGTATTGGTCACGTCAAATTAAGCCATGGACCACCGAAGACCCCCATTTATGCCAACGGCGAGTGCCATGTAACCTTAGGTCTCTCTAACCCGACGACATAAAGCGGGTACGGCTCCATCTAACCCGTGCTCACATCGCAACGACAATTTAAGCCATATGCGCGGTCAAACTTTCACCGAGTCCCATTCTACCGCAAGTCACATAACCCCGTTATGTTCAAGTTGGCTTCAAGCCACCAAGTTGGCAAGACCTCGTGTCCGCCCAGTTTTCCGGGTGCACCTTTGGTTAGTCCCCAAGGCTCCCTGCTGCAATCTACCGCGTAGAAAACCCGAAAACACCAAATAGCACGGAGTCTTCTCCGCCTTATGCAATGCAACATCACCGATCCGGACTACATGTCCGGGTAGGCTTCACCAAAATGCCTATGTCCGTTCTCGCATACGGACGCTAAACAACGGGGACTTTACATATCTACCCGAAGGAACGCCTCCAACTCTTCGCAAACTCGCGAGAGGGGCTTCCTATGCTAAGAAAGAGAGCGATCATGCTCAAAAGTGAGGATCGTTACCCTTGCGTTCCTCTTTGGCGCCATCGAAAGTAATCGGATGGAAATCACCGCACTAGCGTTGCCTCCGCGGATCCGGAGTCGGCTTGCGATTCGGAGCTCCGAAGCTCCTCCAATGGCGGATCTAGCTCCTCTTCTTCTTGCCTTAGCTTTTCTTTCTCCAAGGGTTTGGAGAGAGATCAAGTGGAAAAAGTGAGGGTTTTCTAAGTCAAAACCCGGGTATATCCCTTCAGGAACAACCCCCAGCCATTGGATCCTCAGTCAAAGAAATGAACGGCTTCGATTCGGGACTGAAATGCCCAATCTGGACCGAACACGGCCTGGCACACGCCCGTGTCCAGGGCCGTGTGCCTCATTCGCCGTCAAAATCGAATCACCTGGAACCTCACACGGGCATCGAACACGCCCGTGTTCGAGCTGACACGCCCGTGTTCCAACTGACACGGCCGTGTATCTGGCCGTGTACCCCATGATTTCTCTCCGTTTCCAACCCGAGCGCTGACACGGGTTAGGACACGCCCGTGTCCTTGCCCGTGTCACCTTGACACGCCTGGGCTCCAGGCCGTGTACAAGGTCTCGGCACTTCACGGCTAAGTGTCGACACGGGTCGACACGCCCTGCGACACGCCCGTGTCGCAGGCCGTGTGCCATGTCTCGACACACTGTCGACACCAAAGTGTCGACTTCGCGGGACGAGTGTCGACACGGGTTGACACGCCCTGCGACACGCCCGTGTCGCAGGCCGTGTGCCGTGTCTCGACACAACGTCGAAGCACTGTGTCGACTTCACGGCTAAGTGTCGACACGGGTCGACACGCCCTGCGACACGCCCGTGTCGCAGGCCGTGTGCCCAGTCTCGACACAATGTCGAGACCAAAGTGTCGACTTCACGCCTTAGTGTCGACACAGGCTTGACACGCCCTGGGACACGCCCGTGTCCCAGGCCGTGTGCCTGCAGCCAGAACTCAAACTGGCCCAAATTATTCCCCTTTGCTCCTTTGAGTTTCGGGGCGTTACAACTCTACCCCTCTTAAAAGAATTTCGCCCACGAAATTACATAAAGGGAAAAACATGTACAAAACTAAAATTTGTACCTGAGCGGAACAACTCCGGATATTCGTCAAGCATCGTCTGCTCTCGCTCCCAAGAGAGCTCCTCACGACCGCAATTGTCCCACCGGACTTTGACCATCCTGATCTCTTTATTGCGTAGCCGCTTGACCTCCGAGTCCTCAATCCGCACGGGCTTGACTTTGTCGTTAGCCCACTATCCACCGGCACTTGATTGGCCGCGATCACTTGCGTAGGCTCTTGCACCGCCTTCCGAAGCACCGAAATATGGAATACATCATGTAAACCACTTAGCTCCACTGAAAGCTTCAGCCGATAGGCCGCTTCTCCTACTCGCTCCAGAACCTCGAACGGTCCAAGGTACCTCGGGCTTAGCTTTTTCAATCGTCGCACCCGCGAGACACCCTTGAACGGCTTGATCTTCAAGTATACATAATCGCCCACAGCGAACTCCACGTTCCTGTGCTTGGCATTATAGTACTTTGCTTGCCGGTCCTGAGCGATAAGCAACCTCTCCCGAATGGTTCTTACCAAGGAAGTAGCATCCTCCACTTCCGATCGCTTATACAACTTGACTCGCCCGTTTCTAACCAAGACAACGGCGTGCGACATCTTCTACCATATAGGGCCTCGAAAGGCGCCATCTGAATACTTGCTTGGTAGCTGTTGTTGTATGCGAACTCCACCAAATAAAGGTGGTCCTCCCATTGCTTTCCAAAGTCCAAGACACACATGCGAAGCATGTCTTCCATCGTTCTATTGACCCTCTCGGTCTGCCCATCCGTTTGCGGATGGAAGGCTGTGCTAAACTTCAGCTTTGTTCCCAACATTTGCTGCACCAGCCTCCAATCATTGGACGTGAACCGCCCATCTCGGTCACTCACGATGCTGCGGGGCACACCATGAAGCCGCACTATGTTATCCACATAAAGCTTCGCCAGCTTCTCCACCGGATCATCCTTCCTATGCGGAATAAAATGCGACACCTTTGTTAATCGATCGACCACCACCCAAATGGCGTCGTTCCCCTTCTGCGACCTTGGCAAACCATGCACAAAGTCCATAGAGATGTCGTCGAATTTCCACTCCGGAATAGGCAAGGACTTAAGAAATCCTCCCGGCTTTTGGCACTCCGCCTTTACCAAGGCGCAGGTTTGGCACTTCGCTACATATAGCGCCACATCCTTTTTCAAACCCGGCCACCAAAATAGTTTCTTGACATCGCGGTACATCTTCGTGCTCCCCGGGTGAATCGAGTACTTGGTATGATGCGCCTCGTACAACAACTCCACCCGTAAATTGCCCACACTTGGGACGCACAAACGACCGTCCTTCCACAGCAATCCGTCCTCCACAACGAATTGGGAATTTGACCCATCCAGAGCCTCTATCATGAACTGCTTCATATGAGCATCCATATCCAAAGCCTGCCGAATCCGATCAGCCAGGTCATATTGGACTTCAGTCCAATTCAGCACTGCTTCAGCACTAGATTGTCTATCCACACAAACAATCTCCAACGCCTCCAGCTCCTGCACCAACCGCTCATCATGCACTGATAGCCAATTCGCTTGAGCTGGGGCTCGGCGACTCAACGCGTCCGCAACCGCATTCCCTTTGCCAGGCACGTAGTGGATCTTGAAAGTATAGTCCCCCAGGAACTCCATCCACCTACGCTGCCGCATATTCAGATCTTTCTGATCAATCAAATACTTTAGGCTCTTGTGATCGGTGTAGATATCAATCTTCACACCGTACAAATAGTGTCTCCACAGCTTCAAGGCAAAAATCACGGCCGCCAACTCCAAGTCGTGGACCGGATAATTCCTCTCGTGCACTTTTAGCTGTCTCGAGCCATAAGCTATCACGCTGCCGTGCTGCAGTAGCACGCAACCCAAACCGCTGCCTGAAGCATCGCTATATATCTCATAGCCTTCGGTCCCAACCGGCGAACTCAGCACAGGCGCCGTGGTCAACCGACACTTCAATTCCTCAAAAGCTCGCGCGCACTCCGGCGTCCAAACGAACTTATGCTCCTTCCTCGTCAAAGTAGTGAGAGGTAGCGCTATCCGCGAGAAGTTCTCTACGAAGCGCCTATAATAACCGGCAAGCCCCAAAAAGCTCCGGACTTCTGCTACCGTAGCAAGCTCAGGCCACTCCCGTATCGCAACAATCTTCGCCGGATCCACCGCAATACCCTCTCCACTCACTATATGCCCAAGGAACGCCACTGAGGATAGCCAAAACTCGCACTTCGAGAACTTGGCATACAACTGGTTTCTCCTGAGTGTCTCCAACACCAAATGGAGATGCTTGAAGTGATCCTCCTCACTTTGCGAGTACACCAAAATATCGTCGATGAAGACGATCACAAAATGGTCTAGGTACTCCCTGAACGTCCTGTTCATCAAATCCATAAATACTGACGGCGCATTAGTCAGCCCAAACGGCATGACCGTAAACTCATAATGCCCGTATCTCGTACTAAACGCTGTCTTCGGGATATCACTCTCCCTTATCCGCAGCTGATAGTACCCAGACTTGAGATCTAACTTCGAGTACACCGTCGACCCGACTAACTGATCAAAGAGATCATCAATCCGGGGGATCGGGTACTTGTTCTTCTCAGTCAGCTTGTTTAGCTCCCGATAATCAATACACAACCTCAAGCTTCCGTCCTTCTTCTTAACAAAGAGGACCGGTGCGCTCCAAGGCGAAGAACTCGGGCGCACATACCCTTGCTCCAACAACTCTTGCAGTTGAACTTTCAGCTCCGCCATTTCCTTAGGCGCTAGCCGATACGGAGATCGTGACACAGGCTTTGCACCTGGCACTAGCTCGATCGTAAAATCTATCTCCCGTTGAGGCGGGGCTCCAGGAAGATCTGCGGGGAACACATCAGGGTATTCCGATACCACTGAAATACAATCCATCGCGGGCTTCGGCTTTGCAACCTCCACTAGTGTAAAGAACAGTTCTGCTCCAGCACGAACCGCCTTCACCACCTGAAGAGCAGACATCAACGTCTTGCTCGACCCCTTTAAGCCCGTAAACGTCGTCTCACGACTTGCTCCCAGCTTTACTTCCTTGCTACCGCAATCTATATGGGCCTGCTGCTCCGAGAGCCAGTCCATTCCAAATATGACGTCGAACTCCACCAACGGAAGTAAAGACGCCTGCAGGTCGAACTCCTGCTCCCAATACGAACTTTAACGTCGCGCAGATCCTAACCGCTCGCATCGAACACCCATTGGGCAACAACACATCCAACTTATCCTTCGCCATCGAAGAAGGGACTCCGATGCGTGATATAAATCCTTCGGACAAGAAGGAGTGTGAAGCTCCCGTATCAAAGAGTGCTCGTGCCGGGTTTTCACAAATCAACACAAATCCTAACAAGCAGTGGTAAGGTAACATATACATAACAAGCATATAAAGGAATTGACTTGCTATAAATTAAACCGTACCTGTCACCACATCAGCTTGTTTAATGGCCTCCTGTTGGCCAAGATTGTAGACCCTTGGTTGGGCCGGAGCATAGTGGGATGCGGTCGACTCCACCGCCTTTCCCTTCTCTTCATAGTAGCTCCCTGGCCTCCTCTCGGACTTAGGACGTCCGCTCCAACAATCACGGGCGAAATGCCCCGTCTTGCCACAAGTAAAGCACGCGCCCGGGGTCCGACTCGTAGTCGCCCCAGAAGCGCCAGAAGGAGCTGGACCCGAAGTCCTATGCTTCTTGAAAGCCCTTCGATAGCCGACTTTGAATTAGTCGGCACTCTGAACTCAGATTTCTTTTCACCCAAGCCTTTCTTCGCTTGTACATTCTTCATGTCCTTCTCCAAGGACCGGGCAGTATTGACCAAGGTTAAGAAACCCTGCGTCATCGGCCCGACAGTAACAATCTCAGCTCATCCCTCAAGCCTTCATAAAAACGATTAGTCTTGCGCTCCTCATCCATGATGGTGGAGCTAGCATAACGACTCAACCGCGTAAACTCGTGGAGATATTCATCCACGTTCCTCTCACCCTGCACCAACTTCAGGAACTCATTCTCCATTGAAATCCTCTGAGTAGAAGGGAGGTATCTTGCTAAGAACAATTCCGAGAACTCTTCCATCGGAACGTCTATCAGTTGTCTACCTCTCAATGATGCAGCTCCAAACCTTCCCACCACATCCTCGCTTCCCCGTCCAGCAGGAACGTAGCGATGGTGGTCATCTGCCACTCCTCCGTCTCCGTCGCTGTCATGACTCTCTTCACCCTAGAGAGCCAGTCTTCAGCCTGAGATGGGGTTCCCAACCCCGAGAATAACGGAGGGTTAAAGCTCATTACATGCTTCAACTGCCTCTCAGTCGCCCTCCTTGGCACTATTGGTTCTACAACCACTTGCTCCATCCTCCTCGGCTCAGCCTCTTGAAGAGGTACTTGCTCCAACACAGGAGCGGGCTGCTGCGCTTGCCTTCCAGGCTGCGCATTGATCACGGCCAACACCGCTTCAGCCACCAATCGTATATTTTCAGCCGACAAAGGTGTTGCGGGAGCAACTTCTGGTGCACTACTTGCCTCAGAACCTCGGCGTTCTGACGACGCCCGACACCACTTCGGGTCACCTATAGTGGTACAAAACACCGTTAAGCGACCAAATAACATTGCAAACAGCAATTATAGGAACACGCAGGTTCCTCAAACACGAGTATTTTCATTCCTAAGTGGACATTCATGGGTTCTTTTACTGTTATTACGATGACGCACACAATGTGCTCACCACCCCTTAAAAAGAATTCGCCCACGAATTCACTTAAGCCCGACCAAAACCAGTAGTCTGATACCAAATTGTAACACCCCCTATCCGTCGCATAGCATATAGCAGTAGGTCCGGCCGGGGCCCGACGCCATATACCACAGACAGACCGGGTGTTACTTATGGAAACCATCCAACCAATCTCAACGTCCTACACAGAGCATTCTAGCGGAAGCAATTTATTAAAGTTGCAAAACAAGAACCCAGCACAAGCATGAATGTCCACTAGCAAGATAATAGGAATGTTATTACAAAATACTCAAAAGTCGGCCTTAAGGCCTTACAAAATGTTTCACTTGTCTTTTACATGATTTCCAACCTCGGCACGCAGGCCGGCCATACATGAACAAACATAAAACATTTCCATTGGGCCTTCGAGGGCCAGCTTCGCAAAAAGGGCTTTAGCCCGCTATTGACCGCTTGGTCCAGCTGCACCTGCAAGCAAACAAACCACCGCACGGTGGCAAACAAAGCAACGGTCAGCAATGCTGACCAAATTATAACGATCCCGCCCCCAACTCGGGGCGGCGATGCTCCTTCCCTGCATTTCATTAGCACAAGCGAGCATGCATATAATCATAGCCATTTCATCACAGACGTTGGCTCGTACGGCCACACGTCCCGTGCACTCAGGGCACATTCTCGGTGAACCGGTCGATGTTACGTCAATAAAGCCATTAACATTCCGGACTCACCACCGCCACTTGGACGGCCATTCCTATGAGCATTTGTCTTCATGGTATTGGTCACGTCAAATTAAGCCATGGACCACCACGAAGACCCCCATTTATGCCAACGGCGAGTCCCATGTAACCTTAGGTCGCTCTAACCGGAACGACATAAAGCGGGTACGGCTCCATCTAACCCGTGCTCACATCGCAACGACAATTTAAGCCATATGCGCGGGTCAAACTTTCACCGAGTCCCATTCTACCGCAAGTCACATAACCTCGTTATGTTCAAGTTGGCTTCCAAGCCACCAAGTTGGCAAGACCTCGTGTCCGCCCAGTTTTCCGGGTGCACCTTTGGGTTAGTCCCCAAGGCTCCCTGCTGCAATCTACCGCGTAGAAAACCCGAAAACACCAAATAGCACGGAGTCTTCTCCGGCCTTATGCAATGCAACATCACCGATCCGACTAACATGTCCGGGTAGGCTTCAACCAAAATGCCTATGTCCGTTCTCGCATACGGACTAAACAACGGGGACTTTACATATCTACCCGAAGGAACGCCTCCAACTCTCCGCAAACTCGCGAGAGGGGCTTCCTATGCTAAGAAAGAGAGCTATCATGCTCAAAAGTGAGGATCGTTACCCTTGCGTTCCTCTTTGGCGCCATCGAAAAGTAATCGGATGGAATTCACCGCACTAGCGTTGCCTCCGCGGATCCGGAGTCGGCTTGCGATTCGGAGCTCCGAAGCTCCTCCAATGGCGGATCTAGCTCCTCTTCTTCTTGCCTTAGCTTTTCTTTCTCCAAGGGTTGGGAGAGAGATCAAGTGGAAAAAGTGAGGGTTTTCTAAGTCAAAACCCGGGTATATCCCTTCAGGAACAACCCCCAGCCATTGGATCCTCAGTCAAAGAAATGAACGGCTTCGATTCGGGACTGAAATGCCCATCTGGGCCGAACACGGCCTGGCACACGCCCGTGTCCAGGGCCGTGTGCCTCATTCGCCGTCAAAATCGAATCACCTGGAACCTCACACGGGCATCGAACACGCCCGTGTTCGATCTGACACGCCCGTGTTCCAACTGACACGGTCGTGTATCTGGCCGTGTACCCCATCAATTTTCTCCCGTTTCCAACCCGAGCGCTGACACGGGTTCGGACACGCCCGTGTCCTTGCCCGTGTCACCTTGACACGCCTGGGCTCCAGGCCGTGTACAAGGTCTCGGCACTTCACGGCTAAGTGTCGACACGGGTCGACACGCCCTGCGACACGCCCGTGTCGCAGGCCGTGTGCCATGTCTCGACACACTGTCGACACCAAAGTGTCGACTTCGCGGGACGAGTGTCGACACGGGTTGACACGCCCTGCGACACGCCCGTGTCGCAGGCCGTGTGCCGTGTCTCGACACAACGTCGAAGCACTGTGTCGACTTCACGGCTAAGTGTCGACACGGTCGACACGCCCTGCGACACGCCCGTGTCGCAGGCCGTGTGCCCAGTCTCGACACAATGTCGAGACCAAAGTGTCGACTTCACGCCTTAGTGTCGACACAGGCTTGACACGCCCTGGGACACGCCCGTGTCCCAGGCCGTTGCCTGCAGCCAGAACTCAAACTGGCCCAAATTATTCCCCTTTTGCTCCTTTGAATTTCGGGGCGTTACAGGTGTTGACCGTCACTTGTTTGGTTGTGTTGTGATAGGCATGGATGGATGGTTGGGCTGTGTCCTCGTGCTTACTTCTGAGGCCCCTTCCATGTTATGTTGATGTGGCATTTGCATGCGGTGTGAGTCGACACGCGGGTGTCGTAATCCTAGTTAAGGATAGTGTGCAGGTCTATGGCTCGCCAGTCGTCACACCCAACGGGAGTCGACAGTTAGACTTTGGGCGGTTGGGCTGTGTCCTTGGTGTTCACGTCCGGGGCCCCTTCCGTGCCAAGTGAACGGGTTGGTGTCATCCTCGTGCTTACTTCTGAGGCCCCTTCCGGGTCAACGCAAGGCCAATTCGGGCTCTGTTCTTGTGCACATCTACCCAAGACCCCGCTGGGCCATAGTACGCATGGGCTTCGCTGTTGTGTTCTTAGAGTTGAGGCGTACGGAGGCCTAGGTGAAGTAGTGTGGATACCCGCCTAGTAGTAGGAGTGCCCGTTCTATGTCACCGCCTGGCCACGGCGGCTGATGCCTGAGAGGTTAGCTACTCTCGAAAAGTGGGAACTATAGTCCCGTGTCGACATAGCAATTGCATGGGTGTGTTCATGGGTGAGTCATTGCTAACATTCATAGAATTTCATAACATTGCACAACAAGATCCTCATCGTATAAGTTTGTATGGCACTCTTATACGATGAGTTACCTTATGTACCATCCTTAACTTATAAGTTTGTATGGGCATTCTTATAAGTCAAGTTACTTTTCTGCTGTTACTTATACATGTTAGTTTATTGTAGCTTTTAAATATTTGCTAGAACATGTTATTGATACTCTTACACTACAGCCACCTGCTTGTACTTCTTTTACTTGCATACATATATATTACCCTTGTTCCTTCTCTCCGCCCGATGCCGAGGAGTCGCCGGGGGAGCGGATGTGAAACCACTTAGTCGTTTCGACTAACGGTTGCTACGTCTTCCTTTTAGGAGGTCACGCCGCAGGCAGAGCAGCCGCGGACTACGCAGCAGGACAGCCAGGCCAGGACGACAGGGCCTGAAGTGATGGTGTCGTCGATACCGTCGGTTACGGATGTTAGTATTTTGATACTCTGATGTAGCCCGTTTGGGAAACGATTGGCTGTACTCTGATATATTATAGAAGCATGTTTTAGCTTCTCCCTTATTGATGTATTTGGACATTATTACTTAGTGTGGATTTTGATTTCTCTTGCTTATTATATTTGGTTGGGTTGGCATGTTCTATTGATATTGTTGTAGCCTGCGGAATAGGCGTCTTGTGGTACAGGTTAGCTTGTGTGCCAATGCTATCGCAAGGCAGCTGTTCCGGGCATGAGATCCCCCTTTGTGCCGTGTTTTGAGATCCGAGAGGGGGGTCTTACAAATGGTATCAGTTTGCCATGATCCTCAACTAAAGAAGTCATTCAACAATGGTGTCACCCCCGTTTGATTAGTCAGTTTGAGGATAAACTGACTTAGCGGAAGCAGTGGTGTGCCCATATGTAATTCACGCTAAGTATGTCCAACTTTGACCTTAAGATTAACCAACCTGACCATACGTTTGCATTTTATGTGTAGATTCCAGCGCTCGTTGAGCAGGTAGGAGGCACTCCTACGCCCTCCATACCCACTCCCACTCAGTTCCAACAATCTGAGTTGGGGCAGACGCTCACCTCCATTCTTGATGCTTTTAAGGCGCAACAGCCTCCAGTGCAACAACAGGCCCCGGGCTCTAACTAGCTGAGCACCGTCCGGGCTCTCTCCCCTCCCGCCTACCTTGGGACGGAGTCAGCCGTACGTACAGAGGAATGGCTAGACACGGTTCAGGAGTTGTTGGCTGGTATCCGTTGCTCGGCCAACATGGCAGTGACATTGGCGGTGTCCGTCTTGGATTCACATGCTAAGAGGTGGTGGAAGTCCCTCATGGGCTCTACCTTCCAAGGCCGGGTCTACACAGAGATAAGTTGGAGTGAATTCTCGGATGTTTTCTTGGAGCACTTTATCCCTACATCGGCCCGAGATGAGCTTGAGCAGAGGTTTCTTCTACTAAAGCAGGGATCAAAGTCAGTTACGGAATACCAGCGGGAATTCTAGAATCTCGCAAGGTTTGCGGATTCTTACGAGTTGGATGACAGAGGTTATGTCAAGCGCTTCTACAAAGGGCTGTGAGATCCCCTATGGCAGTCCCTTTTGTTTATAGCGGATGGTAGCTTGGCGGAGATCATTGATATGGCGAAAAGATTGGAGGCGGACCACCTGGGATGTAGTAAGAGGCCTGCGGAGGACGTGATGGAAGCTGGCCCAAGAAATAGAAGGAGGCGGGACGTCAGAGGAGGAAGAGGATATCAAAGAGGTGGAGGGCGTGTCCAACAGAACTATAGAGTGGAGCATCGGGTTCCACAGCCGCCTGCGTTGCCTCCACCCCCACAGCCTCAGCAATATCAACAACCTGAAGGGCGTCGTGGGCTGGTGTGCTTCGAATGCAACCAGTCGGGCCACATCCGACGTTTCTGCCCGCAGCTATATGGGAACGTCCCTCCTGCTCTCCCTCCTGCTCTCCCTCCTGCTCTCCCTCCTGCTCTCCCTCCAGCAGCCCCACGAGGACAGGGATATATGCGTGGTCGAGGACGAGGACCGTGAGGAGGTAACCCCGGCCCTGCTAGGGATCAGGTGTACGCGCTTGACATGGCGCAGGAACGGAACCCACAAGATTTGATTGCATGTATGATTTAATTAATTAACATATTTTCATGGTCAAACTTGAATTGATTAAGACTTACTAGACACCTAGCAATAAGTTTTGGTTATTGGTACTTAGGCACCGTGATTATTGGCGGGAAGACAGCCTATGCGCTATTCGATACCGGTGCCTCACACTCCTTTGTGTCCGAGGATTTCATAAAAGAAGTAGAGGGTGTACAGTACTTTACTGGCATAGCCCGACGAGTATGCCTTCCGGACGGCTCGGAGATGATCGCTCCGCCAAGTGCGAGTTGGAGTTATTTATTGATGGAAAGGCCTTTGATACGCCGGCCACGGTTCTGAGAATACCGGAGTTCGACATCATTTTGGGCATGGCATGGCTGGACTGGCACTTCGTGAGGATCGACTGCGCAGAGAAGCGGATCTATTTAAGACATGGAGACTCCGACGTCATCTTCCAAGGTATTGGCTTCGCGCCGCGTATGATATTATCTTCTGTTCAGGCTATAAAAGCCCATATGAAGGGGTACGAGGTCTTCATGGTTTGGTTCGAGTTGAAGGAAGAAGCATTGGAAGTGAAGGATGTACGGGTAGTTCGGGATTTTCCCGAGGTATTTCCTGAGAAGCTACCAGGATTACCTCCGCATAGAGAGGTTGACTTCCAGATTAATCTAGTACCAGGTGCCAAGCCTGTATCCAAGGCTCCATACAGAATAGCCCCGAAATAACTCGCGGAGTTTAGAGTTCAATTGCAAGAACTGGTGGAGTCGGGGTTCGTTCGCCACAGTTCATCGCCCTAGGTATCTCCTGTACTGTTCGTGAAGAAGAAGGATGGAACCCTGCGGTTGTGTATAGATTATCGGGAACTCAATCGGTTGACGGTGCGGAACACTTATCCACTACCTCGGATCGACGAGTTGTTCGATCAACTAGTGGGAGCACATTGGTTTTCCAAACTGGATTTGCGCTCTAGATACTATCAGTTTAGGATTCGAGAAGGAGACATCCAGAAAACGGCCTTCAGTTCAAGATATGGTTTATATGAGTTCACGGTAATGCCATTTGGGCTCACCAATGCCCCTTCGGCCTTCATGAGCCTGATGAACAAGGTGTTTGAACCGTATTTGGACATCTTCGTCATTGTTTTTATCGACGACATCTTGGTCTACTCAAAGACGGAGGAGGAGCATGTTGAGCATCTAACCTTGGTGTTGAAGAAATTGAAGGAGCACGCCTTGTACGCCAAGTTTAGCAAGTGTGAATTCTGGCTTAAGGAGGTTGCTTTCTTGGGGCATGTGATCAGTGGGGCCAGATTAGCAGTGGATCCAGCAAAGGTGTGAGCCGTGAAGGAGTGGTCGCCCTTGAAGTCGGCAGCTGATGTACGAAGCTTTCTTGGACTTACTGGGTACTGCCGCAAGTTCGTGAAAGGATTCTCCAAGATTGCCCTTCCTCTTACTTCGTTGACGAAGAAAGGTGTGCCATTTGAGTGGACTCCCCAATGTGAAGCGGCGTTCCAAGAGCTAAAGGATAGGCTTACCTCCGCCCCCATCCTTGCTCTTCCGTCTGGGAAGTAAGGATTTCAGGTTTACACGGATGCGTCATACCAAGGGATGGGAGCGGTATTGATGCAGCACGGGCTCGTAATCGCTTATGCTTTAAGGCAGTTAAAGAAACATGAAATCAACTACCCGGTTCATGATTTGGAGTTGGGATCAGTGGTGTTTGCTTTGAAGGTTTGGAGGCATTATCTATATGGAGTCCACTGCGAGATCTTTTCCGATCACAAAAACTTGAAGTATGTCCACTCACAGAAGGAGTTGAACCTGAGACAACGGCGGTGGTTGGAATTTTTATACGACTATGAGTTCACCATGAACTACCACCCCGGGAAAGCAAACTCAGTAGCTGATGCATTGAGTAGAAAAGTTCCAGGCTCTAGCCCAGAGTCTCGGTTGATGAGTATGGAGTTGGCTCGGATGATCGAGGAGATGGAAATTACTCTGGTATTCAAGGCTCCTTCGGCAGAGTATGCGGAGTATTTGTCTAGCATGAGCATAGTTTGTGATATCCGGGACCGGATTCGGGTGGAGCACGGCATGGATGCGGCCTTGGCCCCGGCAATCAAGGCAATTGAAGATGGGACCACCGATGAGTACACACTAAAAGACGGCCTCGTTTATTTTCGTGGCCGGCTCTACATTCCCAAGGGCGGCAAAATCCGGGAGGATATCTTGAGAGAGGCACATTGCTCTCAATATTCTGTACACCCGGGTATTGCCAAGATGTACGCCAGCTTACGGAAGACCATGTGCTGGCCGGGAATGAAGAAGGATGTTCGTTACTATGTTACACATTGCGAAGCTTGTCAAAGAGTGAAGGCTGGATGCAGGAGTCCCGGTGGTTTGTTGCAGTCGTTGCCCATCCTCGAATGGAAGTTCGAGGATATCTCCATGGACTTTGTCCATGGGCTACCTCGCTTCCTCTCCGGGAATGATTCAGTGTGGGTTATTGTTGATCGACTGACAAAGGTGGCCCGGTTCATTCCAATGAAGAAGGAAGCACACGTGGACGTTTTGGTATGCTTATTTGTGGAGCAGTTCGTGCGGTTTCATGGCATGCCCAAGACAATTATTTCGGATCGGGATGGTCGGTTTACTTCCAAGGAGTGGAAGGCGGTGCAGGCGTATTTGGGCTCGTGCCTAACCTTTAATACTGCATTCCACCCTCAGACGGACGGGCAGTCTGAGCGGACCATCAGAACACTGAAGGATTTATTAAGGTTATGTGTGCTGGACAGAGGAGAGTCGTGGGAAAGACTCTTGCCCCTGGTGGAATTCTCCTACAATAATAGCCATCAAGCGAGCATCGGCATGGCTCCCCATGAAGCCCTTTATGGAAAAGGTGCAGGACTCCCTTGTATTGGGTGCAGGATGAAGATCCGAAGGCATTGGGAAATGAATATATAGATGATACTGATGCGGCAGTCAGATTGATACGGGATCGCATGTTGGAGTCTCAAAGTCGGCAGGCGAAATATTACAATAAAAAGCATCGGATGGTGGATTTCCAAGTGGGCGATAAAGTGTTCCTCAAGATTCGGCCGATGCATGGAGTGTCGCGGGTGCGTGGAGTTAAAAAGCTCAGCCCAAGGTATGTTGGGCCTTATACTATACTAGAAAGGATTGGCACGTTGGCCTATCGGTTGGAGTTGCCACCAGAACTAGAGAATCTCCACGACGTGTTCCATGTGTCATCGCTTCGAAAAGCACTGTTGCGGCCCGACCAATATATTCCCACTACTGATGGTGCAGTGGCGTCAGATAGGTCTGTGCGACTAGAGCCGGTGCGTATCGTAGATAGCGAGACGAGAATATTGCGCCGCAAAAGTGTCCCCTTGGTGAAGCTGCTATGGTCCAATCATGTGAAGGAGGAGTACACATGGGAGCCATTGGATTTGATGCAGCAACGCTACCCGGAGTTGTTTGCTCAAGGTAATTTTATTTAAAAAGCATATGTTAAAATTTCCTGTTATGCTTTTCTCCCCACACCCTAAGCCTGATTTCGGGGACGAAATCTTTTATTTTGTTTATAGATTTGTAACGTCCTGAATCGCTCTAGGCCCCTCGTGTGTGTTTTTGAGTCAGGAGGGTTGACTTGAGTCCTGGGAAGTGCAGGGAATTGGACTGCACTTGTGGAGGAGTGGAGAAATCAGTGCAGAGAAGAACACATGTAGTGACACGGGCGTGTCACTACCCGTGTGAATGTGACACGGGTAGAGACACGGGCGTGTCCCTACCCATGTGGCATTGCGTCGAGTTGAACTCGACGAGATGTGTCGAGATTGACGAACGAGACGTCGACATGGGTAGAGACACGGGCGTGTCTCTACCCGTGTGGCATTGTGTCGAGTTGAACTCGACGAGATGTGTCGAGATCGACGAACTGCGTGTCGACTTCGATGAATTAACATGACACGGGTAGAGACACGGGTGTGTCCCTACCCGTGTGGCATTGTGTCGAGTTGAACTCGACGAGGGGTGTCGAGATCGACGAACTGCGCGTCGACTTCGACGAATTAACATGACACGGGTAGAGACACGGGCGTGTCCCTACCCGTGTGCTCCAGTCTACGATTTGGATCGAGATCGACGAACTGCTGAGATCGTCGAAATGTATCCCGAGAAGGACACGGCCAAGGGAACACGGCCGTGTCAACTATTGAACCGACACGGAAACTGTCGGTGCCACTTCGCCCAGGCAGGACACGGGTAAGGACACGGCTGTGTCCCTACCCGTGTCACTTTTCATATATAAGGGGGAGAGAAAACTCTAGCCGTTTCCACGCTCACTTAATCCCTGTTTTCTGAGAGAACTTCTATAGAAAGAGAACTGCAGGAGCAAGTTCTAGGGAGGGAAAATCCACCATCGCCGTGAAGGAGAAGATGCCGCCAAGGAGAATTACGAGATCCATGGCCGAAAATGGAGGAACTGATGGAATCGATGTGAGTTTCCTACCCTCTCCCTTGGTACTAGATCTGTAGATATCTAGGCGAGACGTCGACTCAAAAGAGTCTTGACATGTGAGAAGATGATTTCTCTAGGGTGAGGCCAATCTGGGGCTTGTGCTCTTGGTTAGTGGTGTCTTCAACCTCTCCGATCTTCTATGTGGAGATGGGGGATGGTTTCGTGAAGAGCAAAGGCCTCTTGAGGTTGAATAAGGGTGGAGGAAATTCTGGAATGACTTGGGAAGATCGCCTTGAGGAGGAAGATGAGCCGATGTCGTTCATTCCGCCTTAAGATGCGTGCAGAATCTGTATTCTGCGCGTAGTGAACTTCGTGGCCATTTTTGGGTGTGATATGGCCAGATCTGGGCTTTCGGCTAAACATGAAAGTTGAAGCCTTGGAAATACCTTTCCAACGAATGGTTGCACGACTTCAGGCAAAGTCTGTAGCCACGGGAAAGTCTAAACGAAAATAGTGTTCAACAAATCCTGCATGCAGAAATTGTGTTCTGTACGCAGCGGACTTCAAGTCCGATTTCAAATAGGATAACTTCAAATCTGGCTTGAGGTCTGAATACGAAGGTTGTGGACCACGGAAAGACCTTTCCATCGTGGGGTTACCCGTCTTCACCGGATTCATGTAGCTTTGGGAATCTCCGCTGAAGCCGCAGTCCAGATTCAATATGCACCTTAATTCTGGGCTTTTTATAAGATGGATTTGGATTCGGTGGAATTATTATTGCAAGTTATTTGGCTTGGGTGAACTCTTATGATTAATCATTTGTTGCATGATTGATGAAGCTTATTAACTAGATTTCATATAATCAAATTGTGAAGCAATCTTATTTAAACGAATTGACTTGATAGGAATTGAAGGATTGTTATTTGTGCGCATCATGTATATAATATATCGTTAACATATGGAAAGTGTGATGGATCTTTACACGCGCATCATGTTCATAATAGAATACTACTTTTGGAAAGATTGATAGATCTTCATATGCGTAACATGTTTATATTATGTTGTCATCATTTGGGAGTCATATAGAAGAATAAATCATGGCCATGAGTATGTTTGATTAATGAATTGAGTTTAGTAGTCCAATACTTAGAGCGTCGCCTCCCTACGGGTAGTATTGTGAAGGGATGTAAGTGCGGTGTTGACCGTCACTTGTTTGGTTGTGTTGTGATAAGGCATGGATGGATGGTTGGGATGTGTCCTCGTGCTTACTTCTAAGGTCGCTTCCATGTTATGTTGATGTGGCATTTGCATGCGGTGTGAGTCGACACGCGGTGTCGTAGGGTTAAGGATAGTGTGGCAGGTCTACGGGCTCTCCAGTCATCATACCGACGGGAGTCGACAGTTAGACTTTGGGCGGTTGGGCTGTGTCCTCGGTGTTCACGTCCCGGGGCCCCTTCCGTGCCAAGTGAACGGCTGGGCTGTGTCCTCGTGCTTACTTCCGAGGCCCCTTCCGGGTCACGCAAGCCAGTTCGGGCTGTGTTCTTGGTGCACATCTACCCAAGACCCCGTTCGGCCATAGTACGCATGGGCTCCGCTGTTGTGTTCTTAGCGTTGAGGCGTACGGAGGCCTGGGTGAAGTAGTGTGGATACCCGCCTAGTAGTAGAAGTGCCCGTTCTACTGTCACCGTCTGGCCACGGCGGCTGATGCCTGAGAGGTTAGCTACCTGCTCGAAAAGTGGGAACTATAGTCTGTGTAGACATAGCAATTGCATGGGTGTGTTCATGGGTGAGTCATTGCATAGTATTCATAGCATTTCATAACGTTGCACAACAAGATCCTCATCGTATAAGTTTGTATGGGCACTCTTATACGAAGAGTTACCTTTATGTAACCCGATCCTTAACTTATAAGTTTGTATGGGCATTCTGATAAGTTAAGTTACTTTCCTGCTGTTACTTATACATGTTAGTTTATTGTAGCTTTTAAATATTTGCTAGAACATGTTATTGATACTCTTACACTACAGCCACCTGCTTGTACTTCTTTTACTTGCATACATATATATTACCCTTGTTCCTTCTCTTCGCCCGGTGCCGAGGAGTCGCCGGGGGAGCGGATGTGAAACCACTTAGTCGTTTCGACTAACGGTTGCTACGTCTTCCTTTTAGGAGGTCACGCCGCAGGTAGAGCAGCCGCGGACTACGCAGCAGGACAGCCAGGCCAGGACGACAGGGCCTGAAGTGATGGTGCCGTCGATACCGTCGGTTGCGGATGTTAGTATTTTGATACTCTGATGTAGCCCGTTTGGGCAACTATTGGCTGTTGGATGCTTGGGATCAAGCTTGCGATGTGGCGATTCAGTTAGGAAGTCGGGATTTCAGTTTAACTGCATTTGTTTTGCCAATATCGGAATTTGATGTGATTTTTGGGATGGATTGGCTTGCGGAGCAGCATGCTATGATTGATTGCCAGTCTAAAGAAATCACGTTGGGCCAGAATACCGAACAGGAGACAAAGTTCGCGGGTATGCGAGGAGTAGGCGGGACATTGATGTCTGCACTCCAGGTAGTCAAGGCTGTTCGGAAGGGTGCGGAGTGTTACTTTGCACTGATTCAGGCTATTGAGCCTAAGGCCCATGTTTGTGAGGTTCCGATTGTGGAGGAATTTACAGATGTGTTTCCCACGAATCTCCCTAGGCTACCACCCCACCGGGAGATTGACTTCACGATCGAGTTGGTGCCAGGTGCGAAACCTGTGGCCCGCTCGCCATATCGCGTCGCGCCAAAAGAGATGGCGGAGTTGAAGGTTCAACTACAAGAAATGCTAGAGCAAGGTTATATATGCCCAAGCATGTCACCTTGCAGCGCGCATGTGCTTTTTTTAAAGAAGAAAGACGGTGGGTTGCGGTTGTATATCGATTACCGTGAACTGAATAAGCTGACCGAGAAGAATAAGTATCTGATACCCCGGATTGATGAGTTATTCGATCAGCTGGTGGGCTCGACCGTCTATTCGAAGTTGGACCTGAAGACCACCAGTTGAGAATTCGGGAAGGTGACATTCCCAAAACCGCATTTGGAACGCGTTACGGGCACTATGAGTTCACAGTCATGTCATTTGGACTGTGCAATGCGCCCTCGGTGTTTATGGATTTGATGCACCGTATTTTTTGCGAGTACCTGGATCTGTTTGTGATTGTGTTCATTGATGACATCCTGGTGTACTCGAAGTCGAAAGCTGAGCATGAGATTCACTTGCGGTTGGTGTTGAACACGTTGAGGCAAAATCAGCTCTATGCCAAGTTCTCGAAGTGCGAGTTTTGGCTATTGTCGGTGGCATTTCTGGGCCATGTGGTGAGTGGAGCGGGCATTGCAGTGGATCCAGCGAAGATAAGGGCCATACATGAGTGGCCAATGTTATCTTTCGTGGCCGAGGTCAGGAGTTTCCTTGGACTTGCGGGCTACTATCGAAGATTTGTGGAAAACTTCTCGCGGATTGCTTTGCCGCTAACCACATTGACGCGAAAAGATCAGAAGTTTGTTTGGACGCTAGAGTGCGCACGAGCTTTTGAAGAGCTGAAGATTCGGTTGACTACGGCGCCGGTGTTGTCTTCGCCACGTGAAACCGATGGATTTGTGATTTATAGTGATGCCTCAGGGAGCGGCTTAGGCTGCGTTCTTCTGCAGAATGGAAAGGTTATTGCTTATGGCTCACGCCAGCTCAAGGTGCACGAGCGAAATTATCCCGTCCATGATTTGGAACTAGCGGCGGTGATTTTTGCACTCAAGTTGTGGCGACACTACCTTTATGGAGTGAAGGTGGAGATCTATACAGATCACAAGAGCCTAAAGTACCTATTGGAGCAGAAAGACTTGAATATGCGACAACGAAGTTTGTTGGAGTTCCTTGGGGACTACACTTTCGAGATTCACTATACGCCCGGGAAAGGGAATGTTGTCGCGGATGCCTTGAGTCGGCGGGTTCCGGCTAGAGCAAATTGGTTACAAAGGCATGATGAACGTCTTATCCAGGAGCTGGAGGCGTTGGAGATTTATTGTGTTGACAAGAATTCCACTGCCACTGCATGTTTGAACTGGACTGAGGTGCAATATGACCTTGCAGACCGAGTTCGACGGGAAACGGAGTTGGATGAAGATCTCTTACGCTATGTGAATGAAGGGCCAGAGGGCAAATTCACCTGGAATGACGGCCTTTTGCAAAAAGAGGGCCGTTTGTGCGTCCCGAATGTGGGGAAATTGAGGGAAGAACTGATGTATGAAGCGCATTATACAAAGTATTCCATTCACCCCGGGAGCACGAAGATGTTCAACGATATGAAGAAGCTATTCTGGTGGCCAGGGCTCAAGAAAGTTGTTGCCCTTTATGTATCCAAATGCCAAACATGTGCGATGGTGAAGGCGGAATGCCAAAAGCCGGGCGGTTATTTGAAGTCACTGCCGATCCCAGAGTGGAGATTTGATGATATTTCCATGGATTTTGTGCACGGGTTGCCGAGATCGCAGCGAGGAAATGATTCCATTTGGGTGATTGTTGACCGGCTAACGAAAGTGGCACATTTTCTCCCGAACAGGCGGGATGATTCAGTGGAAAGTTTGGCAAAGTTATATGTTGACCAGATTGTGCAGCTTCACGGTGTTCCTCGGAGCATCGTAAGTGATCGAGATGGGCGATTCATGTCAAATGATTGGAGGCTAGTTCACCGACTGTTGGGCACGAAGTTGACTTTCAGTACGGCCTTTCATCCCCAAACGGATGGCCAAACTGAACGTACCAACAGAACAATGGAGGACATGCTCCGCATGTGCGCCCTTGACTTCGGAAAGAGATGGGAAGATCATCTTTATATGGTAGAGTTTGCATATAATAACAGCTACCAGGCGAGCATTGGGATGGCACCATATGAAGCTCTGTATGGAAGGAAGTGTCGTACTCCCTTGGCTTGGGTAGAAGCGGGCGAAGCTCGGGTTTTTAAACCAAATGAGGTTGATGAAGGAAACTCAACCATACGGACGATTCGAGAGAAACTACTTATTGCTCAAGATCGACAAGCTAAGTACTACAACGCCAAGCACCGGAACATGGAATTTGCGGTTGACGATTGGGTCTACTTGAAGATCAAACCATTCAAAGGTGTCTCCCGGATTCGACGATTGAAAAAGTTGTGTCCAAGATATTTGGGTCCTTTTGAAATGGTTGAGCGAGTTGGCGAAGCGGCTTATCGGCTAGCTCTGTCGGCAGACTTGGGTGGATTACATGATGTATTTCACATCTCGGTGCTTCGGAAGGCCGTGAAAGATCCAGCTCAAGTGATCGCAGATGATCGTGTGCCGGTGGAGTATGGGCTAACAACGAGAGTTAGACCCATTCAGATCGAAGATCGAGCCGAGAAACAGTTGCGGAACAAGACGGTCGGCATGGTGAAAGTCCGATGGGACAACTGCGGCCGTGAAGAACTGACATGGGAGCGAGAGCAAACCATGCGAGAAGAGTTCCCCGAGCAGTTTTTGTAATCTGTAGATAGTGTGTTGTAACATAAAAAGTTGCATGTTATAACATTTTTCTTGCTGGTTACTGATTGCCTTCCTGTATCTGAATTTCGAGGACGAAATTTCTTGTAGGAGGGGAGGATTGTAACAGCCCAAATTTCTCAACAGGAAATTTTTGGGTGACACGGCCTGGGACACGGGCGTGTCCCATGGCGTGTCAAGCTGGAGTCAACGATTTGGCCGCGCGGTCGACGAAATTTGGGGTCGACGGTCGTCGAAGCAGTAGACACGGCCTGAGACACGGGCATGTCTCAGGGCGTGTCGAGGCCATGTCGACGATCAGCCTGGGTGTCGACGTTTTTTCGCTCGACGATGTGTCGAGAGGGGCACACGGCCCAGGACACGGGCGTGTCCCAGGCCGTGTCGTGTGCTCGATGACTTTTGCTCGACGATCGTCGAGTGTCGAGATGTGGTCGTCGAGTGTCGAGAAGTTGAACACGGCCTGTGACACGGGCGTATCACAGGGCATGTCAATTCGGGTCGACGAATTCAGCGCGACGAATTTTGCGCTAGGCCGTGTCTGAGTGCCGTGTATGGGCACACGGCCTGGGACACGGGCGTGTCACAGGCCGTGTGAAGTCTCGGGTTGGTTTGGGATTATTTTCGCCGAGGCACACGGCCGCAGACACGGGCGTGTCTGGGTGACACGGCCCATGACACGGGCGTGTCCCATGGGCGTGTCACTGGTTTGGATCAGTCGGTTGACCACCGCTTGAGGCACACGGCCTGGGACACGGGCGTGTCACAGGCCGTGTCAGGTCAAATTCAGCTTTTCTGGCATTTTTGTGGCCGTCCATTCCTTCAGCTGGGATCCAAGGGCTGGAGCTTCTTTCCTCTTTGCCTAAAGGCCGAAACCTGAGAACTTATTCTCATTTTCTTTAGCCTTCATCTTAAGAGAGAAAGGGAGAGGAAGAAGGAGGAAGAAGAGGAAGGGCTGTTGCTGGTGGTGCTGTAGTTTACCGACGAGAGATCCGAAGCCGGCGTTCTGGAGGAAAAGTTCTTGTGAGCCATTCAAGCTAGCTTTGCGGTCATGGCACTGAAGCGGTCGTCAAGGGTAATGACTTTTTTTCCTAGCCATGGGAAGGCTTCCTTTTGGCATATAGTTGTGATTCTCCGACCAAGAGGTGGCTGATTTTGGGAGTCTTTTGGGTGATTCATGAAATCCCCTTGTTGGCATATAGATTCGGAATTGGAGTATGGAATAGGCATGTTGTGTGAAGCCCATCTGGACAGGTTGGTCTGGATTGGTGATGTTGCATACAAACCGAAGAAGACTCCGTGATAAACGTGTAGTTTAAGGAGTCAACGGGTTATGCCTGCGAAAAGGAGTAGCAGGAAGTACTGGAGTGGTAGTCCAAGAAAATATCTGTGTTATGTTTTGGGTCATACTTGTGGATGAGGCACAGGAAGTACTGGTGCGAACAGGAAAGGCCCTTTGTGATGCTTGATGTCGTAGGGTGTCCACCTGTGAAGCGAGTAACAGGAAGTACTGGCATGGTAGCCAGGAAAGACCCCTGACATTTGTGATTTTGCGGTGTCCACCTGTGAAGAGAGTAACAGGAAGTACTGGGATGCCCAGGAAAGACCCGTTGTTATGATAAGAAAATGGGTATATAGAAATACCCAGGCTGTGTGCCAAGAACGGGATTGGTGAGACCGACCCGCGCCTTGGATAAAGCTATGAGTACGTTGTACTCGAAGAAGGCAAGGCGATTTGAGCAACGGGGGGTGGAGGATCCGACCTGCCCTATGTCCGTCCGACGTGAGACCAAAAGGTGTGGTCTGTTGGAGCGCATAGCAAGAGTCTTAGGCCTGCGCGCCATGACACAATGGGGGGCTACGGGCCATCCCGGTGTAGTAAGACTATAAAACTCCGGCTGCACACCATGGAGTAAATGCTCAAGAGATTTACCGTTGGGTTATGACCCTGATACGGTGGTGGGCAAGAGTTTTGCCGGAACACCAAGAATGTGTCATGAGTGCACGGACCGTTGGGTCTGGTGGCGAACGGTTGTGATGGCATGTGTGCGTAAAAGCACATTAGATGATTTATTGCCATATTTGTGATATGATATGCCTGCAGGGAAGAATACCGCTGCCCCGAGAAAAGGGGTAGGGTCGTTATAATTTGGTCAGCTGAATGCTGACCGTTGCTTTTGTTTGCCACTGCTGGGTGGATTGTCCCTGTACAGGTGCTGGAGAGCCGAGCGGGACGCATAGAGGTTGAGGTTCCTGCTGCTATTGCTGCTACTGCTGCTAGCCCTCGAAGGCTATTTGGAAATGTTGTGTGTTTTCATTTATTGTGGCCGGCCTGCGCGCCAAACTGTTTAGGCCACTATTTGACAACCATGTAAGGCCATAAGGCCAACTCTTTTTACTTATTGTAAGACATTCCTATATCGTATAAAATGTGGAGTTTTATATTTGGGCATTCATGAGGAGTTCAAGTTGTAGTTTAGGCTTCCGCTAGAATGCTTTGTGATAGGTGTGATGCGCTACTCTGGTATCATCATGTACCTTCACCGCCTGTTTTGTGATATATACTGTGGGGCCCCGGCCGGACCTTCTAGAATATACCATATGAACGGATGGGATTGTTACAGTTGTGCAGCAGCATTTTAAATAAATTCCTCTTTTGGAATTATATTTGCTGCTGTTGGTTGAGTCTCATGTTCTTCAGCTTCATGTTATTCACTGTCCTCAATGACTTGTGGAGAGGGATGAGTGGGAACCTCTTCGGTGAGGTTTAGTCCATCCAAAGTCTCACACAAGTGGGGTACCTGCAAGTTGCTAATGGTAGAAACTTCTTTCTCCTTGCAGTACATGTTAGCTCATCAAATGACACATGAATAGACTCTTCAATTTTTAAGGTTGATTTATTGAATACCCTATAAGACTTGCTTACTTGGGAGTATCCTAGAAAAACTCCCACTTCAGCCTTAGCGTCAAACTTTCTAATGTATTTCTTGTTGTTATGGTGTATATAGCATGTACAACCAAATACTTTAAAATAGTTAATTTTAGGTTTCTTCCCTTTGATCAATTCATAGGGAGTCCTATTCTTTAGTTTGTGAATTAAGCTCCTATTCAGGACATAGTTTGCTGTACTTACAGCCTCTGCCCAAAAGGTTAGTGGCATGTATGCATCAACAAGTAATGTACCTGTAGCTTCAATGAGTGTTCTATTTTTCCTTTCAGCTACCCCATTTTGTTGAGGAGTTCTAGGAGCTGAGAAGCAATGTCTGATACCTTCCTTCTCACAGAACTCATGCATAAGAAGAGACTCAAACTCTGTGTCATGATCACTTCTGATCAATGCAGCATGAGTAGATAACTCAATCTATATGGTCCTGAGAAAATCTGTAAGAACCTTGAATGTATCTGACTTTGTTCTCAGAAAGAATACCCAACTGAACCTAGAGAAGTCATCCACAATAACCAAGGTGTAGGATTTCCCTCCTAGGCTTTGTACTGCAATGGGTCCAAAAAGATCCAAGTGTAGCAAGTATAAGATCCTAGGTGAATCACTCTTATTAATTGATTTGAAGCTAGTTTTAGTTTGCTTGCCTAATTGATAAGCCCTGCAGAGACCTTCCTTCTTATAGGGAGCAGAAGGTAGACCTCTAACAAGGTTGTCTTTAGATAACCTAGCTATATTCTTAAGGTTTACATGACCTAATCTTTTATGCCACAACTCATTTTGGTTACTAGTGATATTGAGTAAACAAACATCAGTTTTGGCAGAAATAAAATCTACTAGATATATGTTACCTTGTCTAGTTCCAATTAAAACAGTTTTGTTTTCATTATTAATAATAGAACATGAGGTAGAGTTAAAGTGTACCTGATAACCTTCATCACATAATTGGCTTATGGATATTAGGTTATGTTTGAGTCCTCTTACATATGTTACTCTCTTGAAAGTAACTGTTCCAACCTTTACTGCTCCATATCCTTCAGACTGGCCACTATTTGAGTCACCAAAGATCACCTTTGGTCCTAGCTTGGACTTGTAATTAGATAGATTGTCCTTGCTGCCTGTCATATGCTTGGAGCAACCACTGTCCAAGTACCAGGTCTGACTCACCCTTGGACAACTCTTCACCTGAAATGAAAAACAAAAATTAATTATTCTTGTCCCAGGTCACCTTGGGTCCTTTATTTGATTGAAATGAAAAGCTGGATATAACTGACAAAGTAGGTTGAGATTTATAACCTAAAGGGTGATATCTCCTAGGTGGAATAACCCAATCAGCTACTAGAGTGAATGGTTTATTAGCTGGCTTAGAATTTCTGTAAAAGAAATGATTTATGTTTGGTCCTTCTGGGTTCGACGAGTTTCTGTAAGTTCGTCGACCAGAATTCGACGAATAGGTCTGAGATCGTCGATCTCTGCTCAGAGAATGACAATAGTCATTTTTTGCGCCCCATGTTCATCGACCTCTGCTCGCCGAACCATACAAAGTTCGTCGATCGCAGTTAGATGAGTTGTTATTACTGAAGTTTGCGTTCAGCGTTCGTCGATTTAGGTTCGACGAACGGGCCACATTTCGTCGATCTGAGTTCGACGAATGCTGCTGAATCTTGTTTTTATTTGCTTGTTTTCTGATATATATTGCCCTTGTCTATGGGTTTTGGATTGTTCTCAAACATTGGTTCGTTTATTATCTTCTCTTTTCCCTTGGCAGAAAAAATTTAATGGGTGTTGCAAGGATATTTTTCTTAATTATGGGGGGCAAACCTGATGAAGCACCCAAGCCCAGCTCAACCTATTGTACATTTCAGCAACTGATATCTTTATGGGTGATATCTTTATCCAAGGTTTTAAGCTCATTGATGATTGAGCTCAACCTATTGTACATTTCAGCAACTAATTCAGCCTCATCCTTCTTAAAATTCTCATACAGGGAATATGAGATTTGATCTCCTGTCTTTCCTTTCATCAGCTGAGTCAGCTACCATTTGGTTGAGGGAGTCCCAAATGGCCTTGGCTGAGGTGCACTCAGCCACCTTCTGAAATATGTCATCAGACATTGTCTGTGTCAAGATGTTTATGGCTTTTGCATCAGCCATCTTGGCTTTCCTGTAAGCATCATTATTATTTGGAGGAGGTACTGCAGTCATGTTTATAGAGGTTCTTGGAGAAGCTGCAGGTTCTGGAGGTACTCCTGTTAAGATAGAAGCAAAAATATCTTCATCAATAGAATTCATATACAACTTGATTCTTGCCTTCCAGATTCCAAACTTTTGCAAGTTGCAAACTGGAGGTCTGGTGCTTGCATAATCTTTGTTCTGTGTCATGACTGTGGTTCTACTTTAAAATATGAACTAAGTGATATGTAGATCTAACACAGGATCTTTGGTTCAAGGATTAACTTGTGCAACCAAAGGAACCTTGCTCTGATACCAATTGAAAGTGAAGGTTAGGTCTACAATACTCTAGAGGGGGGTGAATAGAGTATATTAAAAAAAATTTAGTTCCCCAATAAAAGTATTGTTACAGCTTTTGTTGTAAACTGAAAAGGTGCAGTGATAGAAAATTGTAAATCAGATAAAAATCTACCTAATCACAGCCACACAGCAAGAAACAAAAAGAAAAGATAAGCGACCAGACGACACAAGAAATTTATAGTGGTTCCCCCTCAACTGGGTACATCAACTCTTCTACCACCCTTGGTAGGAATCCACTCAGGTTTTTGATCAGGTGCCTGACACCAATGGGTTTTGATCAGGTCCCCAAAAACTAACTCAAGTCTTTTGGAAGGAGACTTGCAACCAGGAATCACTTTTGAAGGGAGATGACAACCCTTTGTACAGGTAAGGGTGAGAGAGTGATTATGTCTTCTCTGTCAACAATCAGAGAGAAGACTTATGTGGAATGATGTTAGCAAACAGCTCCCCCTGAGATGTAGAATGTTTCAGGGAAGATCTGGAGCTTTGCTGTAGGGTGATAGGTCTTCAATCAGAGTTCTGGACAAGCAGTGATGCAGGATCTTCTTGACTGATTTGATATATGTTGTGCTTGGAAGTCCTGGGGAGAATGTTGAAGAAGACGACTCTTGATATAGTATAGTTGTTCTTCTTCTGAATGAATGAATATCACTAACTGTCACTTGTAAGCTTCAGTATCAGTTTTTCTGTGAAGCTTTTCTATTGCTGTATGAGAACTCTAGCAGTCAGTTTTTTTTTGTGACCCTGATTTTCTGACTGAGTATGTTATTGTACTTTTCTCTGTGTGTCTTGTTGCAGATTCTAAAAATCTTCTTTTCTTCTGTCTCTATTCAAAAATTTGAATCCTCTGTAATTAATGCTGACGGCCTGAGAATAATCGGCATTGATGTATTTCCCAACTGTCTTGTGGAAAATCAGCAAGTAATATTCCTGAAGAGGACTGTAATTAATAATTCCTCTAACGGATACATTCAGAGAATGTAGAGCATTAATTACTCAGGAATTTCTGCATTAGAATGAGGACAGAATGCTGGAAATGGCTAAGTCTGGATTCGTCGAACGAATAACAGATTTCGTCGAGCTGAGTTACCAGTTCGTCGAGCTGAGATTTTATATTCGTCGACCAGACATCTTCTGTTCGTCGAGCTGATAACAGAACTTGTATACTTCAGAACCATTGTCTTTTCTATCTGAAGTTCGTCGAGCTGATAATTGAATTCGTCGACTGGAGTTCAGCAACAGTTCTGGACTTAGACAAATAGTTTGTGTTGACTGATATTTTGTATGTCGACATGAAACTTCTGGTGTCGACACAAGTTGGTGTCGACACAAGTTGGTGTCGACAAATAATCTTGGTGTCGACACAAATCTTCTGGTGTCGACATAAGCTCTCTGGTATCGACATAACCTTTTGGTGTCGACCTAAGTTGGTGTCGACACATACCCTAAGTGTCGACACAGATCCTCTAATTCCAGAATTCATCGAGTAGAGTACTGAGTTTGTCGACCTGAGAAGTTGACTTTGTCGACCTGAGAAGTTGACTTCGTCGACCTGAGAAGTTGTGAACTTGAGGTCCAAGTTCGTCGAACTCAGAATCTTGTTCGTCGACCAAAACCTGAAGTTGGACTTAGAAAAATCTGGAGTTACCCTGACTTTAGTTTGTTGAAGTGTCCCAATTTTCGTCGAACAGAGAATGAAGATCGTCGAGCTCAGCTCAGAGAAATATCTCAATATCGTCGAGCTGAGAACGCCTTTCGTCGACCTGAGTTCGACGAACGTGGAACTCATTTTACTTGGTCTTGAAATCTTCTACGTCTTGAGTCTCTGATGGTCTTGTTGATAGCTGGTCCATCTGATATTGACTCTAAGGACTTGGCCTAGACTCTAGGACACAAATTTGACCCTGGCTATACATGTTGGGTCACATCCTAAGTTAGTGAACCTAGCCCAAATCAACTAGGGATCCAACAATCTCCCCCTATTTGGGTAAGGTCACTAATAGACTCAAAACATAAACATAAGGTAAACAAAGCAAGAAAAGGATATATCTGGCAGAGAATTACTAATACATGCAGCAGATATATATGTACATAGGCTTTGTTTAAACAAACAACATAGTTTGAAAGTAAGTGCAGGAAGAAGAGCAAAGAAATTAAAATAAAGTAGGGATTACTTCTTCTGCTTCATCTCTATGGTCTTGTTCTCTTTAGGCTTTTCTCCTGGCTTGGTAAAGATAATCTCACTCTTTGGATCCATAGCTTGTGCCTGTGTCATTGTCATATCAGCTGCCCCAATAATCTTCAGTGATGTAGTTCTAGGGACAACTGCTTCAGGATGGAGTTTCATGTAATCATCAACATTAAACAGTTTATTTGCTTTATCAAATCTTTTTAGTTCTTCCTTCATGTACATTGACATAGTTGTATATTCTGATATGTCTTTGCCTTCAGCTTTTGCTTTATTAATCAAGTACAGACCAACAAGTTCCTGAAATCTATTCATTCTAGCAGTGTTTGCTGTCTCAGGATCCTCAAAAGGAATAGGAGGTGAATCTGGCTTGTTGGGACTGTCAGTTTTCTATTCTGCAGAGAGAGTTGGCTGCTGCTGCTGATGTTGTTGATGTTGTTGATTTCCTGAAGAATGATGTCTTTGCTGACTGCTTCCAGAAGATCTCCCTTGATGTCTCTGATAAGTTTGCATAGGGGCAGATCTCTGAGAGCTAGAGCCAGTGGAACCAGCTGCTGGAGGAGGTGGAGGAGGTGGATCTTTTTTGTATCTATGAACTGGTGGAGGTGAATATTTCCTACTTCTTTTCCTCTCCTTTTGCTGGTTATTAGATAGCCACATCCATGCCGGCATTCCTTTATAAGGAGTGATGTTATGCAAGATGTAGTAGGGAGTGTCAGCTGTTGGATTGGGCTTAGGAATAGGAGGAGGAGCCTTTCTCTTCTTTGACAACATTTGCTTCTTCTTCTTGGCAACTTCTTCATCTGAATCTTCTTCATCATCATCTTCATCATCTTCAGTGCCAGAACCCAGAGGGTTATCATATAAAGCATCTAATGCTTTCAAGGCTTTATCATCAATGATAGCCTTTTCTGTAGCAGGAGTAGAAGTTTCAAAAACTGGAGTTTTAGCAGTAGTTGAAGAAGAGACTGTACAAGCATCAGAAGTAATTGGGACAGAGCTTTCAGCTGCTGCCTTATTTTCTTCTTCAATATTAGCGAAGATTAGCTCATCTATATCTGGCATAGGTGAGTCACCCATCACAAAGATGGGTGCTGAGATAGCTTCTAGAGAGGATGGAATAACTGTAGAGGTTGGAGCAGAAACTGGAATTTCAAAACTGTCACAGAGTTGCTTAGCAACTGCTGGACTAACAGGAGAAGTATAAGGCACAATAGCCAACTGTGTCTTAGTGAATGTTGCTGAAGGAGGATGCATATATATAGTATCAAAAGTTGTCAGCAATTCTTGTAAATTAACTGTGGGATTGATGATAAAATCACCAACAGTTTCATCAATGTCCATATCAGTATCAATAAAATCAATTAAATCAATTAAATCTGTATCTATACAATCTGTATATGCTGTTGTGGGGACTGAAATATCTATTGGTGCTGGAGCTGAAGAATCTGAAGGTGTTGTTGTTGCTTCATCATCAGGCATCTCCCCCTGCCTGGTTTCAGTGGGAACTGAGGTCAGGCCCCTGATTGAGGAGGGGGCAGCAGGGAGGGCAGAGATTTGAGCAGATAAAGATTGAATGGTGGTAGCAAGATGTGTAATGGCCTCTGCTATAAGGGATTTAAGAATGGGAGTTATGATGGTGATGATAGAAGATATGGTAGAGGGGTCCAATGAGAAAGTGGGAAATGATGTTGCAGTTGGTGTGGAAGAGGTGGCAACCAATGATGGAATGGAGGGTGGAACATCATGTATGTGAATGGTTGATGGTGATGAGGATGGAGGGGTGGTATCTTGCATCAAGGTGTCTGTGGGTAGGATGTAAGATGGTATGGAGGATAAATGTGGTGGAAGTGGAGACTGTGTTGGTGTAGGAATGTAGGTGTGTTGAGGTGATTCAGGAGGTGTTGGTTGTGGATTTTCTGGAAGAGGGGAAGAGGTAATGTCAGTGATGTCAAGTGGTGGAGATGGATGTGGAGTGGGAACATGAGTAGGCTGGTGTGATTGGGGTGTTGAAGAAATAATGGGAGAGGGAGTGAGTTGTTTAGCTGGAAGGGTTGCTGGAAGAGAGGGGGAAGTGGGATGAATCTCCTCAGCAGGTGTGGGAGTGGCTTTAACAGCCCTGGTGCCTTTAGAAACTTGGGTGGAAGAGGTAGAAGCCTTAGGGGGCTTGGTGATTATCCTCTCCCACCTGCCAAATAAGGCACAGGTGAGCCTTTTACTGGGATTAATGAATATGGTCGGGGAGACCAGGGATTCAGCAGCCTTTTCCTTGAGGAAGATCCCTAGGATCCTTCCAAAACATACTTCCTTATTGGTATTCTTCTTCTTTATCAAGTCAAACAGTAGTTGTGCCCAGTCTATTTGCTTCTTGTTGACAATGGCACACATGACCAGAAACTATTGTCTGGTGATGTAGTCGTGTGTTGTATGTTTTCCGAGTAGCACTTTACCAACCAAGTCTGCTAAGAATTTATAGGGCGCAGACAGATGTTTCTTCAACAGTTTGTTAGGATTGTCACCAGCATAACCCATAAGATTTAGCATTATAGTAAACTCCTCAGAGTCAATCTCTAATTCCTCCTCTCCAGTTGTCAAACCAAATATTTCAGTTAAAACCGCGGGGGTTAAGGAGGCTGTGTTACCGGCGATTGATCCTTTCATGGTATTGTCTTCAGAAAGCGGTTGAAGTATAGACCCATTCCCTGATTTCTGTTCCGGCAAACTTTATCCTAGTGGTCATCAAGTTCTTCAGATTCTATTCTTCTAGAAGTTACAGAATATATAGAAAGATTAGGTCTGAGTGCTGGAATGATTCGAAGTCGACATCAAATCCAGTGTCAAACTTCATAGCAGCTAGGGCTCCTGCTGGAATCGCCATGGAATCACCTGCAAGAAAGACAGAAAAAACGGCGATCAAGTGCAAGGGAACACAAAGCGCGGGATGGAGGTCGAAGAAAAACCTAGATATAAGGTTTTCCAGAATATGAATCGACAATCTCCGTTCCACGAAAGAAAATTAGTTCTTCGAACTGAGGTCGACGAAATGATTTAATAATAAATAATTCGTCGATCTCAGTCAGGAGACTTGAAGACAATTCGTCGAACTCCGGTCAACGAATATCTTCTGAAGCAAGGTTCGTCGATCTCTGGTCGACGAAACTTGTTTCACTCACAGAGAGTTCGTCGAACTCCGTTCGACGAGTACCTCTCAAACTTTCCCTGGTTCGTCGAATTCCGTTCGACGAACTTTGGAAAATTCGTCGAATGCAGACAGAACTTAAGTTAAGGCTTCTCCATTGATCATTCCCAGCTGATTCAGAAAGAAAGCATGATTTTTCTCATCCAGAAGTTTGGTGAATATATCAGTTTTCTATAAATCAGTGTAGATATAGACAAGCATAATCTTATTTTTGTCTACACACTCCCTAATGAAATGATGTCTTATATCAATATGCTTAGTCCTACTATGGTGAACTAGATTTTGTGCTATGGCTATAGCACTAGTATTATCACAAAATAGGGTGAAATTATTTAAGTTGAACCCATAATCTAGAAGTTGATTCTGTATCCAGAGCATCTGTGAACAACATCTGCCTGCTGCAATATATTCTGCTTCAGCAGTTGAAGTTGACACAGATGTTTGTTTTTTACAGAACCATGATACTAATCTTATACCCAGGAACTGGCAAGTTCCTGAAGTACTTTTTCTATCTACCCTGCATCCAGCAAAATCAGCATCAGTGTATCCAGTTAACTCAAATTCTGATTCAGCAGGATACCAAAGGCCTAGATCAGGACAACTCTTTATATACCTTAAAATCCTTTTTAAGAAAATAAGATGAGATTCTTTAGGGTTCACTTGGAACCTAGCACAAAGGCATTTAGCAAACATAATATCTGGCCTACTTATTGTGAGGTATAATAGGGACCCAACAATGCCCCTATAAAGTTTCTGATCTACTGGTTTTCCTGGTATATCAGAGTCCACAATAGTATTGATTGCCATATGAGTTTTCTTAGCTGAGGCATCAGCCATCCCAAACTTCTTTAGAAGTTCTCTAGCATATTTTGCTTGAGAGATGAAGATGCCATCAGGGAGTTGTTTCACTTGGAGACCAAAGAAATATGAAAGCTCTCCCATGCTACTCATTTCAAATTTAGAATGCATGAGGTCAGAAAACCTCTTGCATAATTTTGAATCTGTAGAGCCAAATATGATGTCATCTACATAGATTTGTACTAACAAAATTTGGTCCTTATGATATCTAATGAAAAGGGTTTTATCTACAGTTCCTCTTGTAAATTTATGCTCTAATAAGAAACTTGTCAAGGTCTCATACCAAGCTCTTGGAGCTTGCTTTAGACCATAAAGAGCCTTATTTAATCTAAAAACATAAGAGGGATGAGTTGGAGAAACAAAACCTGGAGGTTATTCTACATAAACCTCTTCTTGTAGCACTCCATTTAAGAAGGCACTTTTCACATCCATTTGAAAGACTTTGAACTTTTTGAATGCAGCATAGGCAAGGAAGATCCTTATAGCTTCCAACCTTGCAACTGGTGCAAAGGTCTGATCATAGTCAATGCCTTCCTCTTGCCTATATCCTTGAGCAACAAGCCTAGCCTTGTTCCTCACAATACCTCCTTGGGCATCAAGCTTATTCCTGAAAACCCATTTGGTTCCAATAACTAGGTAGTTTTGGGGTCTTGGAACCAAATCCCAAACTCTACATCTCTCAAATTGGTTTAATTCCTCTTGCATTGCAAGGATCCAGTGGGGATCTTGCTCAGCATCATGAATGGTTGGAGGTTCAACCTGAGAGAGAAAGCAGGCATGCATCAAGTCTTGGTTGAGTTGATGCCTTGTCTGTACACCTGCTGATATGTCTCCAATTACTTGAGATCTGGGGTGATCCCTAAGTGTGACAAAATCAGTAGGTGGAGTTGGTTGTTGTAACAGCCCAAATTTCTCAACAGGAAATTTTTAGGTGACACGGCCTGGGACACGGGCGTGTCCCAGGGCATGTCAAGCTGGAGTCGACGATTTGGCCGCGAGGTCGACGAAATTTGGGGTCGACGGTCATCGAGCAGTAGACACGGCCTGAGACACGGGCATGTCTCAGGGCGTGTCGAGGCCATATCGACGATCGGCCTGGGTGTCGACGTTTTTTCGCTCGACGATGTGTCGAGAGGGGGCACACGGCCCAGGACACGGGCGTGTCCCAGGCCGTGTCGTGTGCTCGACGACTTTTGCTCGACGATCGTCGAGTGTCGAGATGTGGTGGTCGAGTGTCGAGAAGTTGAACACGGCCTGTGACACGGGCGTGTCACAGGGCGTGTCAATTCGGGTCGACGAACTCAGCGCGACGAATTTTGCGCTAGGCCGTGTATGAGTGCCGTGTATGGGCACACGGCCTGGGACACGAGCGTGTCACAGGCCGTGTGAAGTCTCGGGTTGGTTTGGGATTATTTTCGCCGAGGCACACGGCCGTAGACACGGGCGTGTCTGGGTGACACGGCCCATGACACGGGCGTGTCCCATGGGCGTGTCACTGGTTTGGATCAGTCGGTTGACCACCGCTTGAGGCACACGGCCTGGGACACGGGCGTGTCACAGGCCGTGTCAGGTCAAATTCAGCTTTTCTGGCATTTTTGTGGCCGTCCATTCCTTCAGCTGGGATCCAAGGGCTGGAGCTTCTTTCCTCTTTGCCTAAAGGCCGAAAACTGAGAACTTATTCTCATTTTATTTAGCCTTCATCTTAAGAGCGAAAGGGAGAGGAAGAAGGAGGAAGAAGAGGAAGGGCTGCTGCTGGTGGTGCTGTAGTTTACCGACGAGAGATCCAAAGCCGGCGTTGCGGAGGAAAAGTTCTTGTGAGCCATTCAAGCTAGCTTTGCGGTCATGGCACCGAAGCGGTCGTCAAGGGTAATGACTTTTCTTCCTAGCCATGTGAAGGCTTCCTTTTGGCATATAGTTGTGATTCCTCCACCAAGAGGTGGCTGATTTTGGGAGTCTTTTGGGTGATTCATGAAATCCCCTTGTTGACATATAGATATGGAATTGGAGTACGGAATAGGCATGCTGTGTGAAGCCCATCTGGACAGGTTGGTCTGGATTGGTGATGTTGCATACGAACCGGAGAAGACTCCGTGATAAACGTGTAGTTTAAGGAGTCAACGGGTTATGCCTGCGAAAAGGAGTAGCAGGAAGTACTGGAGTGTTAGTCCAGGAAAATATCTGTGTTATGTTTTGGGTCATACCTGTGGATGAGGCACAGGAAGTACTGGTGTGACCAGGAAAGGCCCTTTGTGATGCTTGATGTCGTAGGGTGTCCACCTGTGAAGCGAGTAACAGGAAGTACTGGCATGGTAGCCAGGAAAGACCCCTGACATTTGTGATTTTGCGGTGTCCACCTGTGAAGAGAGTAACAGGAAGTACTGGGATGCCCTGGAAAGACCCGCTGTTATGATAAGAAAATGGGTATAGAGAAATACCCAGGCTGTGTGCCAAGAACAGGATTGGTGAGACCGACCCGCGCCTTGGATAAAGCCATGAGTACGCTGTACTCGGAGAAGGCAAGGCGATTTGAGCAGCGGGGGGTGGAGGATCCGACCTGCGCTATGTCCGTCCGACGTGAGACCAAAAGGTGCAGTCTGTTGGAGCGCATAGCAAGAGTCTTAGGCCTGCGCGCCATGACACAATGGGTGGCTACGGGCCATCCCAGTGTAGTAAGACTATAAAACTCCGGCTGCACGCCATGGAGTAAATGCTCAAGAGATTTACCGTTGGGTTATGACCCTGATACGGTGGTGGGCAAGAGTTTTGTCAGAACACCAAGAATGTGCCCTGAGTGCACGGACCGTTGGGCCGGGTGGCGAACGGTTGTGATGACATGTGTGCGTAAAAGCACATTAGATGATTTATTGCCATATTTGTGATATGATATGCCTGCAGGGAAGAATACCGCTGCCCCGAGAAAAGGGGTAGGGTCATTATAATTTGGTCAGCTGAATGCTGACCGTTGCTTTTGTTTGCCACCGCTGGGTGGATTGTCCCTGTATAGGTGCTGGAGAGCCGAGCGGGACGCATAGAGGTTGAGGTTCCTGCTGCTGTTGCTGCTACTGCTGCTAGCCCTCGAAGGCTATTTGGAAATGTTGTGTGTTTTCATTTATTGTGGCCGGACTGCGCGCCAAACTGTTTAGGCCATATTTGACAGCCATGTAAGGCCATAAGGACAACTCTTTTTACTTATTGTAAGACATTCCTATATCGTATAAAATATGGAGTTTTATATTTGGGCATTCATGAGGAGTTCAAGTTGTAGTTTAGGCTTCCGCTAGAATGCTTTGTGATAGGTGCGATGCGCTACTCTGGTATCATCATGTACCTTCACCGCCTGTTTTGTGATATATACTGTGGGGCCCCGGCCGGACCTTCTAGAATATACCATATGAACGGATAGGATTGTTACAGTTGTGCAGCAGCATTTTAAATAAATTCCTCTTTTGGAATTATATTTGTTGTTGTTGGTTGAGTCTCATGTTCTTCAGCTTCATGTTATTCACTGTCCTCAATGACTTGTGGAGAGGGATGAGTGGGAACCTCTTGGATGAGGTTTAGTCCATCCAAAGTCTCATACAAGTGGGGTACCTGTAAGTTTCTAATGGTAGAAACTTCTTTCTCCTTGCAGTACATGTTAATCTCATCAAATGACACATGAATAAACTCTTCAATTTTTAAGGTTGATTTATTGAATACCCTATAAGACTTGTTTACTTGGGAGTATCCTAGAAAAACTCCCACTTCAGCCTTAGCTTCAAACTTTCTAATGTATTTCTTGTTGTTATGGTGTATATAGCATGTACAACCAAATACTTTAAAATAGTTAATTTTAGGTTTCTTCCCTTTGATCAATTCATAGGGAGTCCTATTCTTTAGTTTGTGAATTAAGCTCCTATTCAGGACATAGTTTGCTGTACTTACAGCCTCTGCCCAAAAGGTTAGTGGCATGTATGCATCAACAAGTAATGTACCTGTAGCTTCAATGAGTGTTCTATTTTTCCTTTCAGCTACCTCGTTTTGTTGAGGAGTTCTAGGAGCTGAGAAGCAATGTCTGATACCTTCCTTCTCACAGAACTCATGCATAAGAAGAGACTCAAACTCTGTGTCATGATCACTTCTGATCAATGCAACATGAGTAGAGAACTCAATCTATATGGTCCTGAGAAAATCTGTAAGAACCTTGAATGTATCTGACTTTGTTCTCAGAAAGAATACCCAACTGAACCTAGAGAAGTCATCCACAATAACCAAGGTGTAGGATTTCTCTCCTAGGCTTTGTACTGCAATGGGTCCAAAAAGATCCAAGTGTAGCAAGTATAAGATCCTAGGTGAATCACTCTTATTAATTGATTTGAAGCTAGTTTTAGTTTGCTTGCCTAATTGACAAGCCCTGCAGAGACCTTCCTTCTTATATGGAGCAGAAGGTAGACCTCTAATAAGGTTGTCTTTAGATAACCTAGCTATATTCTTAAGGTTTACATGACCTAATCTTTTATGCCACAACTCATTTTGGTTACTAGTGATATTGAGTAAACAAACATCAGTTTTGGCAGAAATAAAATCTACTAGATATATGTTACCTTGTCTAGTTCCAATTAAAACAGTTTTGTTTTCATTATTAATAATAGAACATGAGGTAGTGTTAAAGTGTACCTGATAACCTTCATCACATAATTGGCTTATGGATATTAGGTTATGTTTGAGTCCTCTTACATATGTTACTCTCTTGAAAGTAACTGTTCCAACCTTTACTGCTCCATATCCTTTAGACTGGGCACTATTTGAGTCACCAAAGATCACCTTTGGTCCTAGCTTGGACTTGTAATTAGATAGATTGTCCTTGCTGCCTGTCATATGCTTGGAGCAACCACTGTCCAAGTACCAGGTCTGACTCACCCTTGGACAACTCTTCACCTGAAATGAAAAACAAAAATTAATTATTCTTGTCCCAGGTCACCTTGGGTCCTTTATTTGGTTGAAATGAAAAGCTGAATATAACTGACAAAGTAGGTTGAGATTTATAACCTAAAGGGTGATATCTCCTAGGTGGAATAACCCAATCAGCTACTGGAGTGAATGGTTTATTAGCTGGCTTAGAATTTCTATAAAAGAAATGATTTATGTTTGGTCCTTCGGGGTTTGACGAGTTTCTGTAAGTTCGTCGACCAGAATTCGACGAATAGGGCTGAGATCGTCGATCTCTGCTCAGAGAATGATAATAGTCATTTTTTGCGCCACATGTTCATCGACCTCTGCTCGCCGAACCATACAAAGTTCGTCGATCGCAGTTAGATGAGTTGTTATTACTGAAGTTTGCGTTCAGCGTTCGTCGATCTAGGTTCGACGAACGGGCCACATTTCGTCGATCTGAGTTCGATGAATGCTGCTGAATCTTGTTTTTATTTGCTGTTTTCTGATATATATTGCTCTTGTCTATGGGTTTTGGATTGTTCTCAAACATTGGTTCGTTTATTATCTTCTCTTTTCCCTTGGCAGAAAAAATTTAATGGGTGTTACAAGGATATTTTTCTTAATTATGGGGGGCAAACCTGATGAAGCACCCAAGCCCAGCTTGCCATTTAATCTGGCATTTACTGTGCTTGTTATGTCCATCAGCTTGAGACTTATTCCATTGAGAGATTGCTCAAGTTGTTTAGCCTCACATAAATCAGATTTTAATTTAATTATCTGCTCATTTGCTAAAGTTAGTTGATCTTTTAGTTTAAGATTTTCTGAGTTAACAGATTCAAGGTTTCCTAGTTCTTCTCCAAGGGTTTTTATTTCTTTCTCTGAATTAATTAAATCTAAACACATAATTTTGAATTCAAATTTAAATGAATCAGAATTAAAATTAAAACTTGAAAGAACCTGATCTGCCTCTGACTCTAAGGCTGCCTCATCTTAAGATTCACTTTCGGATCCTGAACTGCTCCTAGAGGCATCAATTGCCATAAGACAGACCTCCTTGTTTCTTTCTTCTTCCTCTTCTTCAATTGAGCTGGAAGAGGATGATCCTTCTTCAGTATCACTCCATGATTCAGCAACAAAGCCTTTGTCTCTCTTTTTGTACTTGCTGGAGGTGGGTCTGCCGCTGTGTTTTCTCCTGAAGTCTTTTTCTCTGCTTTTCTCCTTCTTTGGCTTTCTGGACATTCAGGACATTCAGAGATGTAATGTCCAGGCTTTCTACATCCAAAGCACACAACCTCCTTGGTTGGTGTCTTGTCAAATTTGGGCTTATCATCCTGTCTGGATGATTTTCTTCTGAATTCCTTTCTAGCCATCTTATAAAATCTTTTTGCAAAGAGTCTCATTAGTTCTTCATTTGATGTTGAGATCTCACCTTCCTCTGATGCCTTGAAAGCTATACTGTGATCTTTTCTCACTGGAGTTGTTGACTTCTGTTAAGCTGCTTCTCTTGATTTAATCAACTATTCATAAGACTTTAGTTTGTCTAGCAGAGATTCAGTTGATATCTCATTTAGGCTTCTGGCTTCTTTGATAGGCCAGGTTCTTGAGTCCCAAGAGCTAGGGAAGCACATCAAGATTTTGTCATTCACCTCTGTAAGGTGATATCTTTATCCAAGGTTTTAAGCTCATTGATGATTGAGCTCAACATATTGTACATTTCAGCAATTGATTCAGCCTCATCCTTCTTAAAATTCTCATACAGGGATATGAGATTTGATCTCCTGTCTTTCCTTTCATCAGCTGAGTCAGCTACCATTTGGTTGAGGGAGTCCCAAATGGCCTTGGCTGAGGTGCACTCAGCCACCTTCTGAAATATGTCATCAGACATTGTCTGTGCCAAGATGTTTATGGCTTTTGCATCAGCCATCTTGGCTTTCCTGTAAGCATCATTATTATTTGGAGGAGGTACTGCAGTCATGTTTATAGAGGTTCTTGGAGAAGCTGCAGGTTCTGGAGGTACTCCTGTTAAGATAGAAGCAAAAATATCTTCATCAATAGAATTCATATACAACTTGATTCTTGCCTTCCAGATTCCAAACTTTTGCAAGTTGCAAACTGGAGGTCTGGTGCTTGCATAATCTTTGTTTTGTGCCATGACTGTGGTTCTACTTTAAAATATGAACTAAGTGATATGTAGATCTAACACAGGATCTTTGGTTCAAGGATTAACTTGTGCAACCAAAGGAACCTTGCTCTGATACCAATTGAAAGTGAGGGTTAGGTCTACAATACTCTAGAGGGGGGGTGAATAGAGTATTAAAAAAATTTTAGTTCCCCAATAAAAGTGTTGTTACAGCTTTTGTTGTAAACTGAAAAGGTGCAGTGATAGAAAATTGTAAATCAGATAAAAATCTACCTAATCACAGCCACACAGCAAGAAACAAAAAGAAAAGATAAGCAACCAGACGACACAAGAAATTTATAGTGGTTCCCCCTCAACTGGGTACATCCACTCTTCTACCACCCTTGGTAGGAATCCACTCAGGTTTTTGATCAGGTGCCTGACACCAATGGATTTTGATCAGGTCCCCAAAAACCAACTCAAGTCTTCTGGAAGGAGACTTGCAACCAGGAATCACTTTTGAAGGGAGATGACAACCCTTTGTACAGGTAAGGGTGAGAGAGTGATTATGTCTTCTCTGTCAACAATCAGAGAGAAGACTTATGTGGAATGATGTTAGCAAACAGCTCCCCCTGAGATGTAGAATGTTTCAGGAAAGATCTGGAGCTTTGTTGTAGGGTGATAGGTCTTCAATTAGAGTTCTGGACAAGCAGTGATGCAGGATCTTCTTGTCTGATTTGATATATATTGTGCTTGGAAGTCCTGGGGAGAATGTTGAAGAAGAAGACTCTTGATATAGTATAGTTGTTCTTCTTCTGAATGAATGAATATCACTGCCTGTCACTTGTAAGCTTCAGTATCAGTTTTTGTGTGAAGCTTTTCTATTGCTGTATGAGAACTCTAGCAGTCAGTTTTTTTTGTGACCCTGATTTTCTGACTAAGTATGTTATTGTACTTTTCTCTGTGTGTCTTGTTGCAGATTCTAAAAATCTTCTTTTCTTCTGTCTCTATTCAAAAATTTGAATCCTCTGTAATTAATGCTGACGGCCTGAGAATAATCGGCATTGATGTATTTCCCAACTGTCTTGTGGAAAATCAGCAAGTAATATTCCTGAAGAGGACTGTAATTAATACTTCCTCTAACGGATACATTCAGAGAATGTAGAGCATTAATTACTCAGGAATTTCCGCATTAGAATGAGGACAGAATGCTGGAAATGGCTAAGTCTGGATTCGTCGAACGAATAACAGATTTCGTCGAGCTGAGTTACCAGTTCGTCGAGCTGAGATTTTGTATTCGTCGACCAGACATCTTCTGTTCGTCGAGCTGATAACAGAACTTGTATACTTCAGAACCTTTGTCTTTTCTATCCGAAGTTCGTCGAGCTGATAATTGAATTCGTCGACTGGAGTTCAGCAACAGTTCTGGACTTAGACAAATAATTTGTGTTGACTGATATTATGTATGTCGACATGAAACTTCTGGTGTCGACACAAGTTGGTGTCGACAAATAATCTTGGTGTCGACACAAATATTCTGGTGTCGACATAAGCTCTCTGGTATCGACATAATCTTTTGGTGTCGGCCTAAGTTGGTGTCGACACATACCCTAAGTGTCGACACAGATCCTCTAATTCCAGAATTCATCGAGTAGAGTACTGAGTTCGTCGACCTGAGAAGTTGACTTCGTCGACCTGAGAAGTTGACTTCGTCGACCTGAGAAGTTGTGAACTTGAGGTCCAAGTTCGTCGAACTCAGAATCTTGTTCGTCGACCAAAACCTGAAGTTGGACTTAGAAAAATCTGGAGTTACCCTGACTTTAGTTTGTTGAAGTGTCCCAATTTTCGTCGAACAGAGAATGAAGATTGTCGAGCTCAGCTCTGAGAAATATCTCAAGATCGTCGAGCTGAGAACGCCTTTCGTCGACCTGAGTTCGACGAACGTCGAACTCATTTTACTTGGTCTTGAAATCTTCTAAGTCTTGAGTCTCTGATGGTCTTGTTGATAGCTCGTCCATCTGATATTGACTCTAAGGACTTGGCCTAGACTCTAGGACACAAATTTGACCCTGGATATACATGTTGGGTCACATCCTAAGTTAGTGAACCTAGCCCAAATCAACTAGGGATCCAACAAGCTTGCTTTAGTCTGTATACATGATCTGGGTGATTACCATTCTTAAAGCAAGGTGGTTGCTCAACATACACTTCCTCTTTAATATATTCATTTAGGAATGCGCTCTTAACATCCATTTAATACAACTTTATTTACTTAAAACTTGCAAATGCCAAAAACATATGAATGGCCTTAAGACATGCAACTGGTGCAAAAGACTCCTCAAAATCCACACCTTCAATTTGAGAGTATCCCCGAGCGACCAACCGTGCCTTATTTCTAGTTATCCTAGAGTCCCCATCAAGCTTATTTTTATACACCCACTTCAAGCATATAACTGGATGGTTATCAGGACGCTCCATCAATATCCAAACTTTGCTTCACTCGAATTGATTCAATTCCTTGATCATAGCCAAGAACCAAGACTTATAATTCAATGATTCAGAGATATTCTTTGGTTCTATTTCAGATATAAAACATAAATTTGAGAGAGATTCATGCACGGCTGAGCAAGTTCTAACCCCATGTGAAGGCTCTCCTATTACTAGTTCTCATGGATGTTGTTTTGAAAAATTTAGTGTGCTCGGGGGTTTATTTCCTTTAATGCAAGTTGGATCATCTACTATTTCCTCTCTCTCTATAATCTCATCTTCCAATGGCACATCGTCATCAACATCCTCTTTATTTGATCTAGATTCCATATTTGGTGTATTCTCATCAAAGTGAACATGAAAGTTCAGGAAGTATGCTTGATACCGCCTGAAGGTGTTAGTTAGATCAGATATACTCTAGAGGGGGGTGAATAGAGTATGTTGGTGATTTTAAAACTTTTACAACTGTTGTTGTATTTTAGGTGTGTGTGTAGGGAAGCAAATACAATAAACCAAGATGCAGCAACTATCTAATCACAATACATTCACAGAGCAAGGCCAGAAAACAAAAAGAAAAGAAAGCAACCAGACGACACAAGAATTTTATAGTGGTTCCCCAAATCTGGGTAGTCCACTCTTCTACCACCCTGGTAGGAATCCACTGCAGGAAGGAGTTGATCAGGTGTCCTGGCACCAATGGGGTTTTGATCAGGTTCCCAAAAACCAAACCCTCAAGTCTTTTGGAGGGAGACTTGCAACCAGAATAATTTTGAAGGGAATTAAAACCCTGTACAGAGGTGGAGTGAGAGGGTGATGAGTTCTTCTCTTTCTCACGTCAAATGAGAACTTGTGGATTGTTGTTTAGCAGCTTTCCTCCCCCTGAGATGTAGAATGAATCAGGAAGAATGCTGGAGCACTGCTTCAGGGTGATAGGTCTTCAAAGACCTAGATTTCCTGGTCCAGAGAAAGTCTCCAGGAACTTCTTGCAACTGATATGAATGTATTGTCTTTGAAGTTATCCTGAGTAAAAGCAGATGAAGAAGACTCTTGATATTGATGTAGTGTTCTTCTTCTTCTTCTTCTTGATCAGTTTCTCTCTGGGCCAAGAATGAATTCCATTTTCTGTGTTGTCTGAATCACTGTCTGTCTTTTTTTGTTGTATATCTCTCCCTGTATTACTCACTCTTTCTGTATATCTCAATGTCTCATAAGAAACATTCGAATTTTGAATATAGAGCAGTAATGGCAGACGGCCTGGAAAGGAAGCAGCAATTAATTATTTCTCCAACTGTTTCCATGGGAAAATGGCATGTAATAATCCAGGATTAACTTCGCATTCTAACGGTAGTATTCTGGGAAGAACTGCCATTAAATGTTCAGGAATCAGCGCCATGGAATGAGACGGGAACGGAAGAAGACCTAGTCTGGAGTCGTCGACCGAAGAACATAATTCGTCGAATTGAGTTTTGAGTTCGTCGAGCTGAGCCTGAGTTCGTCGAGCTAAGCTGAGTTCGTCGAGCTGAGCTGAGTTCGTCGAGCTGACAGTCTTCATTCGTTGAACAGACAATCTTCAATATCAGACAATCTTTATTCGTTGAGCAGAGAACTAAATTCGTCGAGCTGAGAACTGAAGTCGTCGACCTGAGAATCTGAGAACTTGAGGTCCAAGTTCGTCGAGCTCAGAAAGTAATTCGTCGACCAAAGCTTCAAGTTGGACTTAGAGAAATTCTGAAGTAGTCCTGATAATGCTTGAAGTAGAATCCCGGTGTTCGTCGAACAAAGAACACAGTTCGTCGAGCTCAGCACTACGAATTGTCTCACGATCGTCGAGCGCAGAACTCCCTTCGTCGAGCTGAGTTCGACGAACGTCGAACTCATTTCACTTAGTCTGAAAAACTGATAGATCTGGAGTTCCTGATGGTCTTGAGGAAGGCTGGTCCATCTGAAGTTGAGATAGAGGACTGTCCTAGACTCTAAGACATAAACTTGACCCAGACTATACATGATGGGTCACATCCTAAGTTAGTGGACCTAGCCCAAATCAACTAGGGATCCAACAATCTCCCCCTATTTGGGTGAGGTCACTAACAGAGACTCCAAGCAAAGAACAAAGCAAAATTAAGAGATATATCTGGCAGAGAATTTACAACACATGCATCAGATATATATATACATACAAGCTTTGTTTTAGTATAAGATATAGTCTGAAATAGAAGCAGAAATGGAATAACCACAAAATTACTTCTCTGTCTTCTTCTGTTTTAGCTTGTCTCCTGGTGCTTTATCTCCTGGCTTTTAGAAAATGATTTCCCTATTGGGATCTGAAGCTTGAGTCATGGTCATAGTCATATCAGCTGCCCCTATGATGTTCAGTGAAGTGGCTCTGGGGATAACTGCTTCTGGGTGAAGATGCATGTACTCATCAACATTGAGTAGCTTGTTTCCTTTCCCAAATCTCTTTAGCTCATCTCTCCTGTATTGAGACATAGTAGTTAAGCCTGTTGTGACCTTGCCTTCAGCTTTAGCTTTGTTGATTAGAGATAAGCCATGAGCTCTTGAACCTTGCCATTCTGGCTGTATTGGCTGTTTCTGGATCTTCAGGAGGAGAATATGTAACATCCCATTTCCAACTAGACCCCTAAGAGTTGTTTTTGGCCATGACAGGTCATGACAAAACCCTAGGAAGCCAGAAATGAGCCAAGAGATAAGGCCAAGGTGGGGATCACCATGGTCTGCAAATAGTAGAATTTTGAACAATGGTTTAGAATGACAATGGGGCTTCACCATGGCCCCAAGACCCTACCACAACACTCCCAACATTTTGGGAGACCCACTAAGCCAAAAGGACCCATTAGGGCCAACCCAAGAGGCCTAGTTGACCAAGGTCAACCCTAGCCCTGAATAGGTCAACCTAGCCTACATAGGGCCAATTGACCCACTCCTAGTCTAGAGGACCCCACCTATGCCCTCCTAACCCTAAAGTGAGGTCAATGGGTCACTAAGGCACATTGGGGTCAGCCCTAGAGGCCAGGTTGACCCAAGTCAACTCAAGCCCTAATCTGGTCAAAGTACCCTTAATAGGGCATGTGACCTCCAAGTGCAGGGTAACCCCCATAACCCTACCTAGACCCTAAGGGAAGTCAATGGGTCACCAAGGATCCATAGGGGTGAACCCTAATGGTCATGTTGACCCAAGTCAACTCTAGCCCTAAAATGGTCAAAGTGACCTTACCAAGGGGCATGTGACCCCCAAGATGCCCAACCAACCCTACTCAAGTCTTCCTAGACCTTAAGGGAGTCCAATGGGTCACCAAGGACCCATTGGGGTCAACTCAAATGTTTCTTGTTGACCAAGGTCAACTCTATTCTAGTGTTAGGTCAACTTAGCCCAAAAGGGCTAACCCAAGCTCAAGCTACTTCTCCCTTAGGCTAAACCCATTCCCATGACCATCATAATCCAGTGGGCTGCCTTTAGCTTGAGAGGTTAACTAGTCAACCAGAGGTGACTAGAGAGAGAAAAGAGCTCCTCTCCATGATAATGGAGGAGAGAGAAAATGGGGAAGAGGAAAGGGAAGGGAGAAGCCGGCCAAGGAAGGCCAACAGCCACCAGTTATGGCTGTAATCAACTCCTCTAGGGGAGAGGAGTTGATTCCAGCCGTTTCCTACCACCAGGGGTGGGTTCAGCCCCCCTCCACACAACCCGAGCCACACCTTTAATGTGTTAATGCTATTGAAGAACCAGCCTCTCCCCTCCCCCATTTGTCATTTAAGCACCTTCAGGGAGCCGAGGGGATCATTTTAGAGCATTCACCTGGAGGAGACGGGCCATTCCACTGTGCAGTTGCAGAAGCCGAGCGCCGCCGCCGTCGTCAATGGCATCCCGCCGCTCCTCTCGCATCCAGGCCGCCAGGAAGGTCCTCCTCCTCTCCTTAACCCGCGGTAGATCCTAGGAATCATTAGTCTTGAGTTTCGGCTCAATTGAGCCCGATTCAATCCGGGATTTCTCCTGGTTTCGGCAAGAAAATCTCTTGCTTTATCCGCCGGGAAAACGCCTCTCCGGCGGCGGAGCCGCCGCCTGACAATAGCCACCACCTCAACGGAGGTGTTGGTGGCGGTGGCCGGCCGGGGAAGGGGCTGGATCGCTGGCGGCAGGGCTTGGAAATCGCTCCAGGCGGGACGAATCTCAGCTGTTGGCTCAGTGGGGACGATGACCAGATGCCGTCGATCTGCGCCAAGATTCGCGCGGCATCAAATCAAATACTATAGGATTTAAATAAAAATCATTTCATTTTCTGTCACACTAGATGTATTTAATGTATTTAATTTTTAAAAATACTAGGGACCTGAATGGAAATCTGCCCAACATGAAAATTGTAGCTTAGGGTGTCTAGTTTGTAGCAAAAATTGCTTGGACCCTTTAGGGCCACTGGTTAGACCAGGGTACCCTTTGGTAGGACCTATACCTAGCCTAAACAGAAATTATTTTGGGTGCCCCACTTCTTACATTCTTGTCCAACAAGTTGAAATTTGGGCAGTGAGAAGTCTTAGTCATATCTAGAACCTGTCCAAAATTTAGAATTTTTGGAGAATATGTTTCTATAGTTTTTAGAAAAATTTAATAATTCATGATTAATTTAATTATGTGACCAATTAATTTAAAACTCCCCCAAATTTTGGTGGGTGGTCTTAGATGTCATGATAGGTATAGGGTTAAAACTTTAGCTCATTTGGAGAGGTTTAGGATAGGTAATCTACCCATCCTATATATGACTTATAAGGTATTTTGGTCAAAAGCCACTATTGATGGTTGAGTGGCCAATTCCCTCATCAGAGGCTGAAATTTTTGGCCACTGATATAATTTGACTTTTTACACTCACCTATGAAGTTTGGACTGGTTTGGACTATGGTAGCCCTAGAATTTTAGGGTGGCCCTTTAGGGTAATTTCTAGGGTTTGAAGAATTTGGGGTCAAAAGACCTTGGATGGACTTGAAACTTGGGGAATGAGGTCCATAGGGCTACTATGGTCCTGTGGTTTAAAATTTTAGGGCATTTGGAAGAATTTAAACCCCTTAAATCTATAACCCTATTTTTAGGGCACTAGCCTTGAAATCATAAGATCTAATACCAAACTTTCTGAAAAGGGCTGCGTTTTTGAATGGGTAGTTGTTTAGGGTATATATATCTCTGGAAATTTTATAATAAATTTTTGATGAATATTTTTGTACTTTATTCACAAGTCATGTTTTACAAGCTTCACTTAGGAATTTTTGGAGAACAAATATACTTGATTAAATCTGATGAAACCTAGCAAAGGGGCTTGTAATCATGGTAACCCATCTCTGTAAATATTTATGAAATTTTGGAAGAATGATATTTAGTAGTTGCTTCTTTAATTATTTAATTCTATGGAACTTGGTAAATTTAATAATGGCATTAAATTGTCTGAAAAATTTTAATTTCTTCATCATGATGTTTCTAGATCCTTATGAAGCCCTAGTAATTTTTACATAATTATTAGAGACATATTGTGGCACTAATCCTTCATTATATTTGATCTTAGGAATTTTATTTAATAAATTCTTTTAGAGGTCAAGAACTATCTGGAAAATTATGAAAATTGGCAACCAATCATATTTCACTGTTATTTAGTGAATAAAAATTTTAGGAGGCCTTTACCTGAGAAATTATTATGGTTCATGTTCAAATTGACTATGGCCTAGCTTTTGAGGAAAATTCAATAAATAGTAGATTAATTGGGAAAATAATGATTTTCTGAATTTAGACTATATTTATCATAATAGACCTCTGGTAAATTTGTATAGTTATGGAGGAGATTTTAGAGCATCACCTATTGAGTACATCATATTAGCTTAGGGTGGTCTGCAATTAGTAAAAACAGTAGAAATCAAATTAAAGTGCACAATGAGTTTAGGAAGTTGGAATAATGGGGCATTAGTTGGTAGGTGAATTAGGTTTGTCATCAGAAGTGTAGATGATTAGTGGCGGGTTGGTTAGAGTTGTGTGGGGTTCGGGATCGTCAAAGGATCACTCATCCTCGTCGAAAAGAAGGAGTCATATACACTTGGGTTAGAATTCAATTATAACCCTAAGGGATTGAGAGATTTGTGTAGTAACCAATAATAACAAGTGCCTTGCGAAAGGAGCTTTGGGCGTAATCCCATCGTATTTCCTAGTGCCTTCGAGAGCCCTTCACGGGAATACCTTGGGCAGTTCCTGGGCTAACGTAACTCATAGGAATAATGAAACTTCAAGAGTAACTAGAATATTAGGGTTTCACTCTCACACACCCCGAGGTTACGGGAAGTAGTTTTGGCTAGATGATCGAGCAGTAGGCTCGGTCGTTGTGGTAAGAGGGCAGGATGGCCCGGTGAGCTTCGGCTCGGTGTTGGTACGTAAATTTGCATGTGCATAAAAGGGAATAAATTAAGGTGGTGGGTCTTCGGTATTGGAGGATCTTAGCACAGACACCAATACGTTGACTCGGCAAGTGTTGTGACAGCACTTCGCCAACAGAAGTCCGGTGCGCCAGCCGCAAGAGTACGCAGGAGTCCGCTTAGTGCACCAGCGTTGAGGCGTACGATAGGTCTGACCAGTAGTGCTATACTAGTTTAGAGGTGGCGAGGCCCAACCCACCGCTTCCGTCTGCCACTACGGAGGTATCCTGGGATTGAGGCTCCAGAAAGGGGACTAAAGGTCTGTGTGCACAGAGTCGGTGTGTGAGTTGCACTTGCTTGATCCATTCATACCCACTTGCATGTCATAGCATAAGCGATTCATTTAACCTTTGACACTAAAATATAAGTGGTATGGACACTTATACATTAGGCCCTGCGAAACGACCCCTTGGTCTATAAGCTTGTGTGGGCAAGTTTATAAATTAAGGTTAAATTTGGATATATATAATTGCTTCTGTTTGACAACCGACACCCCATCGTATAAACTGGTATGGGACTTTTTATACGATGGGAGCCTTGCAAAAGACCCCTTGCTTATATGTACCCATATAAGTTAAGGTTACTTTACTTTACTTGTTTACAAAAATGATTAGTTACTATATAAATTGCTAGTTTTAGGTCCACCGTCACCTGCATTGATATACTCTCCACTTTCAAGTCCTCCCTTTCTTCCTCTCCGCTCGGTGCCTAGGAGCCAGGGGGAAGGGGTGGGGGATGATAGGACTTAGTCTTTTAGACTAACGGTTTCGAACCGTATCATTTAGGATCGCGGAGACCAGCATGGAGGAGCAGCCCCAGAGACCGGTGCGCTTGGAGGTGGGGCAGTCTAGCTCCGAGTACACACAGCCGGGACCGTGAGTCTCGACCCTGAGCAGTTTTCTACTTTTGTTCCATATGAGAGATCTTGTAGTGAGGATTTGATGTACCGGGCATAAGCCCGTTTTGCTACTCTGATGTTGTTTTCTGTGGACACTCCCTTCGTGGAGTTATATTTATTATGTCATGTGATCTCTGTGGACAGATAGTTTACCTTTATTCCATTATTTTGCTACTTTTATGTGATCGAGACGGCCGGCAGAATCGGCGCTTTGTGGTGATGACCCTTCAGGGCGTGAAGGAGTCACCGCAAAACGGCGGTTCTGGGCCTAAGACCCGGTGTCGAAAAAGAAAAAAAGGGGGTCTTACAAGTGGTATCAGAGCACCTCGATCGAAAAGTAGCCGTCCACAACCCTGGGTCACCCCCGCGCGGGTTTAGTTTGTTGGGACAAACTAAGCAGCGGAAGCAGTGGTGTGCCCATATGGGGGGAATCACATGTAAATTGTCCGCTATCATTAGGCATTGCGTCGATTACCTACTGATGTAGTTCGTTTTGCAGCCCTCGGCTCAGCCCCCCCCACAAGGTGGAGCTCAGCAGACTCCAGACATTGCACCACCTCCCATGGCCCCCACACCTTTCCTCCAGTCAGACATGGGGCAGACCCTTACAGCTATCCTTGAGGCCTTCCGGGCTCAGCAAGCCCCAGCCAGCATCCAAAACCCAGGGGCCAACTGGATGAGCACCTTCCGAGGACTCTCTCCCCCATCTTACTTAGGGACAGAGTCGGCAGTACGGACAGAGGAGTGGCTGGATGTGATGTACGAGATGTTGACTGGGATACGATGCCCTTGGGAGGAGAGGGTGGCCCTAGTGGTATCTTGCTTGGAGTCACATGCCAAGCGGTGGTGGAAGACGCTGTTGGACACGACTTTTGCTGATAGAGAGATTGCAGAAATCACTTGGGAAGAGTTCAGGGCCACGCTGCTGGAGCACTTTGTTCCTCAGTCGGCCAGGGACGAGTTGGAGGAGCGGTTCTTGCAGCTGAGGCAGGGCACCAGGACAGTGGTGGAGTACCACCGAGAGTTCGATCATTTGGCCCGATATGCGGGCTCCTATCAGCTGGATGAAGCAGGTTACGTCAAGAGGTTTTATAAGGGCCTAAAAGAGGAGTTGTGGGAGGCCCTGCTTTTTGTCTCTGACGGGCCCATCTCCCGGATTTTGGAGATGGCGAAGAGGATTGAGGCCGACTGGCACACCACTCGGGGCCGAAACGGCAAGCGGAGGACCAGGGCCGGAGGGGCCCGAAATGATCAGCGGCGAGGCACCGTACCAGATGGAAGAAGGGCAGAGGAGCAGCCTCGTCAGGAGTTGAGGCAGGAGCTGAGAGAGCAGGTGGTCTTGGCCCCTCAACCTCTCCGGACCCAGGAGATGCAGAGACCCCGGGGTATGGCGTATCCCCCGCCGGAGTGCTTCCATTGTCACCAGGTGGGACATCTCCGGGGAGACTGCCCTATGAGGGGGGCACCACCTCCAGCACTACGGGATGGCCCACCGGCCCAGCATTTCGGAGGCCGAGGACGCGGCCGAGGTCGTGGTTACCAGGGAGGCGACCGCAGGCAGAATGGGGAGCAGATTTACGCTTTGGACCTAGCACATCCCCGGAACCCGACAGGGTTATTGCAGGTATGAGAGCAATCTTAATTTTGGATTCATTCATTACTCATGTTAAGTGTTAATAGAACTACTAAACGACCTAGGTTAGAAAACCTACACCAGAGTTTCTTCCAAACTGATTTAGGAATGGTGATGGTGTGCGGCAAGCCTGCCCATACCCTGTTCGACACGGGGGCATCGCACAACTTTGTGTCGGAGGATTTCGTCAAGGACCGGATCAGATTCGATGTTATACGGGACTACCCAGGAGGGTGCGCCTCCCCAATGGATGGAGATCCAGTCCACAGAAAAGTGCCTCCTGGAGGTTGCCATAGACGGGTTGACACTCGAGGCCCCGGCAACGATCCTTGAGGATGCCGGACTTCGACCTCGTCTTGGGCATGACATGGCTTGTCTGGAACCATGCCCAGATTGATTGCCCGGCAAGGAGGTCGTGCTCAGCCACGGCGATACTTATGCGACATTCGAAGGTACTACACCGTCTCCCGTCCCTGCTTTCATCTATTCAGGCCATTAAGGCTCATATGCAAGGGGACGAGGTATATCAAGTATTGTTCGAGATGACTGAGGAGAAGGACCTGATTGCTAACATTCCGGTGGTTAGTGACTACGCCGACATTTTTCCGGATAAGCTGCCAGGACTACCTCCGCATAGGGAGAAGGACTTCCAGATTCAATTGGTACCAGGGGCTAAGCCGGTATCTAAGGCCCTTACCGGATGGCCCCGAAGGAGTTGGCGGAGTTTCGGACACAGTTGCAGGAGCTGGTGGAAGCAGGATTTGTTAGGCCGAGTTCCTCATCATGGGGAGCTCCTGTCCTATTCGTGAAAAAGAAGGATGGCACTCTTCGCCTGTGCATTGACTATCGAGCACTAAACAGGCTGACCGTCCGAAATACCTATCCGCTCCCCAGGATAGACGAGTTGTTCGATCAGCTGGAGGGAGCCCATTATTTTTCGAAGCTAGACTTGAGGTCAGGCTATTACCAGCTGCGGATCCAGGAGGAGGATATTCCGAAGACGGCCTTTAGTAGCCGATATGGATTGTATGAGTTCATCGTGATGCCCTTCGGGCTCACGAAATGCTCCGTCGGCATTTATGAGCCTCATGAACCGGGTCTTCGAGGCTTATTTGGATGTGTTCGTCATAGTGTTCATAGACGACATCCTTATCTATTCTAAGATGGAGGAGGAGCACACACGACATCTGGCCCTGACCTTGGAGAGATTGCGGGAGCATCGCCTTAATGCGAAGTTCAGTAAGTGTCAGTTCTGGCTGAAGGAGGTGGCTTTCTTAGGTCACATTATCAGCGGAGCCGGGCTGGCAGTGGACCCGGCAAAGATTCGAGCTATTTCGGAGTGGCCGCAGCTGAAAACAGCCACTGACGTACGGAGTTTTCTAGGACTTGCCTTTACTATCGGAAGTTCGTGGAGGGATTCTCTCGAATCGCCCTCCCGCTCACATCCTTGACGAAGAAGGATGTACCGTTCGTGTGGACCCCGCAGTGCCAGACAGCTTTCCAGGAGCTGAAGGATCGGCTGACCTCGGCTCCCATCTTACTCTCCCTCGGGGAGGGAGGATTCCAGGTCTACACCGACGCATCATATCAGGGGATGGGAGCAGTACTGATGCAGAACGGACACGTCATAGCTTATGCCTCCCGCCAGCTGAAGACCCATGAGAGGAACTACCCAGTGCACGACCTGGAGATGGGAGCATTTTTTCGCACTTAAAATATGGCGGCACTACCTTTATGGAGTCCACCTGTGACATATACTCCGATCATAAGAACCTTAAGTACGTGGACACGCAGAAGGAACTAAACATCAGGCAGAGGCGGTGGGTGGAGTTCCTTTCTGACTATCAGTATGAGATGCATTACCACCCGGGGAAGGCGAACGTGGTAGCGGACGCACCGAGTAGGAGAGCTGCCACAGCAGGAGCAGAGCCTCAGTTGATGTCTATGGAGCTGCTGCAGAGACTAGAGGACATGCACATTACCCTGTATCGTCCGATGATCCTGAGCTCTATGAGGAGTTACTTGGCCGCGATAGGCATTACCGATGACATCAGAGACCGAGTCAGAGAAGGGCAGAGGCAGGATGCCAAGTTAGAGCCCATCTTCCAAGCTCTGGAGGCAGGCACTGCAGGAGACTACACACTGAGGGACGACCTGGTGTGCTTCAGAGGACGGTGTATATACCGGAGGGAGGCCAGATACGGGAGGATATTATGATGGAGGCGCACTGCAGCCGGTATTCTGTACACCCGGGGATCACAAAGATGACGGCTGATTTGAAGAAGACGATGTACTGGCCGGGCATGAAGAAGGATGTCTCACACTTCGTGACCCATTGTGAGGCATGTCGGCTAGTGAAGGCGGAGTGCAGGAACCCCGCGGGATTATTGCAGCCACTCCCGGGTGCCGAGTGGGAGTTTGATGACATAGCCATGGACTTCATACATGGGCTTCCCCGGTCTCGGACAGGGAATGACTCGATCTGGGTAATCGTCGATCGGTTGACCAAGGTGGCTCGATTTATACCGATCAGGAAGGATGATTCAGTAGGAGTACTGGTGCGGAAGTTTGTGGAGCAGTTCATTCGCTATCATGGCGTGCCCAGGACGATAGTGTCGGATCGGGATGGCAGGTTCACCTCCAGGGAGTGGAGATCCGTGCAAGCTTACTTAGGCACGCGATTGACTTTCAGCACTGCATTCCACCCCCAGACAGACGGGCAGACAGAACGCACCAACCGGACGCTGGAGGACCTTTTGAGGCTATGCATCTTGGACCGCGGGGAACCGTGGGAGAAACTCTGCCCTTGTCGAGTTCTCCTATAACAACAGCCACCAGTCCAGCATCAGGATGGCGCCTTACGAAGCCTTGTACGGGAGGAGATGCCGGACCCGCTTTCTTGGTTGCAGAACGAGGATCCGAAATGTTGGGGTCAGAGTTTGTTGAAGACACCGAGGCACAGGTGAGGCTGATCAGGACAGGATGCTCGAGGCACAGAGTAGACAGGCTAAGTATTATGACGCCCGGCATCGGCAGGTGGAGTTCCAGTGGGGGACCGGGTGTTTCTGAAGATCCGGCCCATGCATGGAGTTTCACGGTTGCGGGGTCGGAGGAAGAAGCTCAGCCCTAGGTACATGGGCCCTTACAGGATCCTGGAGCGGATCGGACCCCTCGCCTACCGGCTGAGTTACCACCAGAGCTGGAAGCGCTGCACGATGTCTTCCACATTTCTTCTTTGAGGAGGGCTCTGCTACGCCCGGAGCAAAAGCAGATTCTGACTACCGAAGGGCCGGTAGCTTCAGACCGTCGGTTCATTTGGAGCCTGTGAGGATCGACGACCGAGGAGTGCGGGTCTTGCGACGCAAGAAGGTCCCACTAGTCAAGGTCCTGTGGAGGAACCACGGCCAGGAGGAGCATACCTGGGAGCCACAGACCTGATGCGACAAAGATACCCGAGCTATTCAGTCAGTATACCTCTCAGACCCCTCAAGATATTAAATTATTTTTCCTGCTTTAAGTATACTAAGGGCTGCTCTAGTAGATATGGGCTTATCTTTTGTTTATTGGGGGCTTAACCTTGTTTATTGGGATTTTGTTCGCCGTTTGGGCAAAAAGGGGTCTTAGATCTAAGTTTTCCCATAAAATCAAATTTAACAAACAAGGCGTCATAATGGGATGTTACAGGACTCTTTCCTTCGGTAGTAAGACCCGTGGGCGCAACCTTGATTTCGGGGACGAAATCTTTATTTTGTTTATTGGATTTGTAACATCCCATTTCCAACTAGACCCCTAAGAGTGGTTTTTGTCCATGACTAGGTCATGACAAAACCCTAGGAAGCCAGAAATGAGCCAAGAGATAGGAGGCCAAGGTGGGGATCACCAGGTCTGCAAATAGTAGAATTTTGAACAATGGTTTTAATGACAATGGGGCTTCACCAGGTCCCCAAGACCCTACCACAACACTCCCAAACATTTTGGAGACCCACTAGAGCCAAAAGGACCCATTAGGCCAACCCAGAGGCCCAGTTGACCAAGGTCAACCCTAGCCCTGAATAGGTCAACCTAGCCTACATAGGGCCAATTGACCCACTCCTAGTCTAGAGGACCCCACCTATGCCCCTCCTACCCTAAAGTGAGGTCAATGGGTCACTAAGGACACATTGGGGTCAGCCCTAGAGGCCAGGTTGACCCAAGTCAACTCAAGCCCTAATCTGGTCAAAGTACCCTTACTAAGGGCATGTGACCCCAAGTGCAGGTAACCCTACATAACCCTACCTAGACCCTAAGGGAAGTCAATGGGTCACCAAGGATCCATAGGGGTGAACCCTAATGGTCATGTTGACCCAAGTCAACTCTAGCCCAAAATGGTCAAAGTGACCTTACCAAGGGGCATGTGACCCCAAGATGCCCAACCAACCCTACTCAAGTCTTCCTAGACCTTAAGGGAGTCCAATGGGTCACCAAGGACCCATTGGGGTCAACTCAAATGGTCTTGTTGACCAAGGTCAACTCTATTCTAGTGTTAGGTCAACTTAGCCCAAAAAGGCTAACCCAAGCTCAAGCCACTTCTCCCTTAGGCTAAACCCATTCCCATGACCATCATAATCCAGTGGGCTGCCTTTAGCTTGAGAGGTTGACTAGTCAACCAGAGGTGACTAGGAGAGAGAAAAGAGCTCCTCTCCATGATAATGGAGGAGAGAGAAAATGGGGAAGAGGAAAGGGAAGGAGAAAGGCCGGCCAAGGAAGGCCAACAGCCACCAGTTTATGGCTGTAATCAACTCCTCTAGGGGAGAGGAGTTGGATTCCAGCCGTTTCCCGGCCACCAAGGGGTGGGTTCAGCCCCCCTCCACACAACCCGAGCCACACCTTATTAATGGTGTTAATGGCTATTGAAGAACCAGCCTCTCCCCTCCCCCATTTGCCATTTAAGCACCTTCAGGGAGCCGAGGGGATCATTTTAGAGCATTCACCTGGAGGAGACGGGCCATTCCACTGTGTGCAGTTGCAGAAGCCGAGCACCGCCGCCGTCGTCAATGGCATCCCGCCGCCTCCTCTCGCATCCAGGCCGCCAGGAAGGTCCTCCTCCTCTCCTTAACCCCGGGGTAGATCCTAGGAATCATTAGGCTTGTTTTTCGGGCTCATTGAGCCCGATTCAATCCGGGATTTTCCTCCTGGTTTCGGCAAGAAAATCTCTTGCTTTATCCGCCGAAAACGCCTCTCCGGCGGCGGAGCCGCCGCCTGACGATAGCCACCACCTCAACGGAGGTGTTGGTGGCGGTGGCCGGCCGGGAAGGGGCTGATCGGCCGGCGGCAGGGCTTGGAAATCGCTCCAGGCGGGACGAATCTCAGCCGTTGGCTCAGTGGGGACGATGACCAGATGTCGTCGATCTGCGCCAAGATTCGCGCGGCATCAAATCAAATACTATAGGATTTAAATAAAAATCATTTCATTTCTGTCACACTGGATGTATTTTAATGTATTTAATTTTAAAAATACTTAGGGACCCTGAATGGAAATCTGCCCAACATGAAAATTGTAGCTTAGGGTGTCTAGTTGTAGCAAAAAATTGCTTGGACCCTTTAGGGCCACTGGTTAGACCAGGGTACCCTTTTGGTAGGACCTATACCTAGGCCTAAACTAGAAATTATTTTTGGTGCCCCACACTTCATTCCTTGTCCAAACAAGTTGAAATTTTGGGCAGTGAGAAAGTCTTAGTCATATCTAGAACCTGTCCAAAATTTAGAATTTTGGAGAAATATTTTTCTATAGTTTTTAGAAAAATTAATAATTCATGTTTAATTTAATTATGTGACCCAATTAATTTAAAACTCCCCCAAATTTTGGTGGGGGGTCTTTAGATGTCATGATAGGTATAGGGTTAAAACTTTAGCTCATTTGGAGAGGTTTAGGATAGGTAATCTACCCATCCTATATATGACCTTATAAGGGTATTTTGCGTCAAAAGCCACTATTGATGGTTGAGTGGCCAAATTCCCCTCATCAGAGGCTGAAATTTTGGCCACTGATAAATTGACTTTTTACACTCACTTATGAAGTTTTGACTGGTTTGGACTAGGGTAGCCCTAGAATTTTAGGGTAGGCCCTTTAGGGTAAATTTCTAGGGTTTTGAAGAATTTGGGGTCAAAAGACCTTGGGATGGACTTGAAACTTGGGAATGAGGTCCATAGGGCTACTATGGTCCTGTGGTTAAAATTTTAGGGCATTTGGAAGAATTTAAACCCCTTAAATCTATAACCCTAGTTTAGGGCACTAGCCTTGAAATCATAAGCTCTAATACCAAAACCTTTCTGAAAAGGGCTGAGTTTTTGAATGGGTAGTTGTTTAGTGGTATATATCTCTGGAAATTTTATAATAAATTTTGGATGAATATTGTTGGTACTTTATTCACAAAGTCATGTTTTACAAGCTTCACTTAGGAATTTTTGGAGAAAAATATACTTGATTAAATCTGATGAAACCTAGCAAAGGGCTTGTAATCATGTAACCCATCTCTGTAAAGTTTTATGAAATTTTGGAAGAAAGATATTAAGTAGTAGCTTCTTAATTAATTTTAATTTTATGGAACTTTGGTAAATTTTAATAATGGCATTTAAATTGTCTGAAAAATTTTAATTTCTTCATCATGATGTTTCTAGATCCTTATGAAGCCCTAGTAATTTTTACTAATTATTGGAGACATAATTGTGGCACTTCCTTCATTATATTTGATCTTAGAATTATTTTTAATAAATCTTTTTAGAGGTCAAGAACTATCTGGAAAATTATGAAAATTGGCAACCAATAATATTTCTCTGTTATTTAGTGAATAAAAATTTTAGAAGGCCTTTACCTGAGAAATTATTATGGTATCATGTTCAAATTGACTATGGCCTAGCTTTGAGGAAAATTCAAATAAATAGTAGATTAATTGGGAAAAAATATGATTTTCTGAATTTAGACTATATTTATCATAATAGACCTCTGGTAAAATTTTGTAGAGTTATTGGAGGAGAATGTAGAGCATCACCTATTGAGTACATCATATAGCTTAGGGTGGTCTGCATTAGTAAAAACAGTAGAAATCAAATTAAAGTGCACAATGAGTTTAGGAAGTTGGAATAATGGGGCATTAGTCTGGTAGGTGAATTAGGTTTGTCATCAGAAGTGTAGATGAGTAGTGGAGGTTGGTTAGAGTTGTGTGGGGTTCGGGATCGTCAAAGGATCACTCATCCTCGTCGAAAAAGAAGGAGTCATATACACTTGGGTTAGAATTCAATTATAACCCTAAGGGATTGAGAGATTTGTGTAGTAACCAATAATAATAAGTGCCTGCGAAAGGGAGCTTTGGGCGTAATCCCATCGTAGTTTCCTAGTGCCTTCGAGAGCCCTTCACGGGGAATACCTTGGGCAGTCCTGGGCTAACGTAACTCATAGGAATAATGAAACTTCAAGAGTAACTAGAATAATTAGGGTTTCACTCTCACACACCCCGAGGTTACGGGAAGTAGTTTTGGCTAGATGATCGAGCAGTAGGCTCGGTCGTTGTGGTAAGAGGGCAGGATGGCCCGGTGAGCTTCGGCTCGGTTGTTGGTACGTAAATTTGCATGTGCATAAAAGGGAATGAAATTAAGGTGGTGGCGTCTTCGGTATTGGAGGGATCTTAGCACAGACACCAATACATTGACTCTGCAAGTGTGTTGTGACAGCACTTCGCCAACAGAAGTCCGGTGCGCCAGCGGCAAGAGTACGCAGGAGTCCGCTTAGTGCACCAGCTTGGAGCGTACGATAGGTCTGACCAGTAGTGCTATACTGGTTTTAGAGGTGGGCGAGGCCCAACCCACCGCTTCTGTCTGCCACTACGGAGGTATCCTGGGAGGTGAGTCTCCAGAAAGGGGGAACTAAAGGTCTGTGTGCACAGAGTCGGGTGTGTGTGTTGCACTTGCTTGATCGATCATACCCACTTCATGTCATAGCATAAGCGATTCATTTAACCTTTGACACCTAAATATAAGTGGTATGGGACACTTATACATTAGGCCCTGCGAAACGACCCCTTGGTCTATAAGCTTGTGTGGGCAAGTTTATAAGTAAGGTTAAATTTTGATATATATAATTGCTGCTTTTTGACAACCGACACCCCATCGTATAAACTGGTATGGGACTTTTATACGATGGGAGCCTTGCAAAAGACCCCTTGCTTATATGTACCCATATAAGTTAAGGTTACTTTACTTTACTTTTTTACAAAAATGATTAGTTACTATATAAATTGCTAGTTTTAGGTCCCACCGTCACCTGCATTTGATATACTCTCCACTTTCAAGTCCTCCCATTCTTCCTCTCCGCTCGTGCCTAGGAGCCACTGGGGAAGGGGTGGGGATGATAGGACTTATTCTTTTAGACTAACGGTTTTTCGAACCGCATCATTTAGGGATCGCGGAGACCAGCATGGAGGAGCAGCCCCAGAGACCGGTGCGCTTGGAGGTGGGGCAGTCTAGCTCCGAGTTACACACAGCCGGGACCGTGAGTCTCGACCCTGAGCAGTTTTTCTACTTTTTGTTCCATATGAGAGATCTTGTAGTGAGGATTTGATGTACGGGCATAAGCCCGTTTTTGCTACTCTGATGTTGTTTATCTGTGGACACTCCCTTCGTGGAGTTATATTTATTATGTCCATGTGATTCTCTGTGGGACAGATATTTACCTTATTCCATTATTTTGCTACTTTTATGTGATCGAGACGGCCCAGAATCGGCGCTTTGTGGTGATGATCCTCAGGCGTGAAGGAGTCACCGCAAAACGGCGGTTCTGGCCTAAGACCCCGGTGTCGAAAAAGAAAAAAAAAGGGGGTCTTACAGAATAGGGCCTTTCAGCTTCATGTTCCTATGTTCTTGTGTGCTGCTGCTGTTGTTTTTGTTGTTGATGTTTTCTGCCTGAAGATGGTGGCCTTGGCTGACTACCACCAGAAGATCTCTGTTTTGTCTCTGATAAGTTTGAATATGGGCACGATCTCTAAGGGCCAGAGCCAGAGGCACCTGCTGCTGGAGGAGAGGAGGAGGAGGATCCTTTCTATATCTATGAACTGGGGGAGGAGAGGATCTCTAATCCTCTTCTTCTCTTTTTGCTGGTTCTTTGATAGCCACATCCATGCAGACATCCCTTTAGAAAGGAGCAACATTGTGCAAATATAGTATGGAGTGTCTGCAGTGGGATTAGGCTTGGGAGCAGGAGGAGGAGGAGCCTTCTTTTTCTTAGAAAGCAAACTTCTTTTTTCTTTTTAGCAGCCTCCTCATCTGATTCATCATCATCATCATCATCAGAACCTAACTCTGAGGGATTGTCATACAGAGCATTCAACTTCCTCAGGGTTTCATCAGGAATGATAAGAGGTTTTTCTTGAGGGGGATAGAAGTTTCAGAGGGTGAGGTTCAACAGCAGTAGAGACAGAGCTTTCAGCTGCTGCCTTGTTTCGCGTCTTCAATGTCGGCCAGAATGAGCTCATCCCAGATCAGGCATGGGAGAATCATCCATGATAAAATCTGGGACAGAGCAGATTTTTTGAATAGACACAGGAATTGGAACTCAGTAGTAAGCACAAAGGTGTCACAGAGTTTGCTTGGGCCACTGCTGGACTAGCTGGAGAGGTATACTGGACAATAGCCAAATATGGCTTAGCAACCTCTGCTGAAGGAAACTTTCATATATACAGAATCAAAGGTATGAAGTAACTCAGATAAATTAACTGTGGGAATTTATAATTAAATCACCACAGTTGTTATTTCATCTACTGACTCATCAAAGCTAATTGTCAGTTCCATAAAATGAATAAAAATCTATAGTTTGTATCTGCAACGTGCAACTGTATTATCAAGCATTGTATCAACTTGTATCTGATATCAAAAACTGTATCTGCAGTATCAATTGTATTGTCAAAAACTGTATCAGCCTCTGCAGCTGCTGTACCAGCTTCATCATGGAGCATCTCCCCCTGCCTGTGTTCAGGAGAACCTGGAGCCAGGCCCCTGAATGAAGAGGGGCAGCAGCAAAGGGCTGGAATTTGTGCAGATAAAAAATTAATGGAATTGCACCAGAGGTGTAATGGCCTCTGTGAATGATGATTGAATGAGAAGGAGTCAGAAGAGAGATGATGGAGGGAATTGTGGAGAGAGTCCAGAAGTGGAGAAAGAATGGTGGAGGGGAATAAGAATCAGAGGAGACAGGAAGAATATTTGGAGGGGATAATGGATGGAGAACAGTTTGTGGTTCAGTGTGTTATGGTGTATATGGATAGTGGATATTTGTGGGGGAAGAGGGGATTGAAGAGGTGAGGGAATATGGGTTGCAGTGGGGGGAAACTAGAGGTGTAGGGATATATGCAAAGATCAAGCGGTGGAGATTGATGTTGAGGTGGAGTCAACTTGAGGTGCAGGAGTCAATTGGGTAGGTGGAATGGCCTCGTCAGTGTCAGGGTGGGGAGTGACCTTGACGGTCCTTGTGCTCTCAGAAGCGTTGATGGAGGAGGAATGAACCTTGGAGGTTTTGCCTGATTGTACTCTCCCATCGGCCAAACAAGGCGCAGGTGAGGCGCTTGCTGCATTGATGAAGTGGTCGGGGAGACCAAACATTCACTGGCCTTTTCCTGGAGGAAAATCCCCAAGATTCTGTACGTAAAGACTTCCTTCTTACTTGTTTTCTTCTTGATTAGGTCAAAGAAGACCATGCCCCAGTCGACCTGTCGTTTTTGAGCACTGCGCACATAATCAGTGAATTGATGGCGATGATAATAGTCATGTGCCGAGTGCTTGCCATCAAATTTTTCCTACAATGTCGGCCAAAAATTGATAGGCGGCAGACA